>OY294044.1:12442634-12905987 GCA_958510825.1 Brachypterus glaber | reverse complement strand
AAATTTTAACCCCATCGGAAAATATTTAGGGTTGGTTTACGCCTCCGAAACAATTTTTTCTGCGGAATTGTAAAAAACGAGTACTTTAAATTATCCGATCGGGCTGAAATTTTGTATGCTGACTTTGCAGACCTTCCTGCACCCCATCCTAAAATTTTAACCCCATCGGACAATATTTAACGGTGGCTTCCCCCTTTGGACCATTTTTTTTTTTCAGCGGAACGGTAAAAAAAGAGAACTTTAAATTATTCGATTGGGCTGAAATTTTTTGTGGTGACTTTAGGGATCTCCCTGCACCCCATTCTAAAATTTCAACCCCATATGAAAATATTTAGGGTTGGTTTACGCCTACGAAACGATTTTTTTCTGCGGAATGGTAAAAAAACGAGTACTTTAAATTATCAGATCGGGCTGAAATATTGTATGCTGACTTTAGGTACCACCCTGCACCCCATTCTAAAATTATAACCCGATCGGAAAATATTTTAAGTTGATTTACGCCTGTGAAATGATTTTTTCCTGCGGAAGGGTAAAAAAAGAGTACTTTTAATTATCCGATCAGTCTAAAATTTTGTACGCTGACTTTAGGCACCTTCTTGCACCCGATCCTAAAATTATAACCCGATCAGAAAATATTTAGGGTTGGTTTACGCCTGCGAAACGATTTTTATCTGCGGAATGAAACAAAACGAGTACTTTAAATTTTCCAATCGAGCTGAAATTTTTTATGCTGACCTAAAGGACTTTCCTGCACCCCATCCTAAAATTTCAACCCCATTGGAAAATATTTAGGGTTGGTTTACGCCTCCGAAACTTTTTTTTCTGTGGAATAGTAAAAAACGAGTACTTGAAATTATCCGATCGGTATAAAATTTTTTATGCTGACTTAAGGGACCTTTCTGCATCCCATCATAAAATTTCAACCCCATCGAACAATATTCAAGGGTGACTTCCCCCTTTGAAACAATTTTTTTCAGCGGAACGGTAAAAAAAGAGTACTTTAAATTATCGGGCTAAAATTTTGTATGCTGACTTAAGGCACCTTCCTGCACCCCATCCCAAAATTATAACCTGATCGAAAAATATTTAGGGTTGGTTTACGCCTGCGAAACGATTTTTTTCTGCGGAATGGTGAAAAACGATTACTTTAAATTATCCGATAGGGCTGAAATTTTGTATGCTGACTTTATAGACCTCCCTGCACCCCATTCTAAAATTTCAACTCTATCGGAAAATTTTTAGGGTTGGTTTACGCCTGTGAAATAATTTTTTCCTGCAGAACGGTAAAAAAGAGTACTTTGAATTATCCGATCGGGCTGAAATTTTTTACAGCGACTTTAGGGACCTCCCTGCACCCCATTTTAAAATTTTAACCCCATCGGAAAATATTTAGGGTTGGTTTACGTCTGCGAAACGATTTTTTTCTGCGGAATGGTAAAAAACGAGAACTTTAAATTATCCGATCGGGCTGACTTAAGAGACCTTCCCGCACCCCATCCTAAAATTTGAACCCCATCGGACAATATTTAATGGTGGCTTCCCCCTTTGAAACATTTTTCTAAATAAACGTTAACCTTATTTATTCCAAATTATGTTGATATTTTTTTACACCAGACCAAAACATCACTTTTTTAATAAAAAACAAAATAGTTTCATTACATTTTAAACATTTTAAATATTAAAAATAAAAACTACTTTTATAACAATATTATTCATTTATCATTAAAAAACAAGCGTTAAACTTTCATACAAAGACAACTTAATTAATTATTATATCGAATTTATAAGTAGGAAATATTGGCAACATCGCAGGGCTTCAAATATCTGTGAAAAATCAAAAAAATATGCATTTGGGCTTGCTATGACCGGAAAATATAATAGGGACTCGTATTAGCGTTACACATATATCTTTTTTCCTTGCCCCTAAACCCGGGCTTCGAATCACCTATGCTATGTATCGGGCCTCCTATTGATAGTTCTACGTGTATATATATATATTAAAGAAGATGAACAATAAAGAATGAATATATGTAAAAACAAAATTGTGTAAAAAAATAAGAAATAAGTCTAGTTTTTGTCAAAACGAAAAAAAGTTCTTAACTTAAAATAAAGGATGATGGGAATTTTTGTAAACCAATATGGAATTATTACTACAAATAACCAACCAAGATCCTGTACCATAATGTGCTTTTATATTATTGTTAAAAAATATAGTTTAATATAATTTAATTGATTTGTAATAAAAATATATTTCTTCTTTAAATTCTTTCTTCGTTTAGCAAATACTTAAATCTTGTTTTATTTTAGCAATTTATTATTTCTCGTGTTAATGTAGTAAAATTTTCGAATTTCCATACGCTATTTATAATTTTTCTTAAAATATACATCTAGAATTCAGCTTTTTCCCCTTGATTTTGAAAGTAATTTGACATTTTTTCAGTTTTTGCTCATTTTAAATACTTTTTAAATTAAGAGATTATTTTTTGAGAGATATCAGATAAATACCACGCCTACTGAATCGTTTTTTTACGTTTAAAATTCAATTTACTGCAATATGTAACAATTCGGAATATGAATAAAAAATAAACTACAATTTTAAATTAAAATTTAAACATACTCATCTATTGAAGAAAGATCACTGAACATAGTTAGGTCAGAAAGTTTCATATTATACATTTTGCTCTAGTCCCCAACGCTTAAAAAAAAACCCTTCGGAAAGAGCGTTATTACTGAACAATATAATAATACTTTAAATAAATAAAATTATCTTCCAAATCTTACATGTTCTGAGTATTTCAAATTTGGTATAAATCGGTAAAAATGCAAAAAAGTTATAACGGTTTAAAAAGTGTTCGGTTTTTTTTTGGGCCACCCTGTAGGTTTTCTTAAACCGAATTTAATTATATTATTATCTCAAATGTAAATTTAGGAAAATTATAATATTATAATCTATTATATTAATGGAATAAGCTTTGAAAACAAGAATAAACAGGCAAAATAAAGTCATTGTTTGCAACAAAACATTGTGTTCAAATAAAACCAACAACAATGTAATTAGGTATATCCATTTATGTTGTACACTAAATAAACACAAGCTTTGAAAGATTTAAATTTATGACCACAGTAAAAATCCCAATTAACATTTTACTAACAATATTGAAAATACTGCTGCAAGATAATAGAATAGTTCACAAGAAATCACAAGAAAAAAAAAACAAGAAAAAAAAATTGAAATAAGTTTATAAAAACATTGCAAAAATAAAATAATAAATAAACACATAAGGGGTTCGTCCATAAAATACGTCACACGTTTTTAGGTGATTTTAGTCCCCTCCCCATGTCACAAATTGTCACAAAGTCTTGACCCTTACTATGTGACGTCACACTCTAATTTTACTAAAAAAAACTTTTCGCAAAAAAAATGAACCGACTTCTGTCTCTAAAAAGTAAAAAATAAAAAATAAGCCGGTGCCAATTTCACCACTCCCTAAATTAAATACTAACAATTATTTATGTTGTTAAATTGTTTGCTGTGAAATTGGCATCGAGTTATTTTTTATTTTTTACTTTTAAGAGACAGAAGTCGTTTAATTTTTTTTGCGAAAAAGTTTTTATTTTTTACTTTTTAGAGACACAGAACTTGTTGATCTGTAAGGTCATCTAAGCTAAATTATAGTTGTCCTTCCATCTCGGCAAGCTGCTGTCGTCACAACGCACTACTAGTGCGTTATGGCGTTATCATCTTAAAGATAAATTTCTAAAAAATATATTTAGTAGTATTTTTATTTCACCGACCAAGAGTCCAACCAACCCTATTTTAAACGAAATACTAAATAGAATCTTTGTAAAATTTTAAGCGCTAGGTAATAATCAAATAACGCCTTATGGTATAATCACAAATTTTATAATTTTCTCTTAGTATTTTAATATTGCAGGTCCACAGAATCAAGTTTAGCGGAATTTAAAAGATTTTTAGCCTGCCGTAATATTTGAGTGACCCCTTAATTAAGTTATCCGACTTATCCGAGTTGTCCGATCATTTTCTAAAAATTTGGTTGGTATTAGAACCAAATTAATCCGGTTTTAAGTGAAATTGCGTTAAAACGATTAGATTATCCGGTTTAGCCGGCATTATCCGAGGGTCAAATTAAAAAGGGACCACCTCAGGAATGTCCTCTTTAAGTAGCAAAAGGTTTCATCAAATTCCGTTCATCCGTTCCAAAGTTCTGCGGGAACAAACATAAAAAAAAACAAAGACACACGTCGAATTGATAACCTCCTCCTTTTTTGGAAGTCGGTTAAAAAATTGTTTATTCTTGCCGTGGCAGAGGAGCAGTTACTGCTGGAATTTCGCTGGTAGACGCTGTTCTCGATGTATAATAATAAAACAATGTTGTATTGCTTTTCGTAGCGGCTTAAAGCAATTTTTTGATTTCTCGTTCCGTATCTTCAACAACGTTTTTTTTCTACTTTGAGGCCAAGCCATAATTTATTACCTTCAATTTGTACAGTTTGTTTTGATTTCCGGGGATGCGCTTTAAAATAAGCTTTATAGAGCTTATTGTACAAAGAACTGAAATCCGACATGACTGTCTTTGATATTCAACTTTTATCGCGAAATATAATACTGCGAATTCACAATTTGTCAGTGCTGCCATCTTATGGTAAAATCATCAGGGTTGGTTGGAAGAAACCAGTTTAGTTTAAACCAGGTGGTTTAAACGGATTTAAACGGCCTGGTCGAAATTAAACTTTTTGGTTTAAACCCTAAAGTGGTCGAAATTAAAATATTTTAGATAAAAATAAATAAAAAAATATTACTGCTAACAAAATAATACTTACCTACTGAAAAAAAAAATAATAAATAAATAAATAAAAAAAGTAATAAAAGAAATGTTTTTTTTAAAAAGTCCTTTTTTCCGTAAAAGGAAAAATAAATTAAAATTTTTTTTTTAAATGTCTTTTCCCCCTTACCCCACTCCAATCTAGAGTACGCAATTTTAATATCGACCAGTTTAAACCAGTTTCGACCGGTTGAGTAGGTCCTAAAGGTGTGACGTATTTTATGGACGAGCCCTAAAAAAGAAACCTATGACCAATTTCGACGACCTTTAAGACAAGAGGTACCTAGAAAAACTTGGAATTGAGATTATTGCTTGGGAATTGTCAATGCCCGTAATCTCATATTGCCTGTAAGGGGCTGTCCATATATTACGTAACGCACCCAGGAAGGGGGTCAGAGAAATTGTTACAGTTTGTGACAGGAGGAGGGGGGTCTAGGTAAACGTTAGATAACGGAATTTAATATAACATAAAAAAAAACAAAGACACACGTCGAATTGATAACCTCCTCCTTTTTTGGAAGTCGGTTAAAAAATTGTTTATTCTTGCCGTGGCAGAGGAGCAGTTACTGCTGGAATTTCGCTGGTAGACGCTGTTCTCGATGTATAATAATAAAACAATGTTGTATTGCTTTTCGTAGCGGCTTAAAGCAATTTTTTGATTTCTCGTTCCGTATCTTCAACAACGTTTTTTTTCTACTTTGAGGCCAAGCCATAATTTATTACCTTCAATTTGTACAGTTTGTTTTGATTTCCGGGGATGCGCTTTAAAATAAGCTTTATAGAGCTTATTGTACAAAGAACTGAAATCCGACATGACTGTCTTTGATATTCAACTTTTATCGCGAAATATAATACTGCGAATTCACAATTTGTCAGTGCTGCCATCTTATGGTAAAATCATCAGGGTTGGTTGGAAGAAACCAGTTTAGTTTAAACCAGGTGGTTTAAACGGATTTAAACGGCCTGGTCGAAATTAAACTTTTTGGTTTAAACCCTAAAGTGGTCGAAATTAAAATATTTTAGATAAAAATAAATAAAAAAATATTACTGCTAACAAAATAATACTTACCTACTGAAAAAAAAAATAATAAATAAATAAATAAAAAAAGTAATAAAAGAAATGTTTTTTTTAAAAAGTCCTTTTTTCCGTAAAAGGAAAAATAAATTAAAATTTTTTTTTTAAATGTCTTTTCCCCCTTACCCCACTCCAATCTAGAGTACGCAATTTTAATATCGACCAGTTTAAACCAGTTTCGACCGGTTGAGTAGGTCCTAAAGGTGTGACGTATTTTATGGACGAGCCCTAAAAAAGAAACCTATGACCAATTTCGACGACCTTTAAGACAAGAGGTACCTAGAAAAACTTGGAATTGAGATTATTGCTTGGGAATTGTCAATGCCCGTAATCTCATATTGCCTGTAAGGGGCTGTCCATATATTACGTAACGCACCCAGGAAGGGGGTCAGAGAAATTGTTACAGTTTGTGACAGGAGGAGGGGGGTCTAGGTAAACGTTAGATAACGGAATTTAATAAATTTAATGTTTATTTCCTAAGCTTGGCAGATGTATTTTTATTTCAACATAAATTACTATTTAGTGGCCCATAATTTCCCTTTTCACACAAAAATTGACGAAACTATGCATATTTAAATAATATTGTAATCAGTAAAAAAACTGTTGACATTGGTATTAAAAAAAATCTTACGGCCCTGTTCTTGCGTGATCTTGCCGATGAATCATCGGTGATGATACCTTTCGCGCGGAATGTGTACTCACAGAACACCAATGTGTGTACTATTTTGTGTACCTGTGCATAAACAATACTTGTTATATGTGACACTCAGTGTATAAATAGGTACCTAGTATTTTTTCCCTGTGTGATATTGATTATGAATATTTTTTTAAAGTTTGAGTGATTTTTTCGTTTAAGTACATTAAGTGCTATATGTATTATTATAATAAATATGTATCATTTTTACACCGTCTTTTTATCGTCTTGCATTATGCGGAATTCTGTATCAAGATATGTTAGAAAAAAATATACAAATTTTTATATTGTTACGCGTTACACAGGGGGGAGGGGGGTGTTGGTAAATGTGACAGTTTGTTACACAGGAGGGGGGAGGGGGTCAATTTTTTTGAAAAATTGCGTTACGTAATATATGGACAGCCCCTAACAGGAACACAAAAAGCCACGATTTAGGATCATGGATGATTCTAATATTAGTATGAACCTAGGGGATGTTAGTGTGTACAAAAAAAAATAATCAAGTATCTACTTTAAGTAGTATAATATAGTAATTTCCAAAAATAAAACCTAATGAAAATAACTACTTACTGTAAACATTTCTGATCCGCTTTCTCTTTCTTTGCTCTGGTATCTTGAAGTTCCCTTCTTAACTCTAAAACTTCTGATTCTAATTCTAGGACTTGTCTGGCAGAACTAGAGGCACTTGTATCCTGAGATATCTGTTTCGAGGTTTCTTCCAAACTTCTGAAAGAAAAAATTAAAATGTCCTAAATTCAAAATAATTCAAAATAGTAAAAAAAATCAGTTTTTATCTATTTATTTACGTTCAACTCAGAATTAAACACATATTTGGGGTTATTAATAGTCACATAGTATACGTTTTTTAATCATAAAATTAATCATTAAACAAAAATAGTTTAATTTTATTTAATAAAAAGTCCAAACGAAAATTCCCCCTCAAAAAAAAAATAAATAAAAATACATGGTCAAATAAAGAATTTATGAGCTTTAATATGATGCATCATACGAACCCCTTTCCATTTAAAAAAGTTAGACCCCTTGTCCACCTGCCTCCATTGTGACCCCTAGATATATAAAATATATAGTTAGATGATATTTTCCCGTAGTATAATATTGTAGGTTAGGTTTTTCGGGTATCGGGGGGTATTCAGTTAAAAAAACTTCTTTTCTCTAAATTGTGACGTTTCGATAGGGCCTTTCTATTGTTTTCGAACAAATTTAAATTCAAAGCCTCTCATTTGTCAACACATCTACAAACATTTTACCATAAAGTTGGACGTTATACATCCTATTTTAAATACATAAATACAATTTTCTACATAAAATTACAAATATAAAATTGTATTTATGTATTTAAAATAGGATGTATAACGTCCAACTTTATGGTAAAATGTTTGTAGATGTGTTGACAAATGAGAGACTTTGAATTTAAAATTATTCGAAAACAATAGAAAGGCCCTATCGAAACGTCAAAATTTAGAGAAAAGAAGTTTTTTAATTGAATAACCCCCGACACCCCAAAAACCTAACCTACAATATAAAATATATACTAAAAAAATTAATTGGGTTATGTAATTTATGTGTTCCAAATTTCAAGTCGATATCCTTAGCCGTTCATAAGTTAAAGGGGGGACAGACTTTTGACAGGCAGTGTAGAATAGTTTATGTATAGTAAAAGGTCCTATATTATAAACAAAACATTAATTATAATTATTTTCTTGTGATAACTAGGTATATTTATAACGAGTTATCCTGTCACCCCAAGGATAAAGTATTTTACACACCTTCGGGTGCGTTGCTGGTTATTAATTTGTGTATGGGAAAGAAAGGGGAGTGGGACGGTTCATTAACGGCGGGCGTCGGAAAAAGGGCGGCCAACGCTTTAGAAGAGTTTTATTACCTCTAATTACCCGGCGACCTGTAATAAATGGTGAAAATGTCACGTTAAAGGATCGCTGGACGATTACGATATTTGCGCAGGGTCTTCTACATGTAAATTTTAACTAAAAATATGCATTATATGTGAATCGTTTATTTGAGAAACAGTATAAGTCCATTTAGTATAGTTTTGAGAAAAATAAAGAAAAATTAAGGTAATAAAAAAAAGGTTATTTACATTTAAGGGGTCGTGCATAAAAGACGTCTGTGAAAATTCCAGAATTTCAGACCCCCCCCCCTGCTTGTCCGATTTTGTCAGATTTCCAGACGCCCCCCTTTAAAAGACGTCCAAAATGCAGTACCCCCCTTTTTTTTCAGATTTTCACTTTTTTCAATATTGTCAAATGGAGAATTTTATAAATTATAAAATGATGTATCACACGACCCCTCTTTCCATTTAAAAAATCCCCCTATGCCCCTCTGCCCACATTTTAAGAGCTATCAAATATATGCAAAAAGATAGTTTAAGTTGTCTTAATACGAGTTTCAAATTTTAAGTCGATATCTCAACTCGTTCAAAAGTTAAGAGGGGTGGGGTGACTTTAGGACCTCACGGTATAGGGGCTGTTTAAGAATTATGACCCTGATCCAGGGGGAGGGGGTCTAAAAATAGATAATAATAATAGACATAATTATTGAACAGCCCCATAAGTAAAACCGCTGTGCTGTTATGCATATAGAAAAGTCCTAGAACGCAATTGAAAAACCCACGATATTTATCCCTCTTTAATAAAACTCCTGCTTTTTAATATTTCCCAGTTTAAGTGAAGAGGCTATTGTAGAAGGTATCCCATCAAAAATTTTTCGGTTTAAATTTCACATAATGTCAAGTGCATCTCGGCAGCAATATTATTTAATCCGCCCGGTGAACGAGGAGCCTCTTCATAAACTCAACGGGGGCTTCCACTATCGCGGCATGTCAGGGACTAAAAACGAAAGGAAAACATGTTAACAATATCCTGAAAAATTGCGTGAAACTGATTATTTTTATGTACCTAGGTACTTTATATATGGATTATATATACAGAGCGGTCCAAAAGTCACCCCCCCCCTCTTAACTTTTGAACCAGTTGAGATATCGACTTCAAATTTGGAACTTTTAAATAAGACAACTTAAACTATCTTTTAGGATATATTTAATACTTTCAGCTCTTAAAATGTGGGCAGGGGGGTATGGGGGCACATTTTTTTAAATGGAAAGGGGGGTGGTGTAATACATCATTTTAAATCTTATAAAATTCTCCATTTAACTCCATATTTTTAAATTTAAAAAACATTTTTTTTTTTTTTGGGTTTAAAATGGGGGTGAAAATGGGTATTAATGTCAAAATTCCTCTAAAAAAAACAATAATTTTTTAAAAATGCCTAATTTCATCATAAAAAAATGTTAATTATACTTTTAAACTAATTTTAGTTGACATAAATAAAAATTTATAAAAAAAAACTTAAAAAATCGAATGTATTAGCACAAAAAATTGAAAAAGTCCAAACCTTAAAAAACATTTTTAAAAAATTTAAAAATGTTAGTTTAAATAGAGAATTTAATAAGCTTTAAAATGATGTATCACACGAACCCCCTTTCAATTTAAAAAAATGTCCCCTCATGCCCCCCTGCCCACATTTTAAGAGCTGAAAATATCAAACATATGCTAAAAGATAGTTTAAGTTTTCTTATTTAAGAGTTCTAAATTTGAAGTCGATATCTCAACTCGTTCAAAAGTTAAAGGGGGGGGGGTGACTGTTGGACCGCACTGTATATTGTTTATTTTTTAACGTTTAAAGTCCAAACCTAATATAATGTTATTCTACCCTACGGACATTAGATCTAGGTCTTTAGTTAATAAGGGGAGAGGTTGTCCTTCGCCTTGCTAACTAAATACCTTGATCTGGTGTCGCTGTGAGTGGGGGGGGGGTTGCAAAGGTAAAATTTGCAAAACTTTGCGAAAAACTGACCTAACTAAAAAAAGCACTTCACCTCTGAAAAAAGGCTTTGCCGGCAAAGCATGCCCCTAGCAGAAATTTTGGTAACTAAGAAAAAAAAGCTTTCGGGAAAAAATCTTTACCCCTGACCCACCACATATGTGTACACCACTGAAAATTACTACCAACCGTTTTTTGGCCAACTGAATAAAACTAAAGACTAAAAATAAGCTCTTCTTCAATCTTATCTTGATTGCCGAATAGTCTCAAATTTGCCGATTTATCTGCTAAAAATGTCGACTGGCTTATTTCGTGGGGGGGGGGGAAGGTGTATGACACCGACTGATTATTTTTTAAGGCTTTTATTAACCAATTTTCGGTATTTTTGACCATGTGTTTCTTTCTGTCCGATAATCATACGGAATTTTATACTTTTTACAAATGTCAGTTACAAAAATAAGTTTTTTTCTCAAATTTGAAAAATATCCAAAACCGATTTATTCCGGATTTGTGGAAATTAAATGCCTGTAAAAATATCAAGAAAGTAAGTAATATTACTAGAAATATATTTCTGTAATAATAATAGTTTATTCATCCAAAGATCTTACAGGATCTTATAGCATAAGTTAGTAATGTATACTTAATATAAATATTATAATTTACAAATATAGATGTACTTATTGAAATTAAATTCTTCAAAATCTTATAATACCTAGTATATTTACCGTTGATTTTCCAAAAACTAATGGATGTCCATTTTATTAAAATAGCTACTAGATATGTATAACTTCAAATGCCAGTTTAAAATGTATTCTTTTTATTTAGTTACCCGCCAGTTTTTGAATATTTGGGAATAATTTAACTGGTTTTATTTAAGTTTTTTGTGAAAAAATACTTCAGGGGCTTTTTGAGTGAAACAGTGATTATGAGAATAATTTATAGTATTTTTTTTTTTTTGACTTGTCTACACGGTCCGCCACGGCCTAGTCTATTTTCCAAAACAGGAGTACCTATAGATTAATTTTATTGTTTTGCTGCATCTTCTTAGTTGTATTGTCTTTACTTAAACGTTAAAAAATTACCTAATATACAAATAACACACGAGTCTTCGAAGATCAAAAATATAAAAATATAAAACTGTTATCAAGTTTGATGTCAAGGAAATAATTAATCCAGAGGCTTTCGCGATCGCGTTGTCTTAATTATTTCCAAACAACAAACTTTCATAAAACTGCCGAATTATTCTCGCACTATTCTCAGTCTGTGTTATCAAAGTTAAGAACATTATTGCACCGCGAAGGCAGTCGGACAAGTCCATTTTCCCAAACTCAGGATGAGTAGCTTAATTTTATTGATTTACCGCATGTATTCAGTTGTAGTTACATTTTAAATTAAATATTAAAAAAAATCTTCCAAATAATACTCGAGTCGTTGAATTATAATATGTAACCGTTTCCATTTAAGTTTATTGTCAAAAAAATTATCTCTCCTTCTCTCTTTTTCTCTATTAGTGACGTATTTGCTTTTATCTAGGATTTCGTTCTTATTCCTTTAACAAGGGGGGCTCTACCACCCCCGCATATTAAGAGTCGCAGACGGCCGAGGCTGTTTGCTCTCGCGGCAAAGTATGGCGAGCGATAAGACATGTTCCAGCGCTATCAGCACCGGCCGGACCGAAGCGCAGCGTGGCCGCAGAGTTGCAGGAAAAAGCCACTGGCTATAGAAAGGCAAAAAACACTGCACAGAAAAAAGATTTCCCTTTTTTTTCACATTGTCTCCGCCCGCGCGGGGCCCGGCGGTGCTGTAAACATTTAAAAATAATTGCCCCCTGCCCCGCGGGTTTAGACTTTAAACATTTTTATTAGATTTAATTTCAGTAACTTTAAAAACAATTTTCAAGAAAATTGTTTTTTTTTACCCCTGGGTGGTCGAGTAAGATTTTTTTTATTTTAAGATTTAGTTTCAGCGAACTCAAAATTACCAATGTTGAACATTTATCTATAATAAGATAACTTAACTTTTTAACCATTGGTTAAGGTTGGTTTTTAATGGGGTCGAGGCCCCGTTTTATTTCTTTGCTAATAAGAAAACATCCTTTTTAAAGAAACAAATATACATAGGGTGATTCAGAAATAAGAAAATTTTAAGGGGCGAAAAATATGAAAAAAAGTTCCTATAAAGGTTGGTCCGGAAATGAGCCCTAAGGAAGTTGATAAAGGTTATCATTTTATTTAATTTTTATTTGGGAATTTTAACCAGGGACGTGCAAAATGGGGAGCGATGTCACCTTTTTGCCCCAAACTTTTTTATCTGTAATTTTTTTGACATTTTCCCAATAAAATATTAATCTTTGATTATAAATACATAAAAAAGATACTCTTTACGTAACACCATAGGGCCAACTGTTTTCGAGAAAATTGCAATTAAAGAGGCAATTTTACGTTCTGAGCATCAAAAATGGAAACTTAAAAATGAACCAATAAAAATTTCAATACTGCTGGGTGATTCTATATTAAAAACTATGAAAAAAAGATCCTATACATCTAGGTTCAAAGATCAGTTTTAAGTGTACTACGGCCTCTACACGGAAAGAAATTAGTGGGCTCTGCGCTATACATTATAAGATATTTGGTAACAGTGGCAAATTATAGTGATTTAAGCTATAGATTATAAGGGACACAATAACTAATAATGTTAAAAATAAATTGGAAACGATTATATATATTACAGACACGATTATATTTATTACAGGCACTATTATAAATTTACAGAAATTTTATTATATTATAAAAATTATTAGCACGGACAATAATTAAATCTATTTAAGCTATAAATGCCATACTATTTGTTATATTTTATTATTCACTAACCAATTAAAGTATTTCATATAAATTTTTACACTGACTGCCATAATTGTAAGAGAAAGCCTTGTATTTATATAATAAGCGATTATAATTTGCTTGGTATGTGTGTTATAGCGCTCCTAGCTATAATTTTTTTTTCCGTGTAAAAGAATAACACTTTTTAAGGGTCCATAGCTCCCTTAAAAGCGATTTGTAGATATTTGTGTATGGGAACTTTTTTTATAATTTTTGATATAAAATCGCTCTGCAGTATTGAAATTTTTACTGTTGCATTTTTTTGTTTTTTTTTTGATGCTCACAATGGAAATTGCCTCTTTAATTGCAATTTTCTCGAAAACGGTTGGCCCTACGGTGTTACACAAACAGTATCTTTTTTATGTATTTTAATTGAAGATTAATAGGCTAATAAGAAAATGTCGAAAAATCTACAGATAAAAGAGTTTGGGGCAAGAAAGTGACATCACCCTCCCATTTTGCACGCCCCTGTTTAAAATTACCAAATAAAAATTACATAAAATGATAACCTTTATCAATGTTAAGGCATGTGCAAAAACTCGTTACTGTGGTTTATAGGGTTCCAGAGATATTAAATACAAACTACTTTTCAGATGTACCCTTAGAAGGGTCGTAGCTCCCTTAAGGCTGATTTTCGGACCAACCTTTATAGGAACTTTTTTTATACCTAGAATCGACCCTTAAAATTTTAATTCTGAATCAACCTGTATATTAGAAAAATTAAATTAACTCTCCGTATAGTATATTCTATAACTAGTATGGAATAGACAATATTCGGCACGAGCGGAAAGTTTGTCATACGAGCCGGCAGGTGAGTATGACAGTCCCGCGAGTGCGGAATGACTATTCCATACGTGTTGTAGACTATACTTTTTCTTCGACTGGAAATATGAAACACTGTATGGCTTTAAATTGCGGACAAGGTTAAAAACAATGTTTTTTGTGACTCGACATTGTAAATGCAACAAAACACATATTTTTAAATAAAGCAATTAATGTTATTTAATAATTTTATCAAATCAGTACTTAAAAAAGATTTTTATTTAATTTTAGCACATATTTACAAATTATAATTCAAAAATTGAAGGTTATGTCAGATTGTTGTGGCAGATATCAGGTTTAAATATTTAACAATAGATGGAGCAGTTTTAATTTAAGAAAAACTAATAAACTTTATGTAATTTTAACGCAAAACTTTAAACTGCATTAAATTATTCAATATTTCATGGTAAAATATATATATTTTTGCTAATTTTGCTACAGTTTTCTTTACTTTTGTAAACAAGAGATGGCACTACATGTGCTCAGTCTAACACTTGATACGGAATATTCATCAACGTATCTAGAGCTAGAATGAATTTATTCTGTGTTTGAAAAGTGCGTGTATTTGCTTACATTCTAAAGCAGTCGTAGAAAAATATATTACAATTACAAAATTATATTCAATTCAGTATTAATCACAGAACAACTTACCTTGACGATTGATTTACACTTAAATTCTTTAACTGGTCTTCTAATTTTGAAATTCTGTCGTTGTTTCGGTTCTTTTCGCCTACCAAATGCATGTGATTCTGAAACAATAAACACATACCTTTAAATGAAGATCCACGTAAAAAGTATAAAGAACCAAATAAATAAGAAAAATCCATGTAAATTCACATAAACAGAAAACGTACTAAATTATATATTAAACATAAATTATGTGAAAAAAATATTTGTTGGGTAAAGACTCGTTTACTTGCGTATACAGGTAATCCATCGATTTTTTATACACTGGAAAGTAACATTCGTATCACGCTCCTGCATAACTATTACTTAACTAAGGGCCAATATATTTACCTTCAAGTAATCTGGAGAAGTATTTTTTAAGGCAGTGGAACGACAGAACAACGCTTAGAATATGACGCGTACTGTTGAAACCAACAGAGTACGATCATAGCCTCAGACTCGTTCTATCAGTTGTTCTACTCCCTGAAAGTCAAGAATAGGTCCCCTGTTTGGTAGGTAAAAACACCATTTCAGCGTTTTTTAGCTTATTTTTTGAGGTCAGGACAGGACGTAATGGAGCAAATTTAACGCCGGAATTGGATTCAGCTGATACACAAAATACTTTTTTTTTGTGGTGCTGTGTAATTATTAACTTATTTGTTAGCTACTGACTAATTAACGTAGCAGATAACACAGTACATAGGCCTATACCATTAATGTACCATTTTTCCGCCAATGGCGGCCATTTATAAGCAAAAAATAAATGAATAACGAACCATATCGTCTTTCTCAGGGTCGGACCGTAGTGAAATTCGATACGGGCACTCTACACCCTGTGTCATGGCTGCACAAACATGAGCGATCGGCCTAATGGAACGATATACAATAGAGTGGATCCAAAAAACTAAAATTTAAACTTGATACAATTTTTCTTAAAATTTAAATTAAGTAATGTAAAAGAATGAAAACCGCGAAGGATGTATCTTCTTTGAAATTGGATGCCTTATTCTTTTTATGAAAATATTGAGCCCCTACTGCCGTGCTTGGCTAGAAAGCAGTAACTCCATTTGACAATAACAGCGTTTTCAAAATATTACATCGGAGTTGACGTGAAAACGTTGCTATGCGACAAATGGAGTTACTGCTTTCTAGTTAGGAACACCATTATAGTATGTACAACCAAATAAGAATTACATGGCTTACACAGCTATGTAATATTTAACTAAATAAAGGAAATAAATATGGCCTCTATTATATAAAAATATGTAAAATATTAAATATTAAAATTAAATATGTAAATATTATTTATTTATTAAAAATTAGCCTCTTGTTACAAAAAAAACATTTATACAAAGAAATACTTACTACATTGCAATGTATAAGATAAAAAAATACTGCTTCCCCATGTTAATTTTTTAAGGTTTTTTTTTCAACATAATATCGTTATTCAAAAAAAAAAACAAATCTAAAACACATTCTTAAAAAAAAGAAAACTTTTTTCATTGATGGATAACTTTTTTTATTTTTAATAAAACATGTAATTTTTTCCGGAGATCGATAGGTAGAAATGTTATTTTCGCAGCAAAAATCATCTTTTTTGCGTATAAAACGTCAGGAAACGTAAAAAAGCAATACTTTTTTAATTTTTTTTCTTTTGGGGAAAGTAAAACTAAAAAATATTCACTCCACCCTAAATGAGCTAACCCCCCTCGCATTTACGACTCCCACAGAGAGACGGCAGGCTTGAGGTTAACCTCTGCGCCCATTCCAGATACCAGGGCCATCCATTAGGCCAATTAATAGGAACCACATCATCACAGGGGTCCAGGGGTCCGCAACAGATATAAACTGCTGTGCAATTAAAGTGGTCCACCCGACAAAATCATGCAATTTAAAATTCAAATATTTCGAAAACTTTTGATGGATTAATATGATTCTTAAGTTGAGTCAAAGGCCAATAAAACATTTTTAGACGTTATTCACAAAAGAAATAGGAGACTTTGAATGGTAGCAAGTTGATTAGAAAATAGACTGATGGAATGAATAATTAATTAATATTTTTATAATTTTGAATTTAGTTATCAAGTAATTTTTTTGTTACAAAAAGGTTGGTAATTTTTCAATCGAAAAGTTGGCAAACTTGCGCTTGTTCTGTAACGCCTAAGAAATACTAAAGAATAATTACTATGCGATAGTATTTTATTTTTTTAGTTATACCAACATTTATAATATCTTCTGTTATATTCATTATCCAACTATACAGGGTTCACAGCTCACTACCAAATGCAAGAAATTTTCGGATGTTCAAAATATTTCTCAAAAATTGAATGAAAAATGGACGCTATAATTGTACGTCTAAAAACACAAATAATTATATCGAAAAATGTATGCTATTATAGTTCTCCGCGTGAAACAAAGTCTCCGACGAAAGGGGGAGGACTCATTCGCGCTCTCTTCTTTTCGTCAAAAGCGATATAAGGCGTACGTGCCTACAACGGACCTCTCACTTGCACACACATTAATAACATTTTTCCCGTAGCCACAGATCCGTGCGTCAAAGTATACATATTATTTTAAGGGGTCTTTATAGGTTCCATTTTTAATACAAAATGCTTCCTCCGCTTTATTTGATAAAATTTAGGACAACCTAAAAATTACCAATTTTGTGTCGAAAATATGTAGTTTATATTGGTTTAATTGAGAATGTCCTAATAATGAACTATTTTAGGTCAAAAATATACTGCTTATATTGCCTCAAATTTCTCGCTAATAATGCTTCTATTTTCGCACTAAATACAAGCAAATATTTCAAAATAGTATTTACTTTGTTTATTTTTTCTTAACAGACGTTTAGTATTACTAATGTTTTCAGAATGAATGCACGAAAGCGGCTTTGCGAATTTACATATTATAAAAATTCTTCTCAGGTCTTTCAAAAAGACAAAAAATTCGGCAAAAAATAAAGACTTTTTACAAAACAAAAGTAAGAGTGCAGTTGCTTTTCATCCGTAAAACGAGTAATATGTACTTTCGGCAGGAATTAGTAATACGTTAAGCGCGTTTAATTTTCTAGCATCAAGTCTTTTAGTATTAGTTATTTATTTATTTATTTGCTATCTTAGATATGCCCCAGAATCGATTTTATATATTTTATAGTGATTGTATGGAAGATGTACAGTAAAATGACGAACATGTGATTATATTGGAGTAAGAAGGGAATTTTATGTTTTTTAATCATTTATAATGCTGATAAATTTTGATTTGGAAGCAACTAACACGTGAAGAAGTTTTTATACGTACAAAATTTTTTATATTCTAGCGCATGCGCAAATATAATTACAATTTAGAAAAAACTGCCTTGGCAACAGCTAACACAACCAACAGTAAACACGAAAAGGAAAGAAGGAAAAGAAAAAGAAAAGGTCTTACAGAAGACTGGAAATTTTATATAATTAAAACAGGAGTGGGCATGGTAAAAAACTAGACAAGAACCACTCTTGGTGAATTGAGTAACTAAGAGGGATCTGGCTAATTATCTCACTGAGAAAAGGCCAAAATAAAGGAAGAAGAAGAAGAAGAAGAAGAAAAGTAAGAGTGACCTTAGTGAATGCAGAATACAGGAGTGGTATAAGTTGGTGGTGAATGCAGAAGTAATAGAGAAAATAAGACTGTTTTCACTCAAAGTGAAAGAGAAAGTAATGGCACTGAGAAAGAAAATGAATTTGAAAATTTAAATTTTGAACAAAAATTAAAGTGTGCTGTAATATGAACCACAAACAAATCGTCAAAATTCTTAGACACCCCGAACATTTTAAGAATGCATATTCATCTCTGGTTGAAGTTATATATTAAAATAAAATTAGAAGGATGTAAAGCATTTTCTTTTTGCATTATTGCAGTATTGCTCTCAGATCTTGTGCCTACTAGGGACTCACTGTAGTGCACTGGGTCCTAGACCCCTCAGTGGCCGACCCCTGAATTACCAGAAACATTGTGCGGTCCACGATTAAATGCAGTTCAAAGCGATTCACTGTCAAACGAACATTCCACATACATAGCGCGAGTAAATATTAAACATTTACCGAGAATCTGCAAACAGGCATTTTACATCCGAAGGCTGACAATTTTTAAAATCTAAATTTTACACATTTTGATAATTAAAAAAAATATATCCGGGGCATGTTTGTAAACATTTTGAAATAATTAATTAATTTTGTGATTGAATAGCATTACTAGTATTACTTGTTCCAGGCAATACACAATGTGTATATACATATTTGGTTCCATGTAGCTGTCAGCAATTAGTTTCAAAATTTAACTTAAAGTTTGAACTATAACTATAATCTATTAGCTATAGGGTGCTATTTAAAGATACACTTGAATGGGGAACCCCTTCATTTTGTTAACCGACTTCCAAAAAGGAGGAGGTTATCAATTCGTTAATTAAACTTTTTATTAAAGTTAAACATTTTATTATTTGGTATTCTTTTAAATGGTACACCCCCCGTAACTTTTGAACGGAATGAGATATAAGCTTCAAATTTGGAATATTTATATCACACAATAATAACGATCGCTTGCCAAAGTTTTTAATTTTTTATTCGGAAGGCGGCGCCAGGGGTGCAGTGGGGGAAATATTTTAAATGGCACCCCAGGTCTTGTAATACTTCATTTTAAAGAGCTTAAAATTCTCTATTTAACTGTGTAATTATTTATTTTTTATATTTTCTTTTGAAGATTTCATTTTCTTCAAAATTATTAAAATTTTTAATACTTTCTGCATAAATATTAAAAATTTTACATGTAAATGATAAATAATTAGTCTTAACATGATAATACACCTAGGGTGCCATTTAAAATACTGTCCCCCACTGACCCCCTGGCGTGTCTTACCGAATAAAAAAATGAAAAATATGACAAATGATAGTATTTATTGTGTTATATGCATATTTCAAATTTAAAGTTTATATCTCATCCTGTTCACAAGTTACGGGGGGTGTAAAGTTTAATAACAATGGTTCGATTATATGATGTGCAACTGAAAATGTAATAAATAGGATTATTTGTCATAAAGGACGTTTGGCTTAGATCGACTGTTTTTTATTATTAAAAAACTCGTTCTTGAATTACAAAAGGCGTAGTAAGGTAATATCTCTTTTTTTTTAAATTTGAAATATTGGAGACGAACACCGGAACTTCTCAATCGTCGGGATTATTTCTGATGATGTGTGTGTACGGAATCAAGGCCGTATTGATTTTATTAAGATTTCCCTAGTCGGTGCTCGAGTGTACGTGGACAGCGCTGCGTCAATATTTACCCCCCACGAGTGAGGGGTCCAACGGGGGGAAGCCGAAAGCGCGCGATCTTAACTCACACAGAGAAACAAATATCACATAGGTAGAGAAGCTATAGTGGGTATTAGATAAAGACAAAAACACATTAGGTGTGTAAAATTTAGTCCGCCATTTTTACCTTTTAAACGTCAAAATTTGTAAACAAAAACAAAACCTCAAAAAGGTTTTTCACATTTTTACAAGTCTTTACAAAACAAGTAATTTTTAAGTTAAAAATTTGAACACTATAAACAAAATAAAACTATAAAGACACGCAAATACCACAAATAAGGCCACAAACAAAATATCACCAATTATTCGATTTCATAACAAAATGACAGAGTGCAGCGTTGCCGGACCTTCTACCCATGTAAATTTAGGTTTGCTTGCATTTAAACGGTTTGAATGTAAATTTATGCAGTCTTTGAGTATTGTCATTAAAATTTGTAGCAAAATATTGGAAATTTATTGGTTTTTATAATTAAAAACTATACGGTTGAAATGGTGTTGGCAACGTAGAACCGCCATTTTTACCGTTTAGATGTCAATTTTCTATCTATTGTTATTACGCAGCGCAGAACCCTGCTTAAACGTTTATTTCCTCTATATATTCTCTACCTATGTGACAAATATCCAGGGACAATCCGAGGTTTTTGTCGTAGGGGGTGTGAAGGTAAAATTTTCCGACTGAAAAAATTTTGACGATTAAAAAAATAGCTCCTCGCTGCCAAAAATTTTGATGTCTAAAAAGGTCATCGCCCCAAACAGATTTGCCACTGACCGACCTACGATTTTGCCGACTCGGTCGTTTCGTGGGGGGGGGTATAATTAAGGCAATTATTATTGTATTTGGTTAATTTAGCACTTATATAAAAGATAATTTTAAATTGGTCAAAAAATTTTATAAACAACGTTTTCCTAAAACGCATTGTTTTCGAGATATTGGCGTTTAAAGCAGTAAAAGTTTGTTTTAGCATATCTCACATATTTATACCCCGATTTAAAAAAATTGTATTTTAAATAAAAGCTCTTTTTGAGCCCTACACGGAAAGAAATTAGTGGGCTCTGCGCTATACATTATAAGATATTTGGTAACAGTGGCAAATTATAGTGATTTAAGCTATAGATTATAAGGGACACAATAACTAATAATGTTAAAAATAAATTGGAAACGATTATATATATTACAGACACGATTATATTGATTACAGGCACTATTATAAATTTACAGAAATTTTATTATATTATAAAAATTATTAGCACGGACAATAATTAAATCTATTTAAGCTATAAATGCCATACTATTTGTTATATTTTATTATTCACTAAACAATTAAAGTATTTCATATAAATTTTTACACTGACTGCCATAATTGTAAGAGAAAGCCTTGAATTTATATAATAAGCGATTATAATTTGCTTGGTATGTGTGTTATAGCGCTCCTAGCTATAATTTTTTTTTCCGTGTATAAAAAATGTTATATACAGTTTTTTGCTGGAATATAATGTTTTAAAGATACAGAATTTAAAATCAAACAAAACACCTAGTTTGAAATTTGCAAACTAGATGGCTCTAATGTACAATAGTGCCGATGTTTTGACAGGGTGCTTGCAACGTTTCATCTAGTTTAAAATAAAATGTTTGATTTTGGACCTTCTTTTTTGGGGTTCCGAAGTAAACTTTTAATACCCCTCTGATAGCAGCATGCTGTAAAACTGCGAGGAATATTACTGAAATTAATATATTATTTTTACGGGTGTAGACTTTTTCATCTTCTATATTGGATGGTGAAGTATAATGGGCGCCGAGACATACGATTGATGGGTGAACATATCGTATTACCAATGGCGAAAATCGAAATATTAACTTCAAGTGGTTTGCGGCTTTAATCAGATTAGAAAAATCGACCTCAAAAAAAAAAAGGTTTTTTTTTTTAATAATGTCAAATAAGAAAATTAATGTATCTAAACTAAGGAGTGCCGGATCAAAACCCGGACATCTGCATTAAAAAAAAGAGTTATTAATGGTTTAGGCATTGGTGGGAACTAATAAAGAAATTGTGCCAATGGGAACTTAATGTATTTTTAATTTAAATTTAGAATACTGCTGCCGCATCAAAACCCGCCATCTACACCTAAATTGCCGGATCAAAACCCGATCACCTGCACTAAAGTCAAGTAGCTTTGTATTAAGCAAGAAATAATGACATAATTGCAAATTTTGAGTTATAGAATGGGCCCTGGAGTTCTGTATTGCCGTTTTGATTTCCCTGCTTAAGCTGAGGAAAAACCTTGGTATATGTATAGGGGATGGATTTAGAAAAATTGTATTCTAAGATTTAGTTTTAGCGACCTCAAAAACCCCAATATACCAATTTAAAAAAAAACTACCCCCGCCCCTCAGGGGGTGGAGTTAGAATTTTTTTATTATTAGATTCAGTTTTACCTACCTCAAAAACCCGTTTATATCACTAGAAAAATGTTTTTTTTTTCTTTTAGTTGGGTTTTCGGATAGGGCTAGAAGGCTTTTTGCGTTAGAAAATAAGCCTTAAGTTATTGACATTGGTTTGGACTTACAACATAATCAAAAGAAACCATTTGACACATTTTTAGAAAGATCGAAGTACAAATAAAATTTTGGACCAACCTAATGGCGCGAATTTTTATTTTTTTTTAATTTTTTTCGTTATTTTATTCGAAACCAAGGCCAGGGTGGTTTTTCCTTGACTTTTTTACAAGGTGCTGTCCAAATGGGTAGTAGCATATTTAAATATTTATCTATTTTTAAAAGCGGGTCTTAAGAACTATCCCCCGTAAAAACACACCTAAATCGCTTGAGGTACAAAAACTTTTTGTCAAAAAGAAACCCCGTCGATAAGTTAAGTGGTCCTTTCTTCTGTAACTAAATTTTAGACCCGGAAGTAACACTAGTTCGCGCATCAACCTTTTTGAAAAAGGCCTTTTCTTTTTGCCCATTTTATCAGGTTTATCCTAGACCACCTACCTTGCATCAACTTGTGACTTACCTATATAACAATTTTTCTGATTGTAAAAATAATACAAAAGGGCGTTTTGTATGTTTTTATTGCGGTCTAAGGATAGATAAATAGTACATTTGGGTTTTTTTTCAGATATTACATAATGCTTAAATAATATTTACTAACCCTTCGTTAGGCGCGCGGTCTACGATCGTAGACCATGCTTTTTTTTAGCTGGGTAACTTTTTACACGGAGTGTTTACGCTTGCGCCCCTTCGAGTAGCTGTGCATTATGCATCAATCTATTAGATCAGTAATAATTCACACTTTAAATGGGTATAATATTGTTTTTATTCATATTGAAACCTGCCTGGTCTACAATTGTAGACCGCGCGACTAACCACGTTACCTTTTTTATTCTTGCATTTTTTTTATTTTATGGTTTCTTTTTGTGAATTTTGTTTTTTAAAGTTAGTTTATTAGTTTAAAGATAAATTAAAAATACAATATGTCTTTGCCACCAAAAAAAATTGCGGTTTATAGGAAGACACTGGCACGAGTCTTTTTGGACATGAAACAGCTCATACGTAATGTTTTTGTTAAATAAGGTAATTTTCTGTTCTATAAAACTAAAAATTACTTTGGACACTAAATGTGCCTAAGAAGGGAAAATAAATCGAAAAAAAAAATGCTCAAAATACATAACTAAGAGCACATGTATGTACAAGGCGTATGAGTTACTAAAATATTGCATGATTTCGAGTCAAATTTTATAATATTTTTTTCTTTTAATTTAGGTGTTTTTTATTTTTTTATAATCGTACATGTTAAAAAAAAACAAATTTGTTAGTTTCAGAAAGTTTGTTAAGTTATTTTTATTTTTTTTTACAAATTACCGTACAGATGTAAAATATATGTTAGAATTGTATATCATTTTTCTTTTACCCTTAACACTTACTAAAACAATAATAATTTGAAAAAAATATGTAAATAACTTTTAAATACAACCAAATAAATAACATAAGATATTTGGTTTTTAAAAATATAAATGTGTGTTTTTTTAAACAAAAAATAAAATGGTCTACAAGTGCAGACCACGCGGCCAGTCTCGTAACTAAAACAAGCGCGCCTAACGAAGGGCTAAATATCTTTTGTATAATATAGTTTAAAACCACAACAAAGTAAAAGGTAAGTATTTACCTGCACATTCAAAACTGTATGGTTTTTTAACATAAATTGAGAAAAAAATATTTTTCACAGTACTTGGACAATTCCACGCCGATTCAGGCAACGCGTGACTGCGTGATCGTCACTGAGTTGGCTGAATTTTCCCGTGCCAATTTCACAGCAAACAATAATAAAATAATAAAAAAATAATTGTTAGTAATTAATTTAGGGAATGGTGAAAATGGCACCGAGTTAAGTATTTTTTATTTTTTACTTTTTAGAGACATAGAAGTCGGTAAATTTTTTTTGCGAAAGTTTTTTATAGGTAATCTTCTCACTTCTGTTATTATATTATTATTATTAGTTTTATTTTTATTAACAGTTAAATTATTGTTATTCTCTGTTATTTAAGCTTTGTCCTATAAAAAGGATTTTGCATCTGTTGGGCAAATAAATAAATAAATAATGATTTTTAGAAATAAAAGCACAAAAAATAATTGCTATAATTATTTCAAGCTATAGAAAGTTATAATATGTTATGACTAAGGTATACATTATTATACTAATAAAATAACGCTTACGTATAAAGAATAAGTAAATAAAATTAAACGTTGTATGCTAATAAAAAAAGATCGATCAAACAATCTGAGTGTTTATCCCAAATCGTAAAGCTGAAAATAAACATTTCGCTGACGTTGTAAAGGACACAAACAACCCGGGAAAAGTAATAATTAAAAATCAATGGTTTTTTTTAAATTAGGGTATCCTAATGTGGGGTCCATAAATAACGAAAATTGTGGCTTAAGGCCTATTCAGAAGCTTGCATAAGAACATAATACATAAGAATGCGATTCCGTGATTGGCTTACAAGATACATGGCGGCACATCAAGACTATCACGGCATCGCATTCTTATGTATTACGTTCTTATGCGAGCCTGTGGATATGCCCTTACGTTGTTACAAACATTTGCCAAATTTCAGGACAAGAATATTGTATCATAATGTATTAACAATAATATATT
Source organism: Brachypterus glaber (assembly GCA_958510825.1). Taxonomy (NCBI): domain Eukaryota; kingdom Metazoa; phylum Arthropoda; class Insecta; order Coleoptera; family Kateretidae; genus Brachypterus; species Brachypterus glaber. Next base: position 12,880,644 of record OY294044.1, on the reverse strand, counting down.
ATGATACGTTAACACGAGCAAAATTAGTTTTTTTTTAATTGTTTTATGTATTTTTGGTAATTATTTTATTGTTTTCTTTTTTTTTTAATATAAAAAAGTAAGTAATTCTGATAACCAATGCCGGCCTTTGGGAACGTTCAAGTATTACGTAACGCAAATTGTACCAAAATTCATACACTTCATACCCCGGTTCTCGCGTTATTATAGATTATAGACATTTCATATTTTGGGGGGGGTATTAGGGGGGGTAGCCAAAATATGAAATCTCTACAGCCTTAAATAACGCGAGAACCGAGGTATGAAGTGTATGAATTTTGGTACATTTTGCGTTACGTAATACTTGAACGTTTCCTTTGCACGACACCGAGTGAATTCAATGTTTCAGGGCGCCAGCCCAGAGGGGCGCTGGCGACGGGCGTGTTTCAGAGGGGTTAAGCCTTTTTCAGAGGACCTTTTTTTAGTCATTAAAATCAGCAGGGCAAAAAGTTGGAAATTTCTCGCATATTTTTTTAATGTATTTTTTTACGTATTTTTGATATCTTCTAAATAATTGAAACTAGGTATATTTGGGAGGGGGGTACCATTTGTGTAACCAAAGCGTGAGAAGTCATAAAGTGTGTCCCCGGATCGACTTGACAATACCACAAAATGACCATTTTTTCTTTAATTAAGAAAAACTGATTTGGAACTTTGCCCTGCTTGCGTAAAAACTAATTTTTATTGAAATATATTTTTTTTTTAATTGTAAGTGGCGCCTGATATCAGTGAAAAAGTAAAAAGTTTTCAGGTAAACTTACCTTTCCGTAACAGATACAAAAAAAAAGTTTTTTAAAAAATAGAGTTATAATAAAAAATAAGAGCCGCATGTCAAATTTTAATAATTTTAACTCGTTATATATTTTTTAAATAATGTCAAGTGTTAGAACTTTTTTTTTAATAAAAAAGTTTATGAAGTAAAAGTATTAAATTTTGGCATGCGGCTCTTATTTTTGATTATAAATATATTTTTTAAATAACTTTTTTTCGTATCTTTTACGGAAAGGTAAGTTTACATGAAAAATTTTTACTCTTTCACTGATATCTGGCGCCACCTATAATTTTTCAAAATTGTATTTTGACAAAAATGAGTTTTTAAGCAAGCAGGGTAAACTCCCAAAGCAGTTTTTCTTAATTCGAAAAAAAAAAGGTAATTTTGTGGTATTGTAAAGACGATCCGGGGACTCACTGTATATTTATATTAATGAAGCCTTAATGAAATCGACTTCGATAGCTGAAAATATTATTTTTTACTTTTTATTCATTCATAAATTATTAATTATAATAGGCGTGTATTTAAAAGTTTTTTTTTATATTTTTATTAAGGGATACGATCTTATATTACATCTTTGTTTCCCGATCTAAAATTACACGAAAATAAAAATCGTACGAATTAAAAATTAAACCGGATAGGGAAGTGCTAAGCATAAGCGCACACGTTCTGATATTTTTATCAGAAAATTCTAGAGCAAACTAGAGGAAAAAAAAAAGTGGTAAAATTGAATGCGCCAGAGTCCACATACCAATATTACTAGTCAAATATAAACAGTGAAGATATGTAATGTTTCGCTTTCGATACTGTGTACTCTTCGCTGTGAATAATATTAGAGGCTCTATTTTAGGGCCCCTAAATGAAATGACATTAAACTTTACACAAAAATATTTGAAAGGACAATGCTCGAATTTTTGTCCCTCCGATAAAAGTTAATTGATAATATAAAATAGTTCAAGTATTACGTAACGCAAATTTTGATCATTTTGTTTTCTACTTTTTAGTTATAGGTACGTAATATGTACAGTGGTGGCATTAAATATCGGGACAAACAATTTCTCATAGATTATAGTGGGCCTTGTGTCATTTTTTAGAAAACGTCAAAATATGTCAAATGTTTGTTTATTTTTTGCTTTTATACAAGTAGTTTGTAAAAAAAGTGTTTTTTATCTTTATTTTAATTTAAAATGAGTTTACTTATCCTGGACACTTAAGAGAAAAAATGCTCAGTCGTCCTTAGTATTTGGAGATATGGATGAGGTTCAATTTTAGTGAAAACAGTTCAAGAAATAGATCTGTTTCTTAAGAAATGTTTTATGAGAAAACATTAGGTTCTTATATCAAACCGAAAAAGGATGATCGGTGGTCAAAAGCTACAATGGATGGTGAAGCAATTTTTAATTATATAAGAAAAACCGAGAAAAACAAGGTGCAGTATACTCTTCAATAATGAACTCTTAAACTCAAATCCATTTGCAGTAGAAAATTTATAAAACCTTGTGAATTTTTAGCTGTACTGAAGAGTAAAATTAGGTGTGTTTTTTTAATATATTAATATTAATATTAAACACATATTCTTTACCCATATAGTACAATGTTGATCCAAAGATTATCAATTTTATTATTATTTAAATATAACATTTGTGTAAAATTTAATAAATATATATTTATCAATAAACATTAATTTATTAATTTAATATTTTTTGACAGTAAACTTTAACTAAATAATTCAGTTATGTCAAAACGTAGTAACCTAGTTTTTAATTTTTAAAATAATCCCATGTTAATCCATGAAAAAAATATAAAAATGACACGAATTTTTTTTGAGGTTGTCCCGATATTTAATGCCACAACTGTATGTACTTAATTAAGAAGGGTTTTAACTTTAAAAATTTTATATAAAATTGTATTGTCAACCGAGTTAAGCATGTGTACCAAATTTTAGCTTTTTAAGTATATTCTAAGTAGGTGAAAAAAGCTTTGGCAGATTTTAGGACAAATATATTTATATTTATATCTATCTATACAGTGCGGTCCAAAAGTCACCCCCCCCCCCCCCTTTTAACTTTTGAACGAGATGAGATATCGACTTCAAATTTAGAACTCTTAAATAAGACAACTTAAACTATATTTTAGCATCTATTTGATATTTTAAGTTCTTAAAATGTGGGCAGGGGGGCATGGGGGGATATTTTTTTAAATGGAAAAGGGGGTATAGTGATACATCATTTTAAAGCTTATTCTCTATTTAAACTAACATTTTTAAATTTTTTAAAAATGTTTTTTAAGGTTTTGTTTTTTCAATTTTTTGTGCTAAAACATTCGATTTTTTAAGTTTTTTTTTATAAATTTTTATTTATGTCAACTAAAATTAGTTTAAAAGTATAATTAACATTTTTTTATGATGAAATTAGGCATTTTTAAAAAATTATTTGTTTTTTTTTAGAGGAATTTTGACATTAATACCCATTTTCAACCCCATTTTAAACCCAATTTTTTTTTATTTAAAAATATGGAGTTAAATGGAGAACTTTATAAGCTTTAAAATGATGTATTACACGACCCCCCTTTCCATTTAAAAAAATGTGCCCCCATGCCCCCCTGCCCACATTTTAAGAGCTGAAAGTATTAAATATATGCTAAAAGATAGTTTAAGTTGTCTTATTTGAAGTCGATATCTCAACTGGTTCAAAAATTAAGAGGGGGGAGGGTGACTTTTAGACCGCTCTGTATATTTATATAAGTGAAGTGAATAGAAGGGTTTTAATAAAAATGATCGAATTTTTGCTGCGATAAAATTTAATTGATAGTATAAAATAGTTAATTTGGGACCAAAACAACCGTGAAAAATACTTATTTAGCCGAAAACAATCGATGACATTTTTGAAATGTAGGGTGAGCATTTAAAAACGATCTACCCCAAATACCTCGCAAACTACACTTATAAAACAGTTTATTTGTATGTACAAAATATTTGGTTGGATATGGCCAATTGAATTATTTGGTTGTGACAAATAAATGTTATTTCTGTCAAATAAACTATTTTTTCCCATTAATTTTTATTTGACTCAAATAAAATGTATTACTTATAACCAAATAATTTAATTATCCATATTCAAATAAATTAAAATTATCTTTTTTATCAGTGTAAGCACAATATGAAAATTTAAGTATAAAATTTTGGGGGTTGTAACAAATTACTTCTCATTCTAGTTATTATTACGATTTTTATATCAATACGACCGTACCTAGCAACGTAAATGGGAGGGGGTATTATTTTGTAAAGTCGCCTGTGCAAGGCGTCAGTAAGGCGTCTTAAAAAAGATGTCTTAAACACGTTACCTTTTGTAACATACGACGTCGTTTAGACGTCTTTAAGATGCATATACGGCGAAAACCGACGTTCTTAAGACATCTTGAATGACGAGCTACGACATCTTTAAGATCTCTTTAAGTCACCTTTGTGCTGTCTGGGTTCAGAACAAAATGTTTTTCTCTCAGACCAAAGGATATTGGAAATTTTAGTGAACCTATAATACTCGACTAGCTGTATGTTTGCGAAGAATATGATAAACAGTGTACTTTATATTATGTACTAAGCAAACATGAGGGTAATATAAATTTGCACAGCGCTTTAGATTGGTACCGCTCGAGCCATCTAGTGTACAGATTACGGACTAATGTCGATAAAATCCAGCGTCGCCATTAAAATGACTGCGAAAATCGTAACGTAGAGAATTTTTATTTGTTTAATTATATGACCCATTTTTACTTTTATATAGGTTATACTCGAGGTTCACACGGTGCTCTGAAAATAGTTTTAATGAAAGTTTTTGTATCACGCGAATGACTATACCGGGTGTCACAAGAAGTATTGCCTACGATTTATCTTGGTAACTATAAAAGATAACTTTTTGAAATTTACAGAGCTTATATGAACCGTAAATACCCCCATTTTGGCATGGTCATTATAAAAATATCACTTTCGGTCTAAGCGAAAGTGATACCAAATTTTGATTTTTAAATGGAACCCTATATATTTGCTTATATTTTTAGATTCGTCTTTAAATTCTCTTTACATTGATATATCAAAAGTCGATATTTGCATCAAAGATGGCGCCACAGGAGCCATTTTTCTTTAAAACAACATGGCGGTCCTATGAGGTCCATATTGGAATATTTCTGAAACTTGATATTTCAAATCTTTTAGTAGTAGGCTAAGAATTTAATGTTTATGTATAGCTCCCAACGGAATATAGCCATTTTCCCCGAAAAGGGCCAATCCTATTAGGGTGTTTTTACGTCTTTCCTGAGTTTTTAATTTAGCGAGATCAAAAATGGGTCGTTCCATTTAAAAATTTAGCACAAAATGGCGTTAAAGTAGATGATTAAAAAAAAAACTTTAAAACAACGCCATGTTCATAAAAACAAAAGAAAATCAGTTTTACATAAACATTTAATTCTTAGCCTACTACTAAAAGATTTGAAATGTCAAGTTTCAGAAATATTCTGATATGGACGTCATAGGACCGCCATGTCGTTTTTATAAAAAATGGCTTCTGTGGCGCCATCTTTAATGAAAATATTCACTTGTGATATATCAATGAAAAGAGAATTTAAGCAAGAATCTAAAAATGTAATCAAATATATAGGTCTCCATTTAAAAATCAAAAGTTGGTGAAGTGACCGGAAGTGCTATTTTTTATGACCATGCTGAAATGGGGGTTTTATACAAGCTCTGTAAATTTCAAAAAGTCATCTTTTATAGTTACGGAGATAAATCGTAGGCAATACTTCTTGTGACACCTAGTATAGTTAGGTGTTATTCTATGAATAGTACTGACTAAAATAAGACCAAAATTAAAATCTTCCCAAACCGTTTTTGAGAAAAATTTTTCATAAATTTGCAGAAATAAACGAATATGATTGCATTTTTTATTTAAAGGTAGCATAACTATAAAATAGCTAAAGGCACATCCAGAGGCATGCGCGCCTAGAGGGGGCGAAAATTTTCGCCTGCGGCGGCGGCGATGTTGGGTTTGGTTTTGCCACTCAATCTGCTTCATATTAACCCTCACCCCCAGCTCTTACAAAAAAACTATTGGACTTAGAGTTTCGTGTATATGGAGACTTTTGATCACTAAGGTAAGAGCTATAACATATTTTAATTTTAGCGATTTTAAATGTTCCTAAAAAAATTAATTTATTTTTTCAATTTTTTTTGCTTTAGTTACAAAACTTTGTGGTGTATTAAAAAAATGTATTTATTAATCAGTTTTAGATTGTTACCGAAATACTGTATCCTGAATGTTAAAAAAAACCCTGAATCTATCATTACTTTTTTAATAAAATATAAACTTAGGACGCCACTGGTCAAATCATGTAAAGCAAAGGTCCGCAATATTGCTTAAAAATTAAAACTTTTATAAGATGAATTAGCATCTAAGAAAATAGAAAACTATGTGTATCTTTTTTAGATTTTTTTTGTAAAAATATAGAAAAAGTACATCAAAAATGTCATATAGTGCAACACTGTAGGAGCAATCGTTTAAAAAAATGCAATATTGGGAAGTATTATTTTGTGCCACCAAAAATGTTACTTTTTAAAAAAAGGCTATTACTCCTTTAACATTAAATTTAGATGTTTCGGCAAAGAATACGCTTTTTCTTAGTTTTTAATGAAGAATCGCCCTGCAGTAATAACATTTTATTGCTGCTTTTTTTGTCCCCATTCAATATGTACATCTTCAAAGAACCGTAGCTCCCTTAGGACTCATTTCCGGACCAACCTTTATAGGAACTTTTTTTCATATTTTTCGTTGTAGAATCACCTCTTAAATTTTGGCATGTCAGTTACTCACCACTCACCACAAGAAATGGTATCGGAGTCCTACACGGGTAGGACAGTAACCATCATTTCAGACAATAAAGGCATTAGATTCATATGCCTTTAGCTCGGAACTGGTATATGAATGCCACAGCGAGCTATGTAAACTGGCTGAACATAACAAAGTAAATTTGATATGGGTACCAGGACATCAAGGAAAGGGGAGTGAAGCCGTACTCACAGGACCAGAACCGTGCTGTGGGGTATCTTATTCCACTGCCAGACACGAGGTCAGGAAAATGTTGAGGAATGAACACCAGCAACATTGGATAGATGCACCTAAAATGAGACACTCTAAACTCTTTCTAGGGGGGTCAACCAAGAAAAGAACCAGCTTACTTCTAGGCATGTCCAGAAGTCAACTGAGAGCAATAACGGGTATAATAACTGGGCACTGCTTACTGAATAAGCACCGACACCAAATGGGACAGACTACGAGCCCCGTGTGCAGGAGATGTGGGGAAGGGGACGAAGAGCCCTACCACCTCATATGTGAATGTCCATCCCTAATAGGGCTAAGATGGAGATACTTTGGGAACGACTCGCTGGAACCAAACGAGATCATGAACACTCCCCTGAAACCGTACCTGGACTTTATAAAAGAAACAGGGATGTTATGAGGAGATCTTTGCGGTTAACACAAAGGTCCCTAGGGACCAGGTGTTGAGGGCAGTGAACCCCGCACCGAACAAACTAAACTAACTAACTTCTCACCACTCTGTATATATTATAAATTGCAATGACTACAAGTTAACAATTAATAATTAAGGTCAACCAGTTGGGTGGGTTGTATATAATTAAAAAATAATATTCAAATAGTGCAAAGGCAGTGAATAAAATGCTTATAACTCAATTTATATTTAATGTAATTTGTATATAAATAAATACATATTAAATTTATATTTTCAATAAAAGCGTATTTAGATTACTATTAATACATTTATATTGGTATTTGTTAAATACAAAAGCCGTATTTTATGTGATTTTTTACTTTGTGTAAATAAATTAATAATGTACCCTAATAATTAGTTAAATATAAATAAATAATAACCGTATAAAACTAATAAACAGTTTATGTTTATTTACCTTTTAATCATGAAACAAATAGAAATATTTATAAATTTCTCAATTATTTACCAATGTAAATTTGTTTTTTTTATTAAATTTACAATTTTATTTTATTTATTAAAATATTTAATAGTTTATTTATTTTAATTAATTTTATTTTTTAATAATTTAATAATAATAAAATAAAAACTGCAAAAATCACAAAATAACTCTTCCAAAATATATTTTAACTCTTTTAGCAGACTCAAATTTTGAGTTGGGGGGGGGGGGGGGGCTAGGGGCTAAAGTTGTCAAAAAAAGTGTCATGTGATTTATGGTTTGGTGACATTATAAATATTTTAAAACAACTAAATTAACTCCTGTCTGAAAAGATTGGTGTAGTGGTCAACCACGTCTGTACGTGACAAGTCCACTAGCCAACAAGCGTGAGTTCGATTCTCACTGGCGCCGATTTGCCTATTTTCAGTTAATTAGTAATTGAAATTTGGCAAAGGACACTCCCTATAAAAACTGGTTCGAAAGTCAGTATAAGCCGGTGGTTCCCTCCACTACTAGCCCACCCAAGTCCTGGACTTAGGGGATGCTTAATTAAGTAGAATAGTACGAGGTTAAACATACATGTATGTATGTAATTATCTGTAATAATCAACTATAAATAGGCATATTTTAATATGCTTACATGGATATAGTTATTATTACAGATAATTAATAGTATAGTCAATTATTACAGATAACTAAAATTGATTAGAATATTCACAAGAATTAATAAATAAAATCTGTTGTCTTTCTTGTTCTAAATTGTCTGTTATGACATTTAAAGATAAATAATTATGTCTAATATGGAAGCATGTCTGTGGCTTGGTTCTGAAAGGGCCAATGTCACTATTTACTTATTATGAGATACTGCAGAACTACATTTTTTCAGATCTATATAGGCCCGTAACTGGAAAATAATCCAGAGCACCCCCTAGCCCCCCCCCCAGTTACGGGCCTGGATCTATAAAACCTAAAACAAACAATGTCAATGCTTGTAAGATAAATGTAAAGTTTAAGCAACAATGTGTGTTTTCATTAAAAATTTCTGTTAAACTGCTAAAACGACCAATGTTTGACTTAGTGTATATGTTCAAAATTTTTGATATTGGCCCTTTTACAAACAAGCTACAGATATATAGAATAAAATATTAAAATCATGAGGTTACTTACCATACTTAATTGCCTTTCCTCTATCATATGCTTAACTTTAGCCAACAAAGCATCTTCTCGAACTCTAGCTGCATCTCGAACTTCCCTTATAACATCAGACAACATTCCAGGTTCATAGTCCCTACTATAATGACCCACATTTTGTTGTTGCTTTAATATATTCATTTCAATCCTCAATTCCATAACTTCTCTTGATAACTTTCTATTGCTCTCTTGTAATGAATTAACTTGATATGACAGTTTCTGAATAATTCTTTCATCTATTGATGTTGTACTTGAATCACTTTCATTTGGTAATCCAGGGTCGGAAAAACGTCTTTTGCTGTGTTCATCATTTTGGTCTGTATTTGCAACTGGCAAGCTCAAATACTCTGTGTTGTCACCATTCATTTGGAAGATATTATTAGGTAAAGTTGCATGTTTCGGTGTACTTATATTTCCCATAAAATTATTGTTTGGGTTAGATGGATATGAGTAGTTTGCGTTATAGTTCATGGGGTAAATAGGTAAGGACATAGGTTCACTTGGATTTGTACAGTTTATGAAGGAATAATAAGCCGATATGTCTTGGATCGAAGAGTTATGATATGTAGGCATATTGGAAGGAAAGTATGTATTATTAGGCATATTTAAATCAAATGAATTCATATTAATAACCGGAACCTTTTTATCCCGATTTTTCTTACGTTTTGCTACACTTGGAGGGTTTCCATTGATTTCAGGAGACATTTTCTTGAGACCATTGAAGTAAGTTACTAGAGTAAACACTGATATGAAAATTAATATTTTACTTCACTAATTATTGTGTACAAGAAACTGCTAATTACTTTTATCTACAAAATTAAAGAAATAACTTATTTGTCAACACAAACGTCAAAGTGAAAGTTTAAAAACAGGTTATGTTACTGGTAGTGACATCTATGTATTTAACTCTGACACATAACAAAAAAAGGTGCCTTGCCATCTGTTATACAATAGTCAAACCATTTAGGGTTTAACCAAACAATAATAGATGGCAGAACAAGACTTGTTACTGATCAATTTCCATACTTTTAAAAATTTGAATTTGAAACATGTCAAAACAAACATCATTTTCTGGAGTTACTTTTAATTGAAAAAAATTGCAAATATAATTAGTAAGTTATGATTTATTTTTAAAGAAATATACTATTAAAAATCCCATTCGATTTTAGTTTATATAAAATATCAATTTTTGAAATGGAAACTGATTTACCAGAGTTTGAGTTTTTGGACGATTGGATAATAATAATGAAAAAAAGTAAAGACATATACTCTGAGCCAATACTAGATGGGTATACGACCAATATTGTCAAAAGTATATGTGATATTATGAATCAAGGGACATATGTTTTTGTATTGGCCACAGACTTACTTGAAAAATATATTATAATTAAGGATTGCAAATCTGAGATGATAGAGGATCATATGCTTTTAATTTGTGTTATAATTTTAATTGCCAATAAATATATTGGTGAAGAGGTGGATTTAAAAATAAGTCACATTTGTTCATTTCTTGAAAAAGTAGCCGAGACAAAATATATTCCAAGAAAAATTAAATATAAAGAATTGGAAGTATTGACTGAGTTAAGTGATAAATTAACTATAACAAGCAAAGTAGATGATTTGACAACTTTTGTTGAAAAATATCTACAAGATTATCAGCTACGAGCAAATATTCAAAATTTAGCTCTGGACGTATTGGAAATTTTATATATTGAGAAAATGAAATGGTTTTGTAATATTAAAACTATATATAACCAAAATGCGGAAGCGCTGAGTGTTTTTCAAAAACTTTATTGCTCAAAATTTTACTTACCTATTGGTATTTTTATTGTTTCACTAAGGTTAACAAAGTATAAAAACTTTCTTAAACTTAGCAGTATTATCGTAGATATCAGTAAAAAAACGCTTATACATACGGATCACATTAATATTTTATGTGAAAAAATAATGGATATTGTTCAAGTTTATCTTATATCAACGTAACTAGTCGCTATCAATCTCTTTTAGAACTAAGAATTGATATTTAATACTGTTAATAATAGTTTTAAATAATTAGAATATTATAAAAAAGCACGCAATTTGCTGTCTTTAAATTATATACCATGTGTCTGCAGATTCATCTTCAGAATAATAATTTTTTGTATAAATTGTAGTTCAAAATACGCAGTCTAAAACTTACTGCATCTCCCAATTATAATTTATAAGCGACCTCTATACAGTGCGTGTCTAAAGTACCCTCCCTTAAACTTTTAAACTGCATAATATGTTAGCTGTTTAGCTAGAATTGGAAACTGAAAAAGTCCAAATAGGAAGTCGAGCGACTTCCGAACCTGTATATCCCATGGATATATCTCGTACATCCTAAAAGTCCTTCGTGTGTCCCAGGGACGTCCCGAGGGGTATTTTCCCTGGACATACTGCCCGCATATCCCAGGGATATCCTGAAAGGACATCCCCTCGGGATGAGATATGTAACGCATCTAAGGTGTTAAGATATCCCTATTGAAAATGACGCATCTGCGCGGGTATAAATCTTGCATAGACCGGAATTGAGCGGGTGAATTTCATCGGCTCAAGTCCGGTTTATGGACCATTTATACCCGCCCAGACCCGTCATTTTCAGCAGGGATTAACTTAATTTAAAACACGATTCTATACAAAAATTTCGACGAAAATACTTTGGTATCCTATGAACTTTCATCACACTTCATGTAGTATATCTAAAAATCCAGATGTGCTAAATGAAATGAAAACCATATGTTTTCTCATAAAACTACATAGTTTTTTTTTTAATTTATAAATTCCTTATGAAGTTATATATGGACTCTTCAAATTACATGGAATTTCATATAATTTCCCATATGAAAATTCATGAGGTTTCTTAAATTTTGATTGTATTGGAACCGATTTTCATAAGATTTTTTTTATAGCGTGATACATAATTTTTAAGCTCACAAAATTCTCTATTTGGCCATATAACTTTAAATTTATTATTTTTTTATGATGCTGGTAAATGTTCCTTTTTTTACTAAAAAATCGAGAAAATTCCATTTTAAACACTTTTTTACCCCCTCAAAAAATAAATAAAATATATGGTTCAACAGTGAAAATCTTCTTTTTTGAGGCAGGGGGCCTCAAAAAATAATTTGGGTTATGTTATGTTACATAACTTATGTGGTCCAAAGTTCAACTGAACTTAAGTTGATATCTTTTAACTGCTTTTAAACCAAACCAGTTCAAAAGTTAACGGGGCATTTAGACAGGCACTGTATAAGTATATTTATACAATATACTGATTACGAAAGTTTTGTAATTAATAGGTACACTTTGAGACAAAATCGAGGTTGATCTTTTACGCATGAGATCTGTCGACTTTGATCAAAAATTTAGGACAATAATAAAAAATTTCATAGGGGCTTTTGTTAAAAATCACCTCCCAAAATTTTGGAACGCTAACTTCCAAAATGGATCTTTCATATTTGCGTGTATTGAAAACTAAAAAATTCGGTCAAATCGGTCATTTATAATATTTAAAATAGGGTCCGAAAGGGGTGATTCTACATCAGAAAATATGACAAAAAGTTCCTATAAACATATGTCTAAAAATGCTTCGTAAGGGAGCTACGCCCCTTTGAAAGTGGCTAAAAAAATCAGTTTTTATTTAATAAATCAGGAACCCTTTGAGATATAGCAACGAGGTTTTGCACGTGAACTAATCTTAATAAGGGCTATCTTCGCATGTTATTTTCATGTACATATTTTAACCAGGGGTGTGCGAAACGGGGGGGCTCATCAGTTTTTTGTCCCAAACTTTTTTCTGTGTAACTTTTTTTTTGGTATATGATTCCTCAGGTCAAAATACATAAAAAATGTACTCTTATTTTAACACTGTAGGACTAACCGTTTTCGAAAAAAAATAATTTGAAGGTAAAATTTCACGGTACGAGGACGAAAAATTAAATTCTAAAATGAAATTTCAATGTTGCAGGCAGGGTAAATATACATCAAAGACTAAGAAAAAAAAACTCATATACAGGTACTTCCAAAAATCAATCCTAAGGGAGCTATGGTCTTGTAAAAATGCACCATTTTTAAATGGCCATAGCAGCTTTAAAAGCGGTTGTTCGACAGACAAGTATAAAAACTTTTTTTCTTAGTTTTTTTTTTATATAGAGTAACCCTGCATCATTAAAATTTTGGTTTTCAACGTTTTAGTATTTCATTTTTCGTCCACGAACCGTGAAATTTCACCTTGAAATTAATTTTTCTCGAAAACCTTTTTTATGTACTTTGACCTGAGGAATCATATACCAAAAATAAAATATCAAGAAAGCTACACAGAAAAAAGTTTGGGACAAAAAACTGATTAGGAGGCCTCGTTTCGCACACCCCTGGTAAAAATAAGTAAATAAAAATAACATACGAAGATGGGCCTTATTAAGATTAGTTCACCTGCAAAAGCTCATTGCTATATCTTAAAGGGTTCCCGAGTTATTAAATAAAAACCGATTTTTTTAACCACTTTCAAAGGGGCGTAGCTCCCTTACGACGCATTTTTAGACATATGTTTATAGGAACTTTTTGTCATATTTTCTGATGTAGAATCAGTCCTTAAAATTTTGGACCCTATTTCAAATACACCGTTTATTGGTCATAAATTTTCGAATCGCTTTTATCGTAGAGTATATTCGGTGTACGCTTTTACAGATCTCATACTTAAATGTTTTGTCGCACAGTGATATTATTTTTATTTGGCTTTCCTGGGTGATCAGATCTTATTTTGTAATTTTTAATTGTAATCCATAAAATTTTATATTATGTTAATAATCTTTTTAGAAAATTAATAAAAAAATTGTTGTTTAAAAACGGAAAATTAATAGAACTAAAAATACACTGCTCAGTAAAAGAACTTTTCCATTTTTCCACCCTGCTCGTGAAATTAATTTTTTATTATCAGATGCACTTCAGCAACTTCAAAAACCCTAATAAACCAATTTTCACAAAAATCACCCCCCGCCTCTCAGGGGTGGATTTGGAATTTTTTATCAGGCTCGCTTTTAGCTACCTCAAAAACTCCCATATGCCATTTTTACGAAAATCTCCCCTACCCCCCGTGAGTAGAAAATTTTAATTATCAGATTCATTTTCGTCGTCCCCGAAACCCCTATATACCAATTTTTACGAAAATATTAAAAACATTTAAAAATATTTGCCCCCTCACCTTACCGCGGGGTAATATTTTACTTCAGCAACCTTCAAAACCCATATATAGAAATTTTTAAATTTTTGTGAAAAAAAATATTGTATTTTCCCCCTTTGCCAATATTAAAAACATTTAAAAATATTTGCCCCCTTACACCCGCGGGGTAATGTTTTACTTCAGCAACCTTTAAAACCCCTATATAGCAATTTCCAAATTTCTGTAAAAAAATATTGTATTTCCCCCAATGTTTACCAAAAAAAATCCCGAGCGAGAACTTTTGGTTACATACCTGTATGGCAAATTTCAAGTTCCTTGCTTAAAGCGTTTTTAGGTTATCGTGCCCCCCGGACAGAACGAAAGATCGAAAAAAATTTTTTTGCTCGAAATTGATTTATATTGACATAAAACGTCATAAAACGCAAAAGAAAATTTCAAAATGGGAAAGCAAAATACCGCCGCTAACTTTTTTAATTTTTTAAATTTTTTTTTTGTTTATTGAGATTTTTTTCTGTTTTTATGAAACTATGCCTAATTGGTATATAGGAAAGAGTACTGTTTTGTTGGCAGCAGTATTTTTCTTTCCTTATGGATGTGATATTGTGTTAAGCAGCAAGCAGTATTCAACTTTTAAAATTTAAGTAGGACCGCAACAATACACCCTAGTAGAAATTTAACGTTAGAATAACGTTTTTCTAACGTTAGAAAACTGTATAAAAGTACGTTATAAAATATGTGCAAATGTCCCGCTTTTTAACGTTAGAATCAAACGTTAGTTGCAAACGTTAATCTAACGTTAGATTTTTAAGTTAGAAAAACGTTAAAAGTACGTTTAATTTCTAACTTTTGGAGGGGGCGTGGCCAACTAGGAAATTTATACCTGCATCATAAAATGGCAGCTGGATACAAATTTATTCATATAAATAAATCTTAATATATTTTAGCAATCATAATATTTTTAAACATAATTTCGTTACATTTATTTATAAAATAGCCATCTTTTTAGGTGGCCCTAAATATTTTTCGTGTAATATGCTGTTATACTTCGATAAATACGCTTACCTCTCAGAAAAACTTTATATTTAGTTAGTTAATATTTATTTATACATTCAGAATCTTAAAATATTTTTTTAATTCTAATACAGCGTTACCAGACTTACTATAATTTTGATTTTTGGGGGATATTTTTTTAAACTTATTATAGAAATAATAAATAATTGTCAAACCTAGCTGAAATGAGTATTTTCTACTATAGCTTACGTATTAATAATGGAAGTTTAAAAAAATTTTAAAGTTAGAATAAGGTTAGTAAAAGGTTAGAATTTAGTTGGGAAACTAACGTTAGATTTATGTATTTTATAACGTTTTTGTCAAACGTTAGTCTGTAAGGTTAGATTTTTATATTTTATAACGTTTTTGTATAACGTTTGAGACTAAACATAAAAATGTCACTAATCTAAGGTTATGTTAAGTTAGATTTGTGTACTTTTCTACCAGGGCAGGTTCTTAAAAAAATACACAAAATTCCCAATAATAAAATGTATTGCCCACCCAAATTCCCAAATACATTGATGTAATAGTCTTCTCCTTTTAAATGTTACACAAACGCTTATTATAATGTAATGTAATCCTATAAATGCTTAAGTGTATGCCTATATTATAAAATGAAACGACATAGAGGGTGGGCTAAAACAGGGACACTTTTTAAAAATATTAAGTTTAAAAAGTATCCTGGTTTTATTTTGGTCCACGCCTTGGATTATATTATAGGGAATTTAAGTCTCGGGTTAATCCGGGTTTACCCGGGTTGTTTAAAATGCCTACATTGTCTTATTTATCATATTCGAATATTTTCGATATTTGCTCCCTAAAAAAAGCTCTGTATAACAAAAAAAAGGTATCATTGACATTACTTTTTTTAGGGTTTTACATTTTCATAATATAAATTCTATTATAGGGCTGGCAAAAGTCCAGGTTTTCAGCAATTGATAAAACAGGGTTACCAAAATGATTAAACTTTTAACTCCCTGACTTTAACAGGTTTTTCCTGACCAAAATAATAAAATTCCCTGACCCAAACGAAAAAAATATCAATAATTTACTTAATTTTGGATCTGAAATTACAGGTTTGCGAATGAAAAAAGTTAACTGTACTTACTGATATGATACAAAATTTTCATTTTCATCTATTGTTTACATGTAAAAAAATAGTTATTAAAAACAAAATTGAATATTTTTCTCTCTGCCCTACTATGCTAGAAAGAAGTAACTCCATTTGTCGCATAGCAGCGTTTTCAAAATACTACATCAGAGTTGACGTGAAAACGTTGCTTTGCGACAAATGGAGTTACTGCTTTTTAGCGTAGAGGGCAGCTTTGACTTGCGCGAAAATTAGAAGACCGTTTTCAATTCCCTGACGTTTACATGTTTTCCCTTGCATGTAGGAACCCTCTAAATACCGGGCTACAAATTTATTTGCTAGCCCTACAATTATATTACGAAAAGGTAAAATGTAGTCGTCTTAATGGTGAAGGTCGCTTGTAAAACAACTTTACGATATTTCAAGAATGCTTTGACACAGAGACTTTTTTTGAATTTTGGGCCAAAGGTTTTCAACGAGGCAAAAAACTTTTGGTCAAAAACTCAAGTATCTATGTCAAAGCGTTCTTGAAATATCGTAGTATAAAATTATTTTGTAAACGACCTGCACCATTAATACGACTTTAGCTCTAAATTTATTACTCTAATTCCTACGTTATTAGACGTAAAATGCTATTTACACAAGTCTACAAATTTCATAAAATCAAATGATTTTTTTCAACTTCAATAAAATTCAGGACTAGAGTTTTTTGTGTAGTTTTCATGTTTATTTTTTGTCAAACACTTGATATTTGGCAACAAGCGTACATTTCACGTTATATTATTGAATTGGACTTGCATGCGAAAACAAGTTTTTCTACGATCCCTTATGAAAATGAAACTTAGCACACTCTTTTGTTCTTCAGAAAACGCCTTATATCACACTAGTTTGATATTTTTATATCACCCTAGTTTGATATTTATGTATGTAGGTTTGCCTAATTTTAAGTATGTAGGTTTTCCTCAATTTACGTTGTGGATTTTACGAATTTATGTTACCTCGTTTTATATGCCACCTTTCATCACAGCTTTTATGATATATTTTATGTTTTTCAATCCAAATATTCCTTTTTTCATGTCAAAAATAGAAACTATAGTTATAACCTTACTAGTTTGACCAAGATATAACTTGGGATGTTTTATTTATGTCTAGATTTTATAAAAATTACTTAATTTTTGATTTAGTTACCTTAAAAAAACATCAAAATATACGGTCTTTTTCTTATGAAATTGTAAAACAGTACAATGTTACTGTTTTATATGGGAACATATCTAAAGAACTCTAATTTATAATAATTAATTAGCAAACTGTCAATTTGGACCATTGGACCTGAGCCGGCCATTGGCATAACCAAAACCACTGTAAAATGCTGGATATCCAACTGGATAAAGTTCCAGCGAAGTTTACAGTGGGGTCAGGCACCGGGACTTAGGCAAAGCAAGTTAATACTTGGCGGTGTAATAACCGCTGTTCCATTAACTAAGAACCTCCTACATCTTAGTAGGGACCACCTCAGGATGGTGATAGGGCTAATAACTGGTCACTGCCACCTGAGGAAACACATGCATACCATCCGTGTGTATAGGGACGAGCCAATAAGCAGGCTGTGTAATGAGGAGGCGGAAACAGCCTCTCATGTTCTTCTTGACTGTATGGCTCTACATGGGTGGAGACGCCGGCAACCTGGGAATGGTAAGCCATGTTCTTCAACGCAAATCTAGTAAACAGCCTAGTAAGCCTGATAAAGGAAACGAATCTGTTCGACTAGAAAGAGACCCAAGAAAAACACAATAGGCCCACAGGGGGCCACAGTGTTAGAGGTACGAATCATCATCTTGTCTCTCTTCAATCAATCAATCAATCAATCAATCAATCAATCAATCAAAGTTTCAGGTGAATAAAAATAAATAGGTATGTAGTAAAAAATAAAATGTTATAATATATAACACAATATATTTCTCACTTACCTTGTATTATTTTATATTTTGTAAAATATTCTTCGCGAGAAATTGTCTTTTATTTCTGTAGCACATAATAAAACTGCCAAAGATTAAATGAAACATTAGGATCATTTTTTGCACAAACCCCAGCCCTGATATAACTCTAGTCATGTAATATTTTTTAATGTACATTGATATTGAAAAAAATCACCCATCCCTGTTAAAAAAAACAAATAGAGACCAGTAGGTTCCAGTAGATTCCGATTCATTTTCTACTGGTCTTTACTGGTCTCTACTCAGTTTTTTTAACAGGGATACCTAACGGTTATAAATTGTCGTTAAAACAAAAAATCATAAAAAAATATTATAAATACAATACAAAATAAAATTCAATTTCTACCACGGAGTCGAATTTTATTTTTATATTTTTTTTAACCAGGATTTTCAATAAAAATGCCACTACGAATTTGAATTTGTAGACATTGTAGTATAATATCTAATACAGTACATGTATACAGTTCACTTATACTACTTTATCTGCAGACAACAGTTTACTGACCCAGTCCGCACATATATGGATGCAACATGTTAAAGAAAGATTTTTTAGGTAACATGTGCCATATTACATGAGACATAACATACATATGTATGCTACATAACATGCCCTATAACAAAAAGATGTTTTACGTTACATGTGCCATATTACATAAGATATAACATACATGCAATATTGCATGTGATGTATCATATATATGGTATGAGAACATACACGATACATAAAATGTTATTAATTCAATACTAAATATGGCGTCTATATTATTTTAATTTTTATAGGTTAGAATCACTAATATTCTTAAATTTGTTGTTAATAATAAAAGTTTTACCCTTAAGTAGTAGAAACGCATGTATTTTTAGACTTAAACTGATTTTAAATAGTTTTAGACAAAAAATTAAAATATATATATATTTTTTTTTGAAATGATAATTATTTGCTATTTTTTCTCTAAACATTGGCTTTTTATGTGGCGCATGATTTTTAAGCCTGGTAGAAAGTTTGCTTTCACAGTAAAAATGCATATCGCATAAGAATTTTACCTGATGCATAATGGATTCTATAAATGAAGATTTTTATATATGTACTTTAATTATTAGGTTTATCAAAAAGACGTAAAATTTTTCACCATGCCTAAATCTATTATGCACTCCATAACAAGTAGAGTATACTAGTATACTAGTATTATAAAATGTATTTGAAAGAAAAAACTACAAGTAGAATTCTTTCATTGTTATGTACCTAGTATGTAGCTGATATGTTGCATCTTATGTAACTGACACATAACTTGAGGCGGAATTGTTAAAGTCCAAGGTCTATACACGGACTATAAAAATAACATGGCTGCAACATCACATAGAACAGTGGTTATGTACCTGCTACGTACCTGCTATGTATTTGTGTTGACTGGGTGATACCTGCCATTTAGTATAAAGTTTACTGTAGACTATTTACAAATTATTAATGGCAGCATATTAACCCATTCGTAGCCATGTTCCTATATTGGAACATCGCATAATTCATCCTCCCGCTACTAGGTGGAAGCAGTTGTGTATTACTTAGACACGTTTCCCATTCGACAACATTCCCGATGTAAGATTTAAGTCATATAACAGTGCCTGTGTCGTGTTTAATCAAAAATGGTAAGATTTTATGATTAAATTTTACTTTCGTTTTTTTTGTTAAAACTTTTACGTTACGTAAGGTACATTGAAATTACATTTTAAATAATTGTTGCCTAAAATACTGTATTATAACCTCAAAAACAAATCTGTAAACACAAGATTTTTATATGCTCAATAAGTTTATGGATAAAGGCATTTTTATTTGTGTTCCAATATCGGAACATGGCTGCTCATGTATATAATTTATGTTAATTTTTAGCAAAAATGAACGTGAAAACATTTTATGGTAACAAGCATATGACTTGTGTGTCAGCAAGTTTAAATAAGTTATTAGACAAAGTTAGTGAAAAAACCTTTGAATCAGTTGATATATATATAAATCCACCATTTAATGAATCAGATGGGGATTCCGCTACTTCAGATATTGAAAATGATGATCTTGCAAATCGGTTTTCATCAAAAATTTTAAACGCACCAGCAGAGGCCTGTCTAAAGCTTCAAAATAAAATAGACGACAGTAGCGGCGATGAAGTTATACAATCTGACCCGAAAAACAAAAATATTATTTATGAGAGTGATGACGATGAACCTCTTATACAGATAAAAAGGAAACTAAGTAAAAAGAGAAAAGTTGCTTGTCAGAGTGAGGAAGATAAACAAAAAAAGTTAAAAGGTAATATTTGTGAGAGCGAAAAAGACGATAATTCGGGCTATAATGATAAAAATAAATTAGCTGTTACCAAAAATAAAAAAAAAGTAAAAATATATAAGGATACATGGGAAAAAGGTGACTTGGTTGGTAAAACGTTTCCAGCAAGCGAGGATTTAACACCAAATATAAAAACAATAACCAACCCAGTCGATATGTTTGAACGTTTTTGGGACAATCAACTTTTGGATTATATTAGAAACGAGTCTATAAAGTATTCCAAAGAAAAGAATCCAAATTCTAATTTTGATGTATGTGTAGAAGAAATAAAAGTATTTTTGGCTATACTGATGATCTCAGGGTATAATTCTGGTTGTAGACGGGAAATGTACTGGAGCCTTGATGCTGATATAAGTAATCTAGCAATTTCAAATGCTATGTCACGTAACAGATTTAGGGAAATTTTAAAACATTTTCATTTCTGTGATAACTCCAAACTTTTACCAGAAGATAAGTTTAGTAAAATAAGACCAATAATTAAAAACCTAAATTTAAAGTTTATGGATAATAAGCCGATAGGTATAAATGTTGATGTAGATGAATCTATGGTCCCATATTACAGTCACCATAGCTGCAAACAAAGAATTCAAGGCAAACCTATACGATATGGATTCAAATTTTGGTCACTAAATGCTTCTGATGGGTATTTAATTAGTACCGAGCCCTACCAAGGGAAAGGTACCCAGCTTGAAAATGCCGAACTTGGACTTGGAGCATCGGTCGTTTCTACCTTCGCAGAAAGACTTAAAGGTTCTTACCCAGATGTACATTTTAATTTTTTTATAGATAATTTTTTTACGGGTTTGCCTCTGCTTAGGAAAATGAATGAACTTGGTTACAGCTGCACAGGGACCATTCGTCAAAACAGAATTGAAAATTGTCCTCTTAACAAAAAAGAAGTTAAAAAAGAAAGAGGTTTTACTACATCTTATGTAAACTCGAATAAAGACCTCATTATAATTCAATGGATTGATAATGCTGTTGTTCAGGTGGCTTCAAATCTATATGGTGTATTACCAACAAAATCAGTAAAAAGATATTCAGCATCTCAAAAAAAGTATATTAATGTGGACATGCCTAACGCAATTAATTTATATAACACCAACATGGGAGGAACAGATTTGATGGATAGAAATATCTCAAATTATAGAGTCAAAATTAGAAACAACAAATGGTATTGGTCTATATTTACACACTTACTTTCAGCCTCTTTATCAAATGCATGGATTTTACACAGACACGAAGTGCAATCACAAAAGGAGATCGCCTTAAAATCTTGCGACTACAATAACGTAGCCCATGCATTAGAATTTCTTGCTTTTATTCGGTCTATTGTGTCTACATATTTACTTCTAAGTCCTGGACGTGTTTCTAGCAATAACAGAAGCTTATTTAGAAACGTACCAAATGCAGTATCACAAAATTTAAATATTTTTCATTACCCTGAAACGATTAAGCAAAATAGATGCAGGGTATGCAAAAAAAATTCTACCATTGGATGTGGTATATGTGGAGTAAATATGCATGCTATTAAGTGTTTTAGAATTTTTCATACTTCTCAGCACTGAGGGTAAAATTATAAATTTTAGGTGTTAACAGTTATTATTATTAGTTTAATCCGTTTCATAAATAAAAATATAATTTAAAAAATAATAAGTTTTTATACTTTTTTTTAAACAAATCCTGCCAATTTCCAATATTGGAACATTTTTTCAAAATCAAAAATAAAAAAAAGGGAGAGACTAGAATTTTTTTAAATATTTTTTCATGACTCTGGGCAACAATATCTATCTATAATCTTATTTTTATAAAAATAAAAAGCTTGGCTACGAATGGGTTAATAAAATTAAATTTATATATAATAAAACTCTATTTTGTGGTTAATATAAAATAAATTTATATATTACTAAATAAAAACAATATGGCTTCATTAATCTAATGATAACCTTTAATCACTATTATTTGTGCAGTTTTAAATGAAGAGAGCTTGAAACTAAAACCTATTGAGACTCTTTGTACCTTGTGACTATTTCATTTATAAAAATACAATTTTATGTGAAATGAGGATAAATTAATTAATTATACCTATACGACCAAAAGAAAAAACTTAATACCTACCTACAATTTCAATTTAATTAATTTTGAAATTATGTTTTTTTTTTGGTCGGCGATATGCAGTGATCGGACTTTGGATTTTTTAACAGGTACGCATTAAGGAAAACAGAATAATTTCATAAAACGCAAGATCATTTAAATTGTATTTAATGTAACAAAAATACATTATTATTGTTATGTATGTTATGTTATGTATTCTTGGTTTGTTTAATTTTAATTTCATTTAATTTTGCTCTTTTGTCTAAGCGAACAGATTTCAATATTCGGTGTGGTTCCTAGGTTGTTAAATATAAAATAGAAATTAAGGGAACGTTCAAGTATTACGTAATGCAAATTTTGATCATTTTGGACCCCCCTCTGTAACGCTATTTTCCTATACCATTAACATGGGCGTAACACTCGAAAATTACGTTTACTAATTTTCTGACAGTAGATATGTAAAATCATCTGTTTGTCACTTTTCAACCGTTATCATGTGTAACGAGTGAAAAATAAGCACTAACTACTAACTAGGTCGTAGAAAAATACGTTTTTCTTTGCACCACTTACATCGGTAGACGTGGAAAGGTCATTTTGTTTACATAAATGGGTTTTAATACAAAAAGAAATGCATTACTTCAAAAAAATTTAGAAAAGATTTTAATAATTTACTTTGAAAATAAAATACTTAAATAATATCTTACATAACGCTTTTGTTTACTATAGTAATACCAAAAACAATATCTGTATACAATACAAGTAATATTGTTATTAAATACTATAAATCACGTTTTCCTTAATGCGGACCTGTTAAAAAAAATCCAAAGTCCGATCACTGGCGATATGATAATGAAATTTTGTTTTTAAAAACTATTAGAATATTATCCACATACATACAGCTCGATTTTTTTATAAAGATATTTGTTAAAAACTCTCATGGTAGCGATTTTAGATGCTTTCTTTTGGTGTAAGTCAGTAAAACTGATGGATAAACTGAAACGAATATTACGGATCATAAATATAAGAATCATTTATGCAGTGCAAGAGACAGCCAAACCGAAAAAAAATAGCCGTAAAAAAGGTAGCCGCAAAAAATATTTTATCCAATGCATACAGATAATCGACAATTACCAGCTTTATTTTAAATAGATAAACTCAATAATAACCCCCGCGTGGCTTTTACTTTATTGAGTGGATAATTATTTATTTTACCCACTCAACTGTCACTTGTCAAATTATTTTCTTGTAAATGTCATTAAAATTTTTAATAAAAATATGAATTCCTAAGCTATTTATTGGATAAAACCTTGTATGGCACTCATGGGTAAACCGATATTGCCCTCTCGAAAAATAACCTGCTTGGCTGACGCCTCGCAGGTTAATTTTCTCATGGGTAACATCCCACTAGTACCATAAATAACTATTAATTGCAACAATTTTATGAGAATTTTGTAAGAATTTAATATTTGTTTTTTTTTATTATTTGCGAATTTTTAATAAATTAATTAATTTTATTTATACTGCACCAATTCAAATTTCTCACTGCACATTTTTTGACCAGGTGCACGTTAAAACAATCCTAAAGTTTATTATGCTAATATTGTATATTTAATATGCGAATTTAAAAAAATATATTTATTAAAAAAACACGAGCAATGTTCAACTAAATCCTTCCTTATAAAAACTTTTTTTAAACTTTACATAGGTTTAAAATATATAAACTTTTTATAAAAAAAAAGAGTATAAAAATATCTTTTGGCATATGAATACTAAATTATTTACAATTGAAAATATAAAATTATTTAAAAAGAGGCAGAAAAACACTTTAAAATATATCAATCATTTTTTTATGTGAATGTTTTGCTCATAAGAAATCACTGGTTTCTTTGAGCTTTTGCTTTAAATGTATACATATTATTCATCCATTTAGTATACACTTTAAAGTAGAATTTCTATCCTTTTATGGCCGTGCTGTCCTACTCTCGAATGAACTCGGGATCAATCATTCTGGGTTAAAAACACCAGTCGCGACTGCAATTCAGTTTGCAGAAGTGTGCAGGGTATACAAATTCAACTTTTAAGTGTATACTAAATCGATGGAGATAATCCGTATATTATTATTATTATATTATTATTATTATTATTATTATTATTATTATTATTATTATTATTATTATTATTATTATTATTATTATTATTATTATTATTATTATTATTATTATTATTATTATTATTATTATTATTATTATTATTATTATTATTATTATTATTATTATTATTATTATTATTATTATTATTATTATTATTATTATTTAAGTTAAAGATAACACAGGCACACGAAAAAACAGGTCTTGTCCACCAGACGTGATAAACATTTCTATATGTTTTTGGGGTCGCTGAATCCGAATTTTGGTCTCCCTCGGTCAGATAGCATTACGTTCCTAACCTCAAAAAAGTGATAAAATCTATCAACTTTCATAACTTTTTGAAGTTATTAATGAAATGCGATCTGACCGAGTCAAACCAATACCGGATTCAGATTCAGCGACCGCAAAAACATAAAGAAATGTTTGTCTCGTCTATTGAACAAGATCTTTTTTTTTCGTGTGCCTGTGTAATGAATCTATTAAAAAAATGGAATGTGTTGTAAGTTACCACTTGTAACCATACAATACTTTCTTGGAGATATTTATTGCATATAATTAAAACCACGAAACTATTAAAATATCGTCGACGTGCAAGGGAAATGTAATTTTAAGTAAAACGCATTTTAACATTAAACTGTACATAAAGTTCGTTTCTATTTTATAATATTCAGAATAATTTTAATTATAGATGGATTTTGTATAAGTACATTGGTACTGATACAAAATATTTTCCACCAACAGGCTAACGATATTATGACTAAGATGAAACAAATTATTAATTATTTTTTTGAGCAAATATTTTTCTAAAATGCAACATTAAAGTTATTTGTTATGCTTATAATATTTATGTGTGCACTTATTATACACTTATTTGAACAATTAATTTTTCTGCCACTACATATTAAGCTTAATCCTTACTTATATCTACCCTTCTTTCCAAAACTTTTTACCACCTACATAAGACCCCTCATTTCAGTCAAATTGTCTTTTATTTTGTAAATTAAAATTATGTTATTACTTGCTATAACTCAAGAACGCTTTAATAAAGATTATTTTAATTTCGTGAACTGTTAGCTAGAAAACGATTCTTGATGTCTGCTGTCAGTTTAAGTCAGTTTGGGGTTCCTGAATCAAGTGACTAAACATCAGTTTTGTTTGGATTCAGGTATTCGATACTTACGAACGCTACGGAAAAACTAATAGCAAAGATTAAGGATCTAAGAAATATTTTATGTTATTATAGGTAATAAATTAATATTAATAAATAAAACTTTCCCATTTGTGGGTTAACTAATTCACAAGATCCATTTCTTTTAAAATTTTACAAACCCCTATAATTTAGTACAAAAATGCCTTAATGTGTAAGCTAACATTTCACTTTAAACTATTTTTGTGCGTTTAAGAGTTAAAGCAAATTTGGTACCTATTTTTAGTCTTGAACCTTAATATATGCCCTGGGGCTTCACAAGTTTCGTTAAATAGCGCATAATATGCGCAAAATAGTTCGCAACATATTTATCATAACTTTTTAACGAACATTGTAAAAAAATTGTACAGTAAAAATATTTAATTATTTAAAATAACATTAACCATTTTAAAAGTGACATTATATCCTGCAACAACAAACAAAGGTATTTCAAACTCTCGAATTCCTGCATTCGGATTGGCCCTAAGCTAAAGCACATCTAGCGCACTAATAAGGTCTTCGCCCTGCAGCAAAAAATTGGGTACGGGGGCGTTAACCTCGCAATCCTGCTGGGTCAAATCCAGTAGGGACGGTATCGCTGTGGCTTCAGGATCCAACAGGGATATTGAGTTCTTACGTATAAGTTGTCTATGTTTGTCTTTATCCAGGACCAGCTGAATTCGATTCTGAGTAAACCGCTCCCGATTCTGCCGAAGTATGTTGCCGTCCATCGGGTCATCCTGCTGAGTAAAAAACAAAAGAATGTTTTAGAATATGATGTAACGCATTTTAATTTATGTCCTAAGCATCGAAAAACCCAAAACTCAATATACTTAAATCTACTATAGAAGATATAATTTTATACTAGTTTTTAATACTATTCCAGAAAACCAGCTTGATAGTCCATCCTAAACTTGCTTTCATATAGCAAGAAAAATGGAAGAAATTATTGAGACGTTCAAAATATTTCTCAAAAATTGAATGAAAAATTGACGTTATAATTGTACGTCTTAAAGCACTCATAATTAAATCCAAAAATGTATGCTATTTTATATTAATTTAAGATATTATTTAAATAGGTTCCATTTTTAATACTAAATGCTTCATAGTTTTAGACGGTAAATTAATAAACTATTTTAGGTCGATAATATACGCCTTTATTTGATAAAATTTAGGACGACCTAAAGATTACCAATTTTATGTCCAAAATATATGGTTTATAGTTTTCAGAATGGATACACGCAAGCGGTTTTTCGAATCCACGAATTATAAATTCTTTTCAGATCTTTCAAAAAGACAAAGGATTTTACTTTAAAAAAAAATTAATTACTGATTGAAAAAAATATAAAAAAATGAATAGGTCATTTATCAAAGTAAATAAAAGTGAATTATGAATAAAATAGATTAATCAAAAACTGCATGCATTTAAGAAAATGATGTTTATATAAATTTAAAAAAATATATATTATGTTATAGTGGAGAGCTTTCACCGCTAGCGCGCTTTTACTTCTCAAACGCGATTTATAGCCAAATTTAGTTAGTGTTGGTTTATGCTCGGATTTAACGGAACTAATTAAGTAACTGTCCATTTGGAGCGCCATACTAAATAAGTATAGCATATTTAGACACTGAGCAGACGCCCTGCATTGATAATTAATTAATTATCCTATTTAGTTCAGTTAGTAAACATTTCGCTTCCCTAATTCCATTAAAATCAACCCGTAAATAATAGGTTAAAACATAAATTCCATTATAGAACTGTTCCAAATATCAATATAAATGTTTAGATGTCATATAAGTTTTTGAAATTTGTAATTATATACATTTCAATAAGGCATTTTATCTAAATTGCTCTCTATATACAGTGCGATTATAAAGTGCCGAACAGTTTGAAAAGAAAATACTCTTCGTTTGAAGCCACGCCTCTGTTAGAGTTGTGCGCGACAAGCCCATGTGATTGCTACGTACAACAGCTCGGTGGCCAGTAAAACGGACACAGCTTTCTTGCATTTTACTCATCGCTAATGCCAGTTAAGCATTAAAAAGTGTTCGGCACTTTATAATCGCACGGTATATATTGGATCTAATCTTTATAAACTAGCTGGAAATCCTGAATTAACCATATCTAAGTAACCATTCTTCATTTAACTTCGGAAAACTTCTTTCTAGAAGACAAAAAAATTAAAAGCAGGTTTCTGGGTTCCAAGTCGGTATCCAATCTGATAACATCTGAGGACCTATTTTATAAAAAATAAAAAAAAAACAAAATTTTACACTTTTTAAGATATTGACCTGATATTTTTAATAAGTAATTAGATAATGATAACATTCATAATAACAACATTAACATGTTTGGTTAATGTATTATTAAATAAGCATCCTCTAACTCCAGGACTTATATAGGCTTGTAGTAGAGGAAACCACCGGCTTTATCTCACTTACGAACCAGTTTTTAGGGTGGTGTCTCTGTTATACATGTTGCCTTCGCCAAATTTAAATTATTAATTTACGGCGCAGGTGAGAATTGAAATCACTTATGCCGACGGGTCGGCTTGAGTAAGTCGCGAGGTGATAAGTAAAGGTCTGATAAGAAATCAGACACCTTAACCCGTTAGACTAGTTCCTCCATTTTAAATTTTAGATAATGATAACTTTAATGCGTTTTTATTTTCAGATTTTTGTCAAGGCTCTTGATTCAATTTTTTTTATGTACAATACAACACAACTGTATTAAAAACACATACAGAGTGGCCACATATTTTCTTTTCAATTTTCCTGATATTTATGTGATTTTTCCCTAATATTACAACATTTTCTTGTACTTTTTGTTTTGTTTTTTTTTCATTGTACTATTAGGTAGTTCTTTCAATAACTACCTAATTCAAATTTTGACTGACAATTCATAGTAAATTGCAATCTGTATTTTATTTTTTTAATTACTTTTTTACTTTTTTATTTTATATAAATATATATTTAATCCAATTAAAAATTATTGATTTTTACCAGGGAAAATTACAGAAATCGTATATTTACGTTTAATATTTATAAAAAATGGTATCTGGGGGTTTTTAGAGTCGCTAAAAACAACTTTATATTTAAACATTTTTATCTTCAGCCCTTAACGGTTGAAACCACCCGTTTTTATATTTTTTTTAAGTAACCCGATAATAATTAGAACCTCTGGGTTTTTTGGTCTCGCTGAAAATGAATTTAATTTTTTAACAGGTTGAGCGCCAAGCCGATTTCACTAAATCTGTCTTCCTGGGCAAGAGTATTATTTCACTTTTATCTTTTTTTAAATTAAAATTGATATATCTTATCAAATTTTTTCTATGTCCTACTACCAGCCTGAGCTCGGGGTACATTTGTGTGGGGCCAAATCGGACATGCTGTTACGTTGCCAAACCGTATCCGCTAGGCCTGTGTTCATCGATAAACTTTGGATGACTAAGCGGACACCGGTGTCCGCCATGGCGCTTAACTTGTTAAACATTCTGCCTTCACCCATATAACCCATAGGACCACCCATATTTACATTTTTTTTTCAATAACCTGATATTTGGTACTCGGTAAAACCAAATTTAATATTTAAATAATCCGCCTACAAAAAGTCACTTTTATCAGCTAATTAAGAAAATATAAATACTGCTGTCCATAAAATAATACTTTTTCTTTAGGCCTAGGTTTCAATAAAACCAAAAACGAAAAAAATAAATAAATACAAAGAAACATTTTTTTTTTCCAAAAAAGTTAATTTTTTTCGAAAAACGAATTAAAAATTATTGATTTAACATTTTAGTTTTCTTTCATAGGATAATTATAACTATAATTAGTAAGCGAGTTGATAAAATATATGATTTTTGCCTCTTTAACCCACCCTAATGCTTTTCTATAGTTTTCCTTAAAAGTTTATATTATGTTTATCATCCAATTTTTTTCAGAATTTTCTCTGTTACCAACCTTGTAACAACGGCCCTGCCAAATCGTTTTCGAGGTACAAAGTCCTATTAAGATAGAATCACCTCTTAAATTTCTGGAACTTATTTCTGAATAACCCTGTATAGTCAGCACTCTATGAAAAATGACTAATAGAAACCCCTATAGGGCCCTATGGGTTTCAACTGGGATCAATGTGTATTTGGTCTAAATTCCCATATAAATTGGAATAAACCCCACTGACACCCATAGTATTTCCCAATGTAAACTCAGGACCCATATGGCCATAGAATTTTTTTAGACTATAGACCCAATAGAAAGCCATTAAAACCATACATATGTATGGAAAGCATATGGGCATTAATATGATTTCTTTTGGTCAATTCTCACCGGGTATCACAATGATTTCTACTGGTAATTTTTATCAGGCACACTCAGCGGAACACCGTTAAATTCCGGAAAAAAAAACAAAATAATTAAAAGTTTATAAAAGGATCGATAATGGTATTTTCCGACTTATTAAATAAATTTTATAGGTATAAAATTTTAATACTGTTCTTATTAATTGATCTTGCTAGTTTTTTATTTTGGTTTGAGTATGGAGTATGGCCCTTCCCCTGGATACGGCCTTGTTCATGCGCATATGCCCTATCCAATAATGCAGAAAAAAAATCGAAATTTCCAAAAATTTAATAAAAATCTTAATAAAACAGAATGTTAAATATCCTAATATTTTGGCATATCGAGGGCTTCATAACATAGGCGTATCTTCAGTTTTTGATAATTTTTTTATGGCATATGGTCGATCTCTGTGAGATTTTTCAGAAAAAGGCGTACTATTATATTCAAACTATTATGAATTCAGGTATACCTTTTTTGCAAAATGTATCTTACACAGAGATCGGCCATATGCTATAATAGTTATTTATGGTACTAGTGGGTAAAGTAAGATATTGCCCATGAGTGCCATACAAGGTTTTATCCAATAAATAGCTTAGGAATTCATATTTTTATTAAAAATTTTAATGACATTTACAAGAAAATAATTTGACAAGTGACAGTTGAGTGGGTTATAGTTATAGTTAGTTATAGTTTATTTCTTGCAAAATATTACATAAGCATGGAGAGCCCCAAATAAGCTTTTGGCTTGTGCTAGGGCTCTCCATTAATTTTGAAAAAAAAAATATACATTCAAAAGTTGAAGTTTCATATTTTTCACATAACATTTTGAAATCCCTCCTACCGCGCTTCACCTCCATTTCAACAGATTCTCTTCTTTATATCTCTTCCCATCCATAATTCCAAGAATAATTTTGCTACTTACAATAATTTTTATTAACAAAAATACTTAAAAAATGGACCTGACATTTATTGTCAAAAATTACGTATATAAATAATTAATTATCCACTCAATAAAGTAAAAGCCACGCGGGGGTTATTATTGAGTTTATCTATTTAAAATAAACCTGGTTTGTCTTATTATCTGTATGTATTGGATAAAAGTATTTTACCAACAACTGAAGATACGCCCCTATGTTATGAAGCCCTCGATATGGTTTCGCCATATTGTATCTGCCGTTTTGTTAAAAATTGAGCATGGTAATCAGCGATCCTAAAAACCCCTATGTGCATTTTTGGTGATACCCTAATTTTGACGTATGCGTACGCTATATTGGATCCGCCATTGTGGACTCTAGGTTCGTAATCAGCGACCTGTACATCAATTTTAAAATAAAATGGCCATTAATCTAGAAGGAAAAAGCCAAAAATTAATTTGGAAAATAAAAAAGAGTTGGTTAAAATTTTTTGCGACTTTTTTTGACTTTCCGGGCAGTGGCATAGAATACGTTTATAGAATATTTTATAAAAAATGTACTTAGGTATCTGTCTTCTTTTTTATAAATAGGAAAACTAATAAATAATTTAAGGTAAGAAAAAATACAATGCTTTCCTGGCGAACGTTTCTCAGAAAAATTATTTTTTGGCTAGTGACCACAAATAAGCTAAACTGGCTTGCGTCATTGGGCTTATCGATATACTACGTAATGTCATTTTTATGATTTTTTACTCCTCCCTATTGACGTCATAATAATATTAATATTTCTCCACATAAAGTTTTTGATGAATGTTTAATTTTTATATAAATTGCAAAACACAAACATCACAACTTCTTCTTCCAAATCAAAAAACACATTTTTGAGACCATTAATTAAAATTAAAAAATGTAAAAGTTGTAACTAAAAAAATAAAATAAAAACTGCATTAAAAAATAAGAAATCAATTCGAAGTACCTACTGTTTTTTTTTTTAATATCAAGCCAAATATCTTATAAAGGTAAAAAAAAATACACATATTTATTTCAAATATAATCTTTTATTGACAACAAGACATAAAAAGTATGTCGAAAAATAAATACACACAATAAAATCTAATATAATCTTTATGAAAGATTATTTATCACTATATTTTATTTATTGCTATAACAACTATATACAAATAAATGTTTTAAAAATTAAAAATATCTTCATCTTAGACTTTTATATAATCACAATTATCTAATGATAGAATCAGTTAAATATATTAAACTTTATATCGTTGCCTTAGTACTTATACTTCACAATATATAATATAGCAAGTCAATTTTGCAGGCTAAAATATATTAAAAACAATTAAAATATTCGTACTTATATAAAACTATAGACCAAATAGTAACGCTGATCATTTTTTACTTCAACAAAGTAATTAACTTTTTATATGTAGCTTTTAATTGTTTTTTTTTTATTTTCTGCAAAACTGAGCGAGTAAAATCACAAAAAATATGGATAACTATATATAATACGACATAAACACTTAATTTATGATAAATTTGTTTAATTTTTAATATTTTTAGAGAAATTTACCAGTTTATGCAACATTTTTAAGAAATCACCTAAATCGTTTTTTTTTTATTAATAAAGCAACATACCAATATTTAATATTTTATTTTATGTAACTCACAACCTATCTGCATTAAACAAATAAGTCGTTTTATATATTTTGTATGCTATTTTTTATAATAATTCAATATCACAAATATATGGTTTTCTCTATAAACACAGAATCATTTTTACAAAAGGGTATTTATAAATTTACAATATACAGTAGTCATAAAAAGGACCCCGCACCAAATACCTAGGAAATTTGTTGTCGACAGAATCTTTTCAAAATCTAGGAACAGAATCTGTAGGTCATTCTGAATAAAAGTTGTCATGTACATAAAATCGCTAAGTGCCATAATTTAAAAAATACAGCAGGTGGTAGCTCCAAAAATCGAAATTTTAAACGCCAATATCACGAAAACAATGTGTTTTAGGAAAAAATTGTTTCCAACATTTTTTGAGCACTTTTAAAATATCTTTTATGTACATGCTTAATTAATAACATACCATAATAATTAACTTAATTATAACCAAAAAAACGCTAAAAATAGGAGTTTTACCCCATTCTTACCCCTTTACCCCCAATTGTTTACCCCCAAAATCTAATCAGATTTCGAAATTTGATAAGAAACGATTTGCAAAAAACCGCTTGTCGATATCTTTTTTAGAAATGGAGTTATTGAGTTTACAGAAAGACAGAGACAGACAGACAGACACACGGACGAAAATTTTTTTTTTACTGGTTTTGGCTTAGGACGGTCTAAAACGTCGAGAAAGATAAAAAAAGGTGGTTAAAGATTTTGACTTATTTGGCGAAGATTTCAAGACACTCTTAGTAGTACTAAGTGCCGGTGTAATTAGGTATACATAAGAATCAATACATAAGTACACAGCATTTTACATATATATCTACTTCATATAAACCAATACATAAGTTAATTTCGGTAAAAAATACGTAAAATCGCGATTTTAAAATTTCGATTTTCGGAGCTACCACCTGCTGTATTTTTTAAATAAAGGCACTTAGTGATTTTATGTACATGACAACTTTTATTCAGAATGACCTAAAGATTATATTCCTAGATTTTGGAAAAATTCTGTCGACAACAAATTTCCTAGGTATTTGGTGCGGGGTCCTTTGGATAAACAACTTTAAATATAATTATTAAAAAAATAAGCACCGTGAAACGATAATTGAGTCCAATTAGAACGAATAGTATTGTGTATGGCTCAGTGGCCATGTGAGGAACTATTATAGTACCTATTTATTTACAAAAATAAAGCCGAAGCATAATTAATTCCAAATTTTTGAGTGCTATTATAGTTTACAGACGATATCTATCAAGCAGACAAGAACATTTTTTTATTAAAATTTAATAAATGTAAAATGAATTTAATTTTTTTTAAATATTTTACTATCAGGGTATCCGTTCTTATTTCGCTGAATTTTATTCACTGATGAAGGCCAACTTTATATTAGTTCTTCTCTGCCCTCTTAGTTAAAAAGTCCTAACTAACATTGCTATTTTTCGAATAAATGGCCAAATTCCCTGACTTCCAGGTTTCAATTTCAATTTCTCTGACTTTTCCCTGGCTTTCCTGTTTTCCCTGACTGGTGGGAATCCTGAAGAATAGATAAATATGGCATAGAACAACCGGTATAAGCAGATAAGCCGAAAATGGCAAAAATGTTAGTTAGGATGTTTTAACTAAGGAAGGCAGTTCTGATAAAGTGATTATCCTAGACCGTTTAACTCCGCCAATATTCACCGAATATTAGGCGGAAAAAATCCGCTCGAAACCAGAAAAGATACCGAGATTGAATTTTTTAAAACTTATATTTTATCTATGAAATGACATAATTTACCAAGTAAAAGAATGAAAATGAAATAACATGAAAATATGAGAGAAGGAATGTTTTTAATATACATATATACAGAGGGTCCTACAATTTATAAAACTGAACAAAAATATCAAACGTTACAATAAAAATTTCTTGGTTAACCAATACCAGAGTAATACCTATTAAAATGTATTATCTATGTTTTTTTTTCTTCTCAATGGTATTATTTCTAAATATTATTAATAATGTAATAGCAATTTGATAAAATAAATAGCATACTATTAAAGTGACACCGTAAATTCCGGGGTTGAACATAATATCAATGTTATGATTTCTAGAATCAATAAAGATATATTCAATAAATATTGATATTGATTTTTTTATATATATATATATATATATATATATATATATATATATATATATATATATATATATATCGCAGCCTTTTGAAGTACTTGGCCGTTTTATGAAAAGGCTGGATGGTTCATGAAGTTTGGATGTTTGGATGTTGGTTGGTTGGTTTGGTATCTGGTAGCGTTCCAGTCTTTTCATGAAACGGCTAATTACTTCAAAAGGCTGCGATATATATTTATATAATGTGTAAATTGTAGGATAATCTGTATAAATACAAGTAGAGAGCATTTTAGATAGAATTCCTATCACAGTCAGGAGTGCGCTGTCTCTAATTTATTATAAGATATTTATTTTCAGTTCTTAGGTATAATATATAATATATATATATTTTGAAAATAATGGCAGTATTAGTATTTTTCTCCCTGAATATTATTGTACTTTGAGAATTCCAGGAGCAAGTAATTCTGTATTATTTGTTTGATCGGATCCATGTTAAAAGAACCATAAAGGTAATATTACAGGAGAAAAAAAAACAAATGTGTTTTTTTTTGTACTTTTTTTTATGTTACAAAATAGTATTTTAAAAATACATTTTAATTATTGTCATGTAAGTACACTGCCGCACATTAAATTCCAGACACCTAAAAAATTGACATTTTTTTAAATTTAAATATTTCGAAAACTAATTAATGGATTTGACTAATTCTTTTTTAGTTTTAAAGCTTAAACATTCTCTACTTTTGTTTGTTTTAAGAATGATTAAATTTTTTGTTTTTCGTATTAACAGCAACAAATAATGTACAACTATGTTTCTTACCCTATCTTCTAGGACTTGCATGGTACGCCACTGTTTATCAAATTATTAAAGTCTTTCTTATTGCCGCAGTTTTAATGAATATTTTCTTTTTTATTTTTTTACTTTTTTCCTTCTGGTTTAGGAGATACCAGGATTTTCCTGAAAGTTAGTTTATGTTTTTGATAAACCTGATTAGAAGAAAAACGTAACTCGGTTAAGCTTCAAATTTAAAGCACAGCATCATGTAGTACTTTTTAAGTTAAGTGGAAAAATGACAACTTCCAGGAAAATCCTGATATCTCCTAAACCAGAAGTAAAAATGTAAAAAAATAAAAAAGAAAATATTCATTAAAACTGCGGCAATAAGAAAGACTTTAATAATTTGATAAACAGTTGCAGTGGCGTACCATGCAAGTCCTATAAGATGGGGTAAAAAACATAGTTGTACATTATTTTTTGCTGTTAATAAGAAAAAAAAATTTAATCAAATTAATAAGTTTTCGAAATATTTGAATTTAAAAACTGTCAATTTTTTAGGTGTCCGGAATTTAATTTGCGGCAGTGTATTAGGAAAAAAATAGCTCTAAGATTTATAATTTTTTTCATTGGCTGTAATTAGTATAAGTTTTACAATTTTTGGCAGCTTTGTAGGAAATCTTACATTTCTTGATGTCCACATGGATCCTTATTTTTGGGTACAAAATTGTTGATATATCTCACTAACATAGTTGTTAAATTAATTTATTCTTCCTAGATTGTGCATTTAATAATTTTTATTAAATAGGTACATCCTTTTTAAAATATTAGACTATCATCATCAATAGTTTGTTTGGGTCTTTAAGAGACAGGCGCAGCCTATGGCTCATTTATCTAAAAAAATATTTAATCTGAATTGAAAGTTGGGGGAAATATTAGACTAGATTTATTTTATAAAACATAACAGGAACTAAAA
Organism: Brachypterus glaber; assembly: GCA_958510825.1. NCBI lineage: Eukaryota > Metazoa > Arthropoda > Insecta > Coleoptera > Kateretidae > Brachypterus > Brachypterus glaber. The sequence continues at coordinate 12,843,756 of OY294044.1, read as the reverse complement.
AAATTATAGTTTTGTACGTTTAAATCTTTAAAATATTTTTATATACAGGGTGATCCATAACTGGCATGCCAAAATTTAAGAGGTGATTCTAGATCCAAAAATATAAAAAAAGTTCCTATAAAGGTTGGTCCGGAAATGAGCCCTAAGGGATCTAGGGCCCTTTAAAATTGTAATAAAAATAAGGTTTTTAATTAATAACTCGGGTACCGTTTAAGCTAGAGCGGCGAGCTTTTGCATGTATACTAGTATTAATAAGGGCAATAAGTTTATGTTAATTTATTTTTTTTTAATTTATCCAGAGGCGTGCCCAGACGGACAAAATATATGAGGCTTAAAACATTTTTGCCCCAAACTTTTCTATGTGTATGTTTTTTTGGATTTGTTGTAAAACATATAGATTTCTAGAGTAAAAATACATATAAAATATCATATAGTGTAACACTGTAGGAGCAACCGTTATCAAAAAAAAATGCAATTAAGAGGAAGTAACATTTTGTGCCACCAAAAACCTTACTTTTTAAAAGGCTATTACTCCTTTAATATTAAATTTAGGTGTTTTGGTGTATAATACTTTTTTGCTCAGTTTTAAATGAAGAATCACCCTGCAGCATTAAAATTTTATTGGTGCTTTTTTTTGTTCCCCATTCAATACGTCATCTTCGAAGGGCCGTAGCTCCCTTAGGGCTCATTTCCGGACCAACCTTTATAGAAACTTTTTTTCATATTTTTGGATGTAGAATCACCTCTTAATTTCGGTACGCGAGTTCCAGAACTCGCGTACAGAAATTTGAGGGTATATTAAAAACTCTCTGGACAATATGAAAAAAATTTCAAAAAAAATCCATCTTCAATACCAATTAAAAAGGAAGCTATTTAATCTGACCAATCCTGTTGATGATGTTAAATTACCTACAAATTAGTTTTTCCCTACTTATTAGTAACTATGGTTGCATTTTAATTATAGACGCGTGCATTGTTTGAGACTTTCAACTTTAGAATCTTTTTAGGTTATTATATTTTGACAAAACCGACAGAGGCTATCAAGTATTCTATTTTTATAAGGCCACTCCATCCGGCGGTGGTTTTTTGACATTAATAAATATTTATGTCACATTAAGCACCATGTCAACCTACAGAATATGTACCCGCAATAATTAAATTTGCTTCCCTAGCTACAAATTCAACTTTTAAAGGTAATTTAACATCAGCAACAGTATTGGTCCACTTAAAGCGTTCTTATTTTTGAATTGAACGAAGATGTTTTTTTTTACATTTTTTTCATATTTTCCAGAGAGTTTTTAATATACCCTCAAATTTCTGTACGCGAGTTCTGGAACAGGCTGTATATAGTCAATTTTGTAATAAAAATAACAAATGTAGGCGTTTAGTTGACACCAGGCCAACTAATTTTAAATATATAAAATAAGAAAGAATGCTTTTTGGTATTGAAGATGGATTTTTTTTGAAATTTTTTTCATATTTTCCAGAGAGTTTTTAATATACCCTCAAATTTCTGTACGCGAGTTCTGGAACAGGCTGTATATAGTCAATTTTGTAATAAAAATAACAAATGTAGGCGTTTAGTTGACACCAGGCCAACTAATTTTAAATATATAAAATAAGAAAGAATGCTTTTTTCCATAAAACCATACTTTCATATTTGAGATCATGTTCTATAGTTATTTGTTATTTTATTATAACTAAATATTAAAAAATATTTTCCATTTTTTACAATATTAGAGTAGGTATATTTACAAATAATAAATATATGGGAGAATCTATTTCTGAGCACAGCACACTTAAAATTATAATCTATTTGTTTCATCTTTTCGATTTTGTAGGCGCTAAACATATATACCCCGCCCTTATATCGAACCCACTCACCAAAAGGTTCATTAGAACACTATCACTAGGCTGTGATATGCAAGCTGCTTTTTGTCCTCCTGAATCCAATAACCAATTACTTTTGCCTTTCGGGCGCCCTCGGTGGTGATTATTGGACATTAACTGTTGAAGTAACTCTGAGGACATTTTCTCTTTCGGTTCCTGCTTCGTCCGTTTGTTCGATGAGTTATATATCGAGTTACTAGGACGTTTTGTACTTTGTGTTTGTTCCATTTTTTCGGATTTTATTGATTTTAAGGGCCAATTTATATCTAAAATAAAGAATATTTTTGTGTTTACATACGCAATTAAAAATAAATTCAAATAAGAATTAGAGATTTTTAATAGACCACAGGAGTTTTTATACATTTTGAATCTTCGGAGCATTTATTACTCGATATGAGAAACTAGAGTATATTTATTTGAATGAATATGAATCCAAGATATAATTCCATAAGGTGCTGTCTATATATTACGTAACGCGCCTAGGGGGGGGGGGCTCAGAGAAATTGTTACAGTTTGTGACAGGGAGCAGGGGGGGTCTAGGTAAACGTTACGTAACGGAATTTAATAAATTTAATGTTTATTCCTAAGCTTGGTAGATGTATTTTTCTTTGAACATAAATTACTATTTAGTGGCCCATAATTCCCTTTTTCACACAAATATTGACGAAACTATGCATATTTAAATAATATTGTAATCAGTAAAAAAACTGTTGACATTGATATTACAAAAAAAATCTTACGGCCCTGTTCTTGCGTGATCTTGCCGATGAATCATTGGTGATGATACATTTTCGCGCGGAATGTGTACTCACAGAACACTAATGTGTGTACTATTTTGTGTACCTGTGCATAAACAATGTACGTGTTATATGTGAGAGTGTAAAAAGAGGTACCTGGTATTTTTTCCCTGTGTGATATTGATTATGAATATTTTTTTAAAGTTCGAGTGATTTTTTCGTGAAATTTTTTTTAAGTTTATGTTATACTATATTTTAGGTTCATGTTTGTTTTGTCGAGAAAAACAAATCAATAGTGAGAATACAGTTAAATTTATTGCGAAACAAAAATTTTATATTGTTACGCGTTACACAGGGGGGGGGGTAAATGTGACAGTTTGTTACACAGGGGAGAGAGCGGAGGGGTCAATTTTTTGAAAAATTGCGTTACGTAATATATGGACAGCCTCTAAAAGTCCAAAACTAAAATCTGCTGCAAGTTATGTTATTCCCTAAATAAGGGCATATCCACAGGCTCGCATAACAACATAGTACTTAAGAATGCGATGCCGTGATTGGCTTGAAGTGCCGCCATGTATCTTTTATCCAATCACGGTACCGCATTCTTATGTACTATGTTGTTATGCGAGCTTGTGGTTATGCCTTAAATAAACAGTTTAAGTAATGGGTCTTATATTTTATTTGGAAGGGATTAACCTCCATAACTCGAGTTTTAAAGGGACCTAATAAAAAAGTTACAAAGGTTAAAATACAGGTAAAAATATATGATTTTATAACTTAAAACTCATTTTTGTCCTATACAGGATGTTCAGTAAATGATGTCATTAATTTTAAGGGGTGATTTAATTTTTCGTCCTCGAACCGTGAAATTTCACCTTCAAATTAATTTTTATCGAAAACGGTTAATCCTACAGTGTTACAACAAGAGTAGCTTTTTTAAGTATTTTGACCTGAGGAATCATATATCAAAGATAAAATCGCAAAAAAGTTACAAAGAAAAAAGTTTGGGACAAAAAAGTAATAAGGCCCCCAGTTTCGCGAACCTCTGGTTAAAATAAGTTCATGAAAATAACATATGAAGATTGGTCTTATTAATGTTAGTTTACATTCAAAACCTCGTTGCTGTACCTCAAAGCGTTATTAAATAAAAACCGATTTTTTTAGTCAGTTTTAAAGGGGCTTAGCACCCTTATGACGCATTTTTAGAGAAATGATTATAGGAACTTTTTTTCATATTTTCCTATGTAGAATCACCCCTTTAAATTAATGACATCATTTACTGGACATCCTGTATACCTATAGATGTAAAAATAAGATTTAAGTTATAAAGAGTAGATATAGAGGTTTCAGTTATAGATTCAATGAAATAGAGGCTTTCTGTATTTTAACTCAGGCTGCCATCTATTTTAGAACACTCCCTACACCGATTAACAAAAAATCCTGTCTGGTTCTAATAAAAGCATTGTTATTCTTTCCAATTACCTCTGTCATTATACACATCCTGTCGTTGCATCATTCCTCCACCCTGGTCGTTCGCTTTGAGCTGGTGCTTATTAACAGACGAGGAAAGCAACTCTGCAAGACTAGAATTACTTTCGGGCACCATGGACTTGCTCTGTTTATCGTGCCCGCTGTTCCACATTAGGTCGTCGGACATGAGGAGGGGCAAATCGTCCGCCATATTCATCGGGATATAGGGCGCCTTCATCGCCATATCCTCGTCGTCCATCTGCAGGTTTATGAATGTCGACATTTGATCGTCCTCGCCCAGCGAGTCTGTCGGACTATTTAGAGAGGGTAGACTACTGTCGGAATTCTGGAACAATAAAAAAAGTTTGATTATTATTGTTTTATTTTTTTATGTTTTGAAGAAGTGAAATGCACTTTTGAAACTAGTGACTGTTATCAATAACAACAAAAGCCTAGTTTTTAACTTGTGCTATTGTCAAATTAATACTAAGCCAAGTTAAATTACCACCAAAGAAAAATTACCCTCGAACTACCCACTTTCCAAAAAGTACCTTGTTACTAAAATACCCCTCGAGATCTCGTCTATAGCAAAATAACTTCATCCCATATAAAAAAAAAGTATTTGAAAACTAGGCCCTCAATAAGTTATGTTTTAAGATTCCTCAAAAAATCAAGTGTATCTTTTTAAATAAAAAATCAAAAAGGTGTGTTTCAAATTAAACTACCAATGAAAATAACACAGAATATATTACTATGGTTTTAATGGGGTCACGGTAGCTCTTTTGAACTTTTGTATATTGGCTAATTATTAATTTTCTTGTAGATATTTTGTATGTTTTGTACTTTTTCTATATGGCCCTCTAGGCTGGAATACAGGATTATTATTATTATTATTATTATTATTATTACTATTACTGCAGTACTGATAATATATTATAATATTATAATTATGAGCTCATTGGACCAAAAATTGGGTTCGCAAAAGTAAGTACCAATTCAGTTGGTATACTTACTTTTGGGAACCAATTTTTGGTCCAATTCATTGTTTCTTATTTCTAATCACTCTTTAGCAGAGTTACTGACGAAGGCTATACCCTACTGAGAATGTAGGGTATAAAACAGATAAAATGTCGCACTAACCGTACATGCTTTTGCCCAGGACAAATTTTCTGGATAGTCCACCATTTTAATTGTTTTATATCCAAAATTTTCAGCAGGGTCACATACTGGTAGTCTGTGCAAAACAGCGCAAATCGTTAAAAACGAATTCTTTAACTAATGATGGCAGATAAGTTCAATATAATTCGATCAAGGTTCTTTCTATTTTATCTTAACTAAACTATGTCGTAGATTGTTTTTATTTAATAGAACTGACAATGTAATTAATATCAGTACACCTAGGATTAAGTCCAACACTTACAAGATTGAATGTATATCAAATCAATGTAGAGTTAAAAAAAAACTATATATGTTTATGTAGCAGGCGTATAATTATCTGCCTATCCAATAGGCAGATAATTAAAGTCCAAACAAGATAATCAAGAATACTACCATCAATTCTGTGACAATTATTTTCGGCGTTTAGTAAGAGCCTGAAATTTACAGTTACATAATTTTCTATTTGCCTATTCTGTGTTTTTTAGTTATCTAGCAGACGGATAACTAGATTATAATTATAAATGATCAATGATAACGTAATACTTAGTTAATCAAACTCAGGGACGGATTTTGACAAGTTGCCGCCGTAGGAATTTAATGTTGTCTAATAGCACAATGGTAAATCTGGCCCAGCAAAGACTTACAACCAAATAAAAAAAATCACGTGGATATTTTTAGTTAAAATATGTTTGCAAAGTCTATAATACTAAGTCTTACCTTTGATATATTGTTAGGAGATAACAATTCGGGCGTGGAGTCGTGGTAGTCTCTGTAGGAGATAAACGGGTCACTTGGTTCCTCCGACAGCAGAGGACTAAAATTATCTCTGAGCAAAAAATCGTCGAACATGTCCGAGAGGAAAGGGTTATCGTCCAGCGGTATACACACGTCTCCTGCCACAGGTGCCAAGTGAGTCAAATCGTCCGGCTCGTCTTTCAACACTGAAACAAGGAGAATTATTTTTTAGTAATTAAACGCTGTTTTAAATTGCTTATCTTGCTTATCTATGTTTGTTTTAATTAGCTGGAAAATTGAGAAAGATAACATGCAAGTGACGTTTCACGAAAAATGGGACCTTAATAAGAAAATTATAAAATAAAAATTTGATTTTATGATATATACGATTATTTTAATTCAAAAAGGTAAAGGTTCTAGAACTTCTATTTCTTATTTATTGGAATTAAAATGGCGTCTGCTCTTGCTTTAACTGATGCTAAAATAGAAACAGCTAAGAATATTAAATCGCCTTGAAAAAAATATCAATCAATGGCTGCGTTCAATGGAAACAGCAAGTCACTACTGTTAGCGTTCATGAGTTTCGATTGACAGATGTCGCGGCAATCATTCCTCATCAACGTTTTGAGATGATTACTTTTGATTGATTTTTTAAAAGCGCGGGTATGAACTTTTTGTGCGTATTTCTAATCTCAAATTGTGACAAGTGACAGAGATATTAGCCGTTCAGGAGTTTGCTAGCAAAACATCATTTGATGACTTTGATTAGTTTTGCTGTTTTCATTGAACGCAGCAAATACGCATCATCATCGTTGTTAGTTGAAGATCAAGCGAAATAAAAGAAGGCGAAAGATCTTGATTAGTTATAAAATGAAATTTGCATCTAGAGGCTCTACCTGTTTAAAGTTTTATTTAAGGTCACTTTTCTCAATACTGACATGCGTTGTACTTTTCTATTATTTGTGCCACCTATTAAACTGTTTTTTTAGTTCATTTTAAAAGCCGTGAAGTTACATAATGCTACGCATTAAATTATAGTAGTAAATAGTATTAGTAAATAGTAGTAGTAAATTATATATTGCATATTTCGAGCAACTTAAAAAAAATAAGAAAAAATAAATAAAAAAAACTTTTAATTTTCTTTTTGCGGACAAATTTCGAGTCGATCGGATTATTGGTTCTTGAGTTATCGTGTCTACAAAAAATGTGACATTGGACAGACGGACGGACGGACAGACGGACGGACGGACGGACGGACATTTTCTTATTTTTTTATGTAACACATTTGTATCCAAGAATGTTTTGTCTAGGACTTTTTTTGGCGACTTTGGGAAATTCGAAAATACCGTATAATACTATTCTAGCGCTACGCGCTGTGAATAGTATAATAATCAGAAAAAACATAATATACTAAATATTAACATATTTTTTTGCTTTCTTGCAAAATTAATTCACTTTTTGTGTGGAACGTCATATACATATGTATCGGCATAAAAATACGAGGTGTAATATTATATTACACCTCGTATTTTTATTACTAATATATCTTTAGACTATAAATTTTAAATACAGAGTGTGGCACCATTTTTATCATGGATTTACTCAAAAAAAAAACAAAGACAAATTTTTGTTTTTAGTTCTTACTCATTCTCTCCGCTTAACATAACTATTTTAAATAGCAATTTTGAAACTGTTTTAGTAAAAATTTCTAAAAATTTCTTGGCAAAACATTGAGAAACAGACACCCTGTATTAAGGTGGCTGCATATTCCTCCTAATATTGTTGTACGGAATTTAGTTTCTTATTCTTTGGTTATACACGTAAAAGATGGGTATAAAATTAAAACTTTTAAGAAAAGGGCAAAATTACAAGTACCTACAGAAAATAGTTATTTATGTTACTATTGGGTAAATTAAGATATTGCCCATGAGAAAATTAACCTGCGAGGCGTCAGCCAAGGAGGTTAATTTTCGAGAGGCCAATATCGGTTTACCCATGAGTGCATACAAGGTTTTATCCAATAAATAGCTTGGGAATTCATATTTTTATTAAAAATTTTAATGACATTTACAAGAAAATAATTTGACAAGTGACAGTTGAGTGGGTAAAATAAATAATTATCCACTCAATAAAGTAAAAGCTACGCGGGGGTTATTATTGAGTTTATCTATTTAAAATAAAGCTGGTAATTGTCTTATTATCTGTATGTATTGGATAAAGTCATTTAGGAAAACCCGTGAAAAATAAGAGAAAGTTAGAACAATTTAATTTTAGTTTAGTTAAAATATAGCGCAAATTCTATCCTAGGAAATTCTATCACAAGACTTTTCTGAATTAACGTTTAAATGAATATTTAATCTCAAGTTTTTATAACCTTCATGGTAATTTTTATGTTGTTAATTATATACATGTTGTTAATTATATACATGTTGAATTTAATGTAATTGAGAAGTCGTAATTGTTATTGATGTTTACAATTTACTTATAATTGGCAAGTGAATATGAATGAAACAATGTAGGATATTTTAGGTACCCATACACTGATAGAAAAATCTAAAAATAGTACAACCAAACGTTGTTGTAAAAAGTTTGAGGTATAGGTTGACGCACGGATCTGTGGCTACTGGAAATATGTTTGGAATGTGTGTGCAAGTGGGAGGCCCGTTGTAAGCACGCACGCCTTATAACGCTCTTGACGGAAAGAAGAGAGCGCGAATGATTCCTCCCCCTTGCGTCGGAGACTTTCTTTCATGCGTAGAACTATATATAATACCAATTTTACGATTATTCTAAAACATTATAACGTTATATTAAATACACTATTAAAATTGTAGATTCATATTATTTAATAATCAGAGTTGATACTTTCATTACAATAACAGGGTCGGACAACAGGAACTTTAAATTATTTCTAATTTTTGGTGAGTTTGTTTAATACATATCTATGCCGAATAAGATTATATGTATATCAGTATACTCGGCGCATTATCTATCTGAGTAACAAATTGGATCAAGGAAGCTATGATTAGTGGTTTAAAAATGACTTTTAGTAATATTTTTGTAGCCCATTGTGCTTTTGATAATTTTTAACATTTAGGTTAAATTGACTGTCATTTTACGTCCTACAAATAATAACAAAATCTGTTTAAAAAGTAAAACTTTGTTCAAAATTATAATAAAAGTAAGTTTTTATTCATAAAGAGCTATTATAAACTTAAACTTAACATTACCTGAATAAAATTACGGACCAGTATTATTTTAACCAAAAAATTCTCTGTTATAGTGTGTACTTCAAAAATTTATAGAGCACTGCATTATATTACTTCATTTAAACAAAATGTTTATAGATTGATGCTTTAGTTTTCTTTTTATGCACTTTTCTTGTTATTTCTTCTTGCTAAAGCAAATTATTTGGATTTTTTTATAAATGTCAAAATAATGTCTTGATTGACAATAAATTTTAAACAAGATGAAAACCTTACATAAGGAACTAAATATATTCTGCCAACCAAATAACAAGAAACAAATGACAATCAACTCAGATAGATAATGTTTATATACTAATGTAAATAACATTCTGTTATTCTGTTCTATAATTTAATCGTTTATTTCAAAAACAATATAAGTCCTAGTGAAACTTCGGGAAAAAAACGATAATAGTTTATATTAGAGTTTATAATTTTTTATTGTGTATCGTGCGCACAAACCACCATTATAATAGCTCTGGCGTATTAAACTAATATTATTTCTATTTTTCCAACGTTTCTGTAGGTGGACCCAAGATGTTTTTGAAATAAAAAATGCAATTGTTTTTAAATTTTCAAATTTAGGAACTTATATTTTATGTTTATCCAGGGCTGGACAGAGCCAGCCATGGCCCCGAGGAACCTTTTTGCCGGGCACCCCATTTTTGCAAAAATAAAAGTTTTCGCCATTGAACAAACCTTTACCCCTGGCAGAAAATTTTTGCAGGGGCCCCCTCGGAGGTCCAGGCCCCGGGGAATCTTTCCCCCTCCTCCCCTCCCTGAATCCGGGCCTGTGTATATCGTATAACTACGTATACAGTCCTTACACAAACGTAATTTAATTTCACCAAAAACAAACCCAACCGCCTAAATTTTTGTTAGAACTTGAGATAATGTATTTTCCAAGAATTTTAAAAATATAATTAATGATATATAATACTGTTTCTAATTCAAAATTTGACTTCAGCAATCAAATCTTTTATTAATTAAAATTTAATTTAATATCTGCCAAAAAATCACTACGAACAAACATTTATAAAAATATTTAAAGAGGTAATGCATATCCCGTGGAAAGTAAAGATGCGCTTACTCTTCACGGAAAGAAATTAGTGGGCTCTGCGCTATACATTATAAGATATTTGGTAACAGTGGCAAATTATAGTGATTTAAGCTATAGATTATAAGGGACACAATAACTAATAATGTTAAAAATAAATTGGAAACGATTATATATATTACAGACACGATTATATTTATTAAAGGCACTATTATAAATTTACAGAAATTTTATTATATTATAAAAATTATTAGCACGGACAATAATTAAATCTATTTAAGCTATAAATGCCATAGTATTTGTTATATTTTATTATTCACTAAACAATTAAAGTATTTCATATAAATTTTTACACTGACTGCCATAATTGTAAGAGAAAGCCTTGTATTTATATAATAAGCGATTATAATTTGCTTGGTATGTGTGTTATAGCGCTCCTAGCTATATTTTTTTTTTCCGTGTTGATGTGTAAAAGTAGCAAACGAATTCCATATACTATTTTATCTACATTCTATTAAAGCTCTTAATAATAGAGCTTTAAATTCTACAGCCCAAAACTTCAAAAAAACAAAAAATTAAAAATGATTATACTGACATTTACTTGACAGTAGAAAAAAGTACTGTCAAAATGAAAAAAATTATCATTTCGGTTTAATAATATTTTCAAAAGGCGCTAGTATGGTAATGTGAACATAACGAAACCCAAATGTGTGCTTTATACTAAGCAGAATGTAGATAATAGTTATTTATGGTACTAGTGGGTAAAGTTAATTTTCGAGAGGGCAATATCGGTTTACCCATGAGTGCTATACAAGGTTTTATCCAATAAATAGCTTAGGAATTCATATTTTTATTAAAAATTTTAATGACATTTAAAAGAAAATAATTTGACAAGTGAGAGTTGAGTGGGTAAAATAAATAATTATCCACTCAATAAAGTAAAAGCCACGCGGGGGTTATTATTGAGTTTATCTATTTAAAATAAAGCTGGTAATTCAGCCTATTCACATGTACCATTGAGATTGAGATTTGTCGCAATATTGATGAAAATTGCAAGGTCATTTACGTCAACTGTATTAAAACTGCATGGGATTGTAATTTTTGTCAATATTGAATAGATTTCAATGGTACGTGTGAATAGGCCTGAATGTCTTGTTATCTGTATGTATTGAATAAATAATATTTCAGTTAAAAACTTTTGAATAGCACGGTATACTATTTAAATTATATAACAATGTAAACAAAATGATTATAAATATACGTAACATACGTAATTTAAGTCATACGTAAATACAATAAATTAAAAAATTGATGGGCAATGTCAAGGTGAATAGTCGCCATCTGCTTTGTTAAAATTTCTAATTTTAATTAAAATATCAGCCATTTTCTATAATTAGAAAATTGATAAACGTGGAGATTTTTTTAGTGAGCCAAATATAAAATTAACTTTTCTGTTGATGTTAATGCAAAATTAGATTGGCTAGTAAAAATTTATGAAAGATAATTTTTATTTACAGATTCGAATACTATTTATATAATGTGTATAAAATAAAATTAGATAAACCTCTCGTTTTTGTTTTTAAAATTATACATTTTTTCGTGAAATACAAAGCTACATTCATTCAACCTATAATAAATTACGAATCGTTATTCGTATTTTTTTACCCATTTTGAAAATTTTAAAAATTTCGGAACGCCTTGCGTTTTATGACGTTTTATGTCGATATATATATCAATTTCGAGCAAAAAAAAATTTCAGTCGATTGGTCTGTCTGGGAATTTTGTGTGCACGTTAACTTAAGAACGCTTTAAGCTAGAGACTTGAAATTTGGCATACAGGTATGTTAACAAAAATTCTCGCTCGGGATAGTTTTTGGTGAACATTGGGGTGCAGCAATGGGGAAAGATATATTTTTTTAGAAAAATTTGAAAATTTCTATATAGGGATTTTTGACGTTGCTGAAATTGAATCTGATAATAAAATTTTTCTAACTCGACCCCCGAGGGTAAATATTTTTAAATATTTTCTTCGAAATTGGTATATATGGGTTTTTGGGGTCGACGAATATGAATCTGATAATAAATTTTATCTAATTTCAGCCCCTGAGGGGATGGGGGTAGTTTTTGTGAAAATTGGTATATTTTTAAGGTTGCTGAAAGAGAATCTGATAAATCTAACTTCACCCCCCAAGAGGCGGGGGGTAGTTTTCGTAAAAATTGGTATATTTTTAAGGTTGCTAAAACTGAATCAGACAATAAAAAATCCATTTTACGCGCGGAGGTGAAAAATGGGAAAGCTCTTTTACTGGGCATCGTTTTTTTCATAGACGCAATATATTTGTAAGATACTATGCACCGACATGTAATTTTCTGTAAAATTACACAGTCCGTAATTGATAATAGATGTAAATCTATGCAATTGCATAGATTTGCGCAAATCTATGTAATTTTAAATAATTTTGTATTATAATTGTAATTTTTTGCGATTTTAAATTATTTTACAGCGCTTTACAAAATTTTACCAGTCTTTTGCACTATTTTACAATAAATTTAATTTATTTGGTAAACTAGCATTTTTACTTTATTTTACGTTTTTTTTTTAGCATGTAGATTCACCATAATATTATTCAAATATGTTGTATCGTGCTTTTGAGTTTTTAAGACTTTTTTAATTAAGAAATATTGCATTAAATTGACGTGTCAGATACGATTAATGGTTCGTGAAATGTTATACAATGTTTTAATTTATTTTGGCTACTGTTTCATTCAAAAACTGCCACCAGGCCCGTAGCCAGAATTTGGTTTCGAGGACTGGTTTTCTGAAGTTTTTTAGACTGAAGATATAATTCTACATTTCGATTGGGCTTGAACCTCCAAACCCCCATAAACTACAGGCCATTGACAGTTTAAGATAAGGGAACGTTCAAAAATTACTGAAGATTTTTTTCTATATGTGAAATTCTTACGAACTCTTATAAAGGGAGGGGGTTAAACATACTTAAAAATTCGCATTAAGTATTTTGTGCACGGGCCGTGCAGCACGGCTCCTAAGTGTTCGTTTAAAACCCCTTATTAACAAAAACCTCAACAATAATTATTTATGGTACTAGTGGGTAAAGTAAGATATTGCCCATGAGAAAATTAACTTGCGAGGCGTCAGCCAAGCAGGTTAATTTTCGAGAGGACAATATCGGTTTACCCATGAGTGCTATACAAGGTTTTATCCAATAAATAGCTTAGGAATTCATATTTTTATTAAAAATTTTAATGACATTTAAAAGAAAATAATTTTACAAGTGACAGTTGAGTGGGTAAAATAAATAATTATCCACTCAATAAAGTAAAAGCCACGCGGCGGTTATTATTGAGTTTATCTATTTAAAATAAAGCTGGTAATTGTCTTATTATCTGTATGTGTTGGATAAAAATAATTAAAATCACGAAATATTGGCTTATGTACGACACGAATAGTGTTATGCAATAGTATGTCGCCCCACATTGACAGTTAGCATCCTGTATTGTTTTTGTGAAAAATATTAAATATTATTTAATTAATAAGTTGATTTACCCAATTATTAACACTAAACTAACCAAGAGCTTGACCAATGAATGAGGAATTATTCGTGCTCTCTTCTTTCCGTCAAAAGCGTTATAAGGCGTGCGTGCCTACAACGGGCCTCTCACTTTCACACACATTCCTAACATTTTTCCCGTGACCACAGATCCGTGCGTCAAAGTATGGCGGTTGATTCAGGCATAATTACAATTGACCAAGCTAGGCCGTTTGGATGTGTGTTCTTTTAATTTTTTATTTAAAGAAAATTCAATTTTTTATTAAAATACGCAGTTGTGATTTGATTTTTAGTAGATATAAAGTGCTAAAGGAATATCTTTCTACAAAATGGAATGAATTCCATTAAAACAAATTCCAAATAAAAATTTGTAACTTTTTTAGCTAAAGCCTTTAAATGTTAAGAGAACATGGCTAAATTATCTCGAATTTTGCATAATAGGTCCCCTATCTACGTTAATTACTCAAATATGTATTTACTTATCTCATAAAAAAATCAAATTAGCAAATTTAAGTAGCCTTGAAAAGTATAATAAATACGTTGTAGTATGATGCAATTTAAACATACACGGTGTATTTGAAATAGGGTCCGAAAAGTTAAGGGGTTATTCTAAATCATAAAATATGAAAAAAAGTTCCTATAAACATATGTCTAAAAATGCGTCGTAATAAAGCTACGCTCCTTCGAAAGGGGCTAAAGAGTTCGGTTTTTATTTAATAACCATTAATCGGAATAAATTCAGTTATGACTCATCAACATTGAAAATAAACACAGAAACATAGGCTTACGGAATAATTTTGCCGAATTATGAGGGAAATTTTTATAAAGGTCACTAAATCCAAACATTTGACGACTAATTTTTACACACAACAATATTGAATATACATATTAACTCTAAATATGTAAATATATTGGTGTTTTTCGAAGAAAATAAAAATGTAAATAATTAAAACCTCGCGTCAACGATAGAATCGACGCGGCGCCTATGCGAGCACTGGAAATTCGCCGATGACTGTTAATAACTCAGGAACCCTTTGAGATTCTAAAACTGACAGTTAAATAGAAGGAAAACCCTTAACTAACCAACTTCCAAAAAAGAAGGAAGTTATCAACTTCGAAGTGTGACTTTGTTTTTTTTTCCAGTTTATAATTATTATTTTGTAGTTTTTCTGTATCGTTTCCACAAAAAAAAGATCGACAATTATGAGTTAATAAACTAAGGGTTTAATAATATTGAAGATTACGCAAGATTACAAAAAATAACTTGATACAAAAAAAAGAAAGATTAGGCAAAGCCTGTAAAGGAATTACGCGGCAGATTAACCCCTTCACAAAGCTTCTCCATAAATTTTTAGGAAAGCATATTGATTCACTACCCAGACAGCACATAATAACTATTAGATATCCAGGGGATATACTTTCTGGATATAGTATATCCAGTGGATAGCCTGGATAGCCATTCGATATCCCATGGACATCCAAATGTCCGCCTATATTCAGAATATCTACTGGATATCCACGAGATATCCAGTGGACATATATTTTTTAACCTCCCTAAAGTATATCCACTGGATATCTAATGGATATCTAGTGGATATACTTTAGGGAGGTTAAAAAAATAGATATCCAATGAATATCTCGTGAATATCCAGTGGATATCCTGGATATAGGCGGACATTTGGATGTCCATGGGGCATCTAATGGCTATCCAGGATATCCAATGGATATACTCTATATCCAGAAAGTATATCCCCTGGATATCTAATAGTAATTATGTGCTGTCTGGGTAGATATTATAATTTTGGCCAATTATCACTAATAAAAAGTAATAAAAAATAAATTAGGTTTATATAGGTATTAAACGATTATCTGACGTACATACCTTAATATCAATGATAACTAATTGAAAATTTTAAACACGTAGTTTATAATTGTAAACTACGCGTTCAAAATTGAAATTGATTTAAACTATAGGTACTCGCTGTTCAAAACATAAAAATTTTAATGAGCATTAAATGTTTTATGTTTAGCGAGTATAGTTTAACATGATATACACTATAGGTTTTAGCGTTTTAAATTACATCGGCACTTAGTGCTACTAAGATTGCCGATGTATTGAAATCTTCGCCGAAAAGTCAAAATCTTTGACCACGTTTTTTTCACATTTCTCGACTTTTAGACCATTCGAAATCAGTAAAAAAAATTTTTGCGTCCGCCTATCTGTCTGTCTGTCTGGGTATAAACTCTCTAACTCCATTTCTACATGAGATATCGACGCGGTTTTTTGCATATTGTTTCTTATCGTATTCGAAGAGCTGATTAGATTTTTGAGGTAAACGGTTGGGGGTAAGGGGGTAAAAATAGGGTAAAACTCCTATTTTTAGCGTTTTTTGTTAGTAACACCGGCACACAAAAAAAAAAAAGTTGTTTGTACATCAGACACGACCTACCTACCGGCATGTATTTTTACCCGCTGAATCCGAATTTCAAGTCAGTTTGGGCCGTCCACCCTTCAATATCGAGTAAATTGTAAAAATAGTAAAAATGGGATAAATAGCCATAAAAAAAATTTATGAATCGAAATTAAGCATAATTCTTATGTATTTCGATCCGCTGAATACAAATCTGAAGTTTATTTAGATCATAAACCGTTCTAAATCATAGAAATTGTACAAAACAGTTCATACATCAGTTTTTAGAGATATTGCAATTTTTTGCTACTTTTAACATTTTTCAAGGTTTTTGTACAATTTCTATGATTTAGAACGGTTTATGGTCTAAATAAACTTCAGATTTGTATTCAGCGAATCGAAATACATAAGAATTATGCTTAATTTCGATTCATAAATTTTTTTTATGACTATTTATCCCATTTTTACTATTTTTACAATTTACTCGATATTGAAGGGTGGACGGCCCAAACTGACTTGAAATTCGGATTCAGCGGGTCAAAATACATGCCGGTAGGTAGGTCGTGTCTAATGTACAAATAACTTTTTTTTTTGTGTGCCGGTGTAATTAAGGCAATACTTATTGTATTTGGTTAATTTAGCACTTATATAAAAGATAATTTTAAATTGGTCAAAAAACGCATTGTTTTCGAGATATTGGCGTTTAAAGCAGTAAAAGGTTTTTTAGCATATCTCACATATTTATAACCTGATTTCAAAAAATTATATTTTAAATAAAAGCTCTTTTTAAGCCCTATAAAAAATGTTATTACAGTTTTTTGCTAGAATATAATGTTTTAAAGATACAGAATTTAAAATCAAACAAAACACCTAGTTTGAAATTTGCAAACTAGATGGCTCTATTGTACAATTTTTAAGTTTCCATTCATTTGTTTTTAAAATCAAACAAAAATTGTAATTAATAAGTTCAACTTGCATTCAAGTAAAAACTATGTTTATTATTAATTTTAATTATATATTAAGTGTACAAGAAAAGCTAAAGTTTAATATAAATATTATACAAGTTAGTTTGTGCAGTGAGGAGTAGTAGTAAAATTGTAATTATGTTATGCTACCCTGTTCTAATAGCATGTTATTAGTTTTCCCAATAGTGCCGATGTTTTGATAGGGTGCTTGCAACGTTTCATCTAGTTTAATTTCGACAAACCAATTTTTTTATGAGTCGATTAGGCATGCCCCTAAGAACATTTTGGGTAAAAATTAAAAACAGTTTGTGTGCAATTAGGTTAAATTTTCCTTAATTTAACACAAGTTATTTTTGTTTATTTATTTTTTTAAATGAAGTGTGTTGTGCAATTTTTACCTATGTAGTTCAAAATAAATTACTTTTTTCTGTAATAATATACTATTTTACTATTCCCTACAACTACTTTTGTTTTGATTAACACAGTCGTCAAAATCGAAGTAACTGATCGATTTCGTGCTTGTTAGCACTCTTCAGAGCCACATATCAGTATAAGGACAACTGTGAAAATCAAATCTTTTCCATATGCTATATGGAGTAGAAAAATAATTGTAAGGAACAGCAATAACAGTTAGCGACATCTGCTGCCTAAAGCAGAGACTGGATAAAACCTAACAAACGTTCAAAAAAAGGAAGCAATTTATAAGGTGATTTTCACAGTTGTCCTTATACTGATATGTGGCTCTGAAGAGTGCTAACAAGCACGAAATCGATCAGTCACTTCGGTTTGGACGACTGTGTCAATCAAAACAATAGTTGTAGGGAATAGTAAAATAGTATATTATTACAAATATATTTTTCTACATTTTAAAAATGTACCAAATTTTTCAATTAATTACTTTTTTCTGGTTGCAAAGAATTAAAAATCAAAACTGGTTTTGTACATAGGTTTGGACTTTTTTAACTACATCTTTGGTTTAATCTATTATTTATGACCCAATTTACATATAAATAGACTTTCAAAATACTGATCTATAGCCGAGAAATATAGGTACAGTCTGTTCAACAAGAGCGTGTCTTCAATTTTTTTTTTCTATGAAAGATATTTATTTATTATTTTTTTTACATTAAAGTACATACAAAATGCTATTTCTCTACTACTAAGTACACCGTAAAATCTCCGTTGTCCAGAATAGTATAAAACCTTTTTGGCATACTTTCTGCGTATTTTAGTGTCAACAACCTCCATCTATCACGAATGGTTGCTTCGAGCTGCTTCAAATTAAGCAGCTTTGTTCCTTTAAGTTTCGACTTCAAAAGCCTCCACACGTTTTCGATCAGATTTGCATCCGGTGGTTGTGAAGGCTAAAGTAACGTCGTGATGTCGTTTTTCCTCTTCCAGTCGGTGCAGAGTCGACTGCGGTGTTTGGATCATTGTCCTCTTACAATATCCAATCTTTGTTTTTGGATCTAAACATCCTTTTTACTGACTTTTATAAGTCCACGCTGGTTAATTTTCTAAGCGTTCAAATTCTCAGTAAACAACTCAAACAACCAAATCTACGTTCTGAAAAGCATCACCAAACTTAAATTTTTACGGGGTGCCTAACTGTGCGCTGGACCAAATGCATTTCGCAGTAAGACCAAGCATTTAGACTTATTGATCACTTTTGATGCATTGGTGACCTTTAATTTAGACCCTCGCGGATGCAGGCACAAAAAGACCGCGGTCGATCGCTTCAAATCTTTTGACGTAAACCGAACTGATTTTTTTTACCGTATGCTAGTCACGACAATTCGACTACTACGGTAACAAATTAGTGCTACAGAATTAGTACAGAGTCAGGAGAATTACGTTGTAAAATATGGCGGAGATGCCTTTTGAATTTTTTGAATAATCAAAACCACGCTCTTGTTGAACAGACTGTACCTATATACTGCGGTAAATAATACTGTGGCCATTGACAACAATTAACAGGCTTGTGCTTAAGGGTCTATTCGAATAAAAAAAATTACTTGTACCTATATGTTATATTATAAGTCATAATTTATGACTCATATATTTCGCCTTTGCAGACCACATTTTGATTCGTAAATTCTCAGTTGTTATTAAAAAAAGATATTAAGATGTATTTTTTATTGTTTAATTAAAGAGTTGATCGAGTCCCTAACTTCGTCCTTCATTTTATTTTTTTTTGCTTTAAGTACCTAGTTTTTTATGATTGAAATTATGTAAAATTACTAATTTTCAGTCATATTATATTAAAAACAACAACAAAAAATCGAAAACAGGGCGACGTTAGGGACTCAACCAACTCTTTAACTAAACATTGGTAAAAACCCCTTATCTATGTTAGTATGACAACATTTTTTATACAATACATACATTGCAGTATTTAATATCACAAGTAAAGTATTAAATACCAATGGTGGCGATATAAATAAAAAATATCTATTAACAAATAACATTCAGTATAAAAATACAACGAAATTTTCTGAGTGTATTAATAACCGAGAATTTTTGGATCAAAAAGAGCCTTACAAATGCCAAAAATTGCATTTTAACCAATAAGAAACGGGTCTAATTTACACATACATATTTTATTTTTTGTTCCATCAAGGATATAACAAAAGTAATTAGTAATTACTACTTAAAAATTATAGTTAATTGTACAATTTTGGCAAGACATATTTATATGAGCAGGTGATGTTATTGGTATATTTATTTCTCTTTTTTACTGTTAAATTATTATGTGTTAAAGTTTCTGAGTGTTCTGTATGAGGTAAATTTGTATCAAAGATGTGGGGTACTGTGTACTGTACTGGTGGGGTTTTCCGTTTCATTAAAATCAGTAGGCAGAGTTGTATTGAAGAGGGAAGAATTTGAAGAAAAATTAACTAAAGAAAATAGCTTTGTCATTAAATTTTAGTAAAATAAATAAATAAATAAATAGCTAATTAATTGTACTGGTAGTGAAAAAAATACTATATTTTCCACGTGAGTGAAGATTTAACATTTTAGACCGCGTCTTTCGGGTTTCGCGCTAGCGCGCTCATCCCGCAATTTTACGCAGGTCAAAAATTTTAAACTTCTCTCACTTGGGAAATAATATACTATTATAATTTAAACCTTTAACAGTTAGAAAAAAGTTGAAAAAAAAATAAAAAGATTAGCCTCGAGATAAGCCTAAAACTTAAAATGATGACAAAATTAATTTAGTTTAAATAATATACAGTTAATCTACAGGTTGTGATTATATCAATGTTTCTTTAAAATGTTTTAATTTAAAGTTGACACTGACTGTTTTAATTGATAGAATATATTTAATTTTTTTGTTGATTACTTTCGTAAAGCGGTGAACGATAACTATAATTAATTAATACACTTATTTCAAGTTTTTTTATTTTATTATAATTTGCATTCTATATGCCAGTGTATAACAAAATAAAATAAAGAAATAGTTATTTATGGTACTAGTTACTCAATAAAGTAAAAGCCACGCGGGGGTTATTATTGAGTTTATCTATTTAAAATAAAGCTGGCAATTGTCTCATTATCTGTATGTATTGGATAACGCCATAGGTTAAAATGCACAGAGAGCGATAGATAATAATTACTCAACTTTCAGTTATTGAGAGTTGATTGAAATTTGTTTGTTTTAACAGTCATAACCTAACCTAGAAAACACTTTTACTATCTGAAAAGCAAACAAATAAAATTCAATCAATAGGCCTACCACTCTAAATTATTATTTAGCAAGTCCTATTGAATACTATGAAGCTGAAGTTTGCAACGTTTTTTTGCATCGAAAACCCAAATAGTCTATTAAAAAGAACTAGTTTCATAACATATGTTTTTAGCGCACGAGTACAAGTTTAGAAAACAAGCCGCTTGCGGCGAGTTTTCTAGAGTACCTACTGGTGCGCTAAAACGTGTTATGGAATAAGTGCTTTAATATACTATTTGAATTTTTGATGCAAAAAAACGTTACAAACTTCAGCTTCATTGAATCCTAACCTGTAACATCACAAATTAAATAACCCTGAGATTTTCATAGGTGAAATAACCCTAATATTTTGTAATATATACACTGTGAGGCCCAAAAGTCACCACCCCCCCCCCCTTTAACTTTTGAACGAGTTGAGATATCGACTTTAAATTTAGAAATTGTAAATAAGACAACATAAACTATCTTTTTGGATATATTTGATATTTTAAGCTTTTAAAATGTGGACAGAGGGCATTTTAAAGCCCTTAAAATTCTCTATTTGACTAAATCTTTTTTTATTCATTCGAGAACATTTTTGGGGGTTTAAAATAGGGTTTGCTATATATATTTTTTTTTTGGTGAATTAAATCTTAAATAGTTTACTATACATAAATAACTATTTTTGAGTAAAAATCGAGTTTTAACATTGAAGGGTTCTGGGCAAGAAATAAAATTTTAAATTAAAAGTAAATAACCCCCAATTCGTACGCCCCTGAATAAATGTATTGTTCTTGGACAATATTTAATTAAAACCATTCAATATATTAGATTACGAGCAAAAATTCATATCATTAGTTTCTGAGATATTAAATAAAAATCAAATTTTAGGGTGTCTTCTTCAAAGGACTGTGTTTTCGCTCAGAAGTATTTCAAAAGCCACGTTTAAATATTTTTTTGTTCATATATGTTAATTTAGGAGCATTTCTAATATAAACACTTAAATAAATTTATTAATTTTTAAAAATAACATTTCAAATCAAAAATTTGTATTTTTTCCTACAAAAATACTCATAACTTCATTTTGGCTATCTAATATTTATACACTATTTAGACTACTTCTCTAAGAATATTTTAATATAAAAATTAGAAATGCGCGTTAGTGCGCGCGCAACTATTTGTAAATTATATTTACGCTTGTTAAAAAAAATGGCCTATGGCTTTAATATAAAAGTAAGGCTTGAAAATTAATTTTACCTTAAATATTATGTTTATTCATCAAAGCTATGTTTGTACAATAATATTACCAAATTTTACTGAAACAACGTAAGCATGTTAAGAAAGAATGCTATTTTGGTATACACGCATCAAAATATGCTTTAAAATTAAATTTTATATCGGTATAGAAAATCGACTGGCGTTTAGACCCTAATTAACTAAAAACGAAACCAATGCATTTTTATAACGCAGAATAGTCTAGTTATTGGTTTTTAGAGGATTTCATATTCTATTTATGAAATTAGTTTTTCCTTTTTGAACACCAAAACAGGGCTTGGGCGGCATAGTGCGCCGGTTCCGAATCAGTTCAGATCCGAGATTTTCAAGAACCAACGAAAACCTAATAAAACCTTAAAAGTTATTTTAAATAACTTATTTGTTACGTAAATTGGGTCATTTATTAAATTCTATGTAGCGCTTGTGTGAATTGTCACCAACAATTTATTTGATAAATTAAAGTAAATTATTCTTTAAACACGTTACGTTGTATATTGCAAATTAACTGTTGAATATTTGTACAAGCAATGTAGCTATTTCATTTTACTAAACAACAGTTAAGTGTGATTAAAAAAAAACATTATTTTTTTTATCTATAAAAATTTTGGTAGGTATCTTAAATAAAAAAGTTTGAAACAACAAAACAACAAAGTCTTTAACCAAAAAGTCAATAAACACACGTAGCCAAGTATATACCAGATTAACTGGTAAAAACAAAATCATTTGTATAGCTACACCTGAGTGTTACTATATTATTCATAGCGCCTGCGCTAGAATGATATTATACGGTAGTTTCGAATTTTCAAAAATCGCCATAGAGAAAAAAATCTTGGATATTTTGTCTGTCCGTCCGTCTGTCCGTCCGTCCGATGTCACGATTTTTAGGAACACGATAACTGAAAAACGAATAATTCGATCGACTCGAATTTTCACGAAATATCAAGTTTTACGAGGGGAAAATCCCTATTGTTTTTGAAAGTAATTCCCCAAAAAAAAAAAAGTTATGGGGGGTTAAACTCTTAAAAAAAGCTTAAATAAAATTCCGATTAACGTAAATTCTTTAGGAAAAATTACTTTTAATATAAGGATCAATACTATCAATTTTAAACGTACCCCCCAAAAACAAAAAAGTTATCGGGGGTTAAACTTAAAAAAAAAAATGAAAAAAAAAACTGAAAGAAAATTCCGATTAACATAATTTTTTCTGGAAAAATTACTTTCCTTATAAGGATCAATTCTACCAATTTTAAAAGTAATCCCTCCAAAAGCAAAAAAGTTATTACTTAAAAAAATAAATAAATAAAAAAACTATAATTTTAATTTTTTTGTTTTCGTTTTTCGCAAAAAGAAATTTAAAAAAAAATGATTTATTTTATTTATTCTTTAATTTTTTTTTTAATTTTTCCTTTTTTTTCAAATGAATTATAATTAAAAACAAATTTTGAAATTTTATTTAATTTCTTTAGATTTTTTTTTTATTTTTTTTTTAATTTTTCGTTTTTCAAAAAAAATCATGTTTAAAAAAAATAATTTTTTTAATCATTTTTTTTTAAATTTATTGGGGAAAATGCAATATACCATTTTCTGTGAATATTATATAATGGAATGTGTAGCATTACATATTTACAAATTCTTATAAATAAACATCTTAAGAATTGAGGAAGCTAATTATTGACCTACTTTATAAAAAAACGTTCAACCAAGAAAATATTTGTGTGTGTGTCGTATTTATGATACATTGCGCATTTAAGGGTTAATTATATAAGCTATATGTATAATTAAATTATTTTAAATTTTTATTTATATGTAATATTATTATGAAACTGAGACTAAAAGTGTTAATATATTTAGCATCATGTTGAAAATCCAAGATCTTGGTATAAAACCTGACAATAATTTGAGGGTTTGGAGAATCTATTTTATTTATAGCGCTTTTTATTATGCGAGTTTTCAGATCTGAGAGCTTCGATGCTCACAAAAGAAAACTTGGAAAGTTTTATGTTCTCTATTATTATTTCAAACTGAATTCATTTGATTTTATTATTTTAGTTTTATTGTAACTTGTAACTACAAGCTAAGTTCATTGCTCCTATTTATTAATAATTGAATTACTGAAAACGGAAGTGGATGAAGATGTTATGTTACACATACAATTTAGAAATTGATTTGAGTGTCATTATTTACTAGATGTCAGCGCAAATTTTTACTAAAACAATCTCGCCGTGCAAAAATAAATCTTTTTTATTATGCACTATATCATTTTTTTCGCGTTGCTAGTGCACAATTTTATGTTTACCCGTCATTATCAATAGGGTGTAAATATTTTAGTTATTCTTAGAACAAAGTGTTCATACACTTAACTCGAGTACTTCATTTAACTAGGGCAGACCCACTGTTTTAGGGAGAATTGAGTTCTTGTTTTGTTTAGTTGGTTTCTTTTTAGTTTTTGGTCGGTTGTTTTTTTGTAAGTTCTTGCTTGGCCAAAACGGCAAAACACCAAAAACACAAGAAACCAACTAAAAAAAAACAACAGCTGATCAGTGAGTCAACTTTTTATGCTATCTGTATATTAAGCTACCAGAACCAGAACGGCCTAACTCACTTCTAAGTGGTTTTGTATTTAATAATTTTAACATATGGAAAAAACAAATAAGCTAGAACAATTTTAGAAAAATGCCAGGCAAATGCAAAGTGGGTTAGGTCACACTGGTTCTGATAGCCTCATTGAAATCTAAAGATATATGTAAAAAATTGTGAAATCACTTATAAATGACTTAATTTCTTATTTAGGAATTATAAAATTTCTCACTGCTGTTGATTTACTATCGTTTCAAAGTAAAACATTTAACTCAAAATTGTGTGGACAAAAATTGTGGACATTAATGAGTGATTAATTGTGTGTTTAGTGGGATTTGGGACAGCATATTGAGAAAAACAATTTTTAGATTGCCGACGCGACGTTTCGGATTATATTAATCCTTCTTCAGGGCTCTAAATAGCGAACAAACTGTAAAATCTCTCTAAGTAGGAAAATTGAACTAACCCTTATTAAATATTTATTGGTTCTATCATATTTGCAATATTTACAACCCTGAAGAAGAATTAATAAAATCAGAAACATCGGCAATCTAAAAATTGTTTTTCCCAACACGCTGTCCCACATCCCACTAAACATACAATAATTGTTAATTGATTGGAAAGGACCAAACTTACTTCACATTAATG
The DNA here is from genome assembly GCA_958510825.1 of Brachypterus glaber. Classification (NCBI taxonomy): domain Eukaryota; kingdom Metazoa; phylum Arthropoda; class Insecta; order Coleoptera; family Kateretidae; genus Brachypterus; species Brachypterus glaber. The sequence continues at coordinate 12,818,310 of OY294044.1, read as the reverse complement.
AGTGATTTCATTAATTTTGTTTACAGTATGTAATAAAAAGGGGTACTTACTGGTCAATCCGGTATCATCGTCAGAGAATCTCAAGAAGCCTTTATTCATATCCTCTGTCCTTGTCTGGAAAATCTTCGTGGTGGCCGTTTGCGGCCTAGTCGGCGGAACGATTACGGCCGGAGGCACGTAATCGGTAAATAGTTTAGCCGTAACAGTAACTGGCCTAAACGTAGTAGCTTTAACTGGCCTAAACGCCGATTCAGCGAGCACTTTTTTATTTTCCACTACCGGTGCGCTACTCGGCACGGAAACAGTTTTCGTCTCCGTAGTCGCAACCGCTTCTGTCTCTTGTTTTACAGAAAATTGTGCGGAAGAATAAATTTCATTCTTGCATTCCACACCACTAAAATAAATCAAAACTTCGTAGAATCTAGTCTGTTGGTTTTAAAACTTTGACTAGATTTCAACGCACTTTGTGGACACGTGTAAATTTTGGCGCAAAAACGTAAACGAAAAACACTGTTTAAAATATATATATATATTTTTTAATTTATTTGGGCAAATCCTAGCGCAAACACGCAACGAAAAACACTGTGGCAAATTGATTGAAATAAGTAGAACTATTTAGGTGACTAGGGTTACTCGTATCTGATAACTTATACTCGATCTTTAATTATAGACTGACACGATCGCATGTGCTTTCAAACTGATATTATCCTGGTGAACCGATGTCGCGTGGTGTAGATCCCCACCTAGAGTCGGCGTTTATTTCGCAGGAGGCTCGGTTTGATCGGAAGATGCTCCTGACATCGAACACGTGAGTGTTCTTATCGTTTAGTGCAATTTCGGGAGTTTAATTTAGATTGGAACAAAAAATACCAACAAAACACCATTATAGCAATAATGCGGTATTATCAACAGTACCCGCCATATTTCCAGTTGTAGTCCAGTCTTCAGCTCAATAAAAGAGCCTTTACTTGTAAATAATGCAGGGAGTTTTGATTTTCGGTTTATTGGGTAGGGTTAATGGCCGCAAATAAAAAAAAACAATTTTGCGACGTTGAACTCGATTTGGAACTGTTATTTTTTTTAACGTATTATTCACAAAAAAAAAAACGGAGTTTTAAAATATCTCTTAAACGTTACACTATACGTTTTTAGATTTTTAATTTTTAATAATTCACACATTTGTGCCCCATTATCTCGAGTAAACCGATTTTCGATTGAATCACCATTGTATTAAGCATAAAAAAAACCTTCCTAACCAAGTTATAAAGAAAAATCTAAAACCCTACAGTGTAACGTTTGAGGCGGTGCCGTGAATTAGCTATAAGTCGTACAAAAAAATACATGATACAAAAAATGTTGGAGATTTGGTCCTCTTTATTTTCATATCAAACGTTTTTTGTCCTAGGATGCACCGATCTTGAGATATTTTAAAAAGTCCCTTTTTTGGGAAAAATTACAGTTCCAAATCGAGTTCAATGTCGCAAAATTGTTTATTTGCGGCCTTAAACCCTACCCAATAAACCAAAAATCTAAACTCCCTGAATTATTTCCAGGTAAAGCCTTTTTTATTAACTTAAAGACTGGACTATAACTAGAAATACGCCGGGTACTGATTATCACAAAACTCTTCGATTTAGTTAATGTTTGCAAAAATCATTGGTTGCGTTCAATGGAAACAGCAAAACTAATCAAAAGTCATCAAATGCTAGGTTTTGCTAGCGAACTGCTGAACGGCTAATATCTGTCACTTGTCACAACCACCATTTGAGGTTAGAAACACCCACAGAAAGTACATTTCCGCGCTTTTATAAAATCAATCAAACGTAATCATATCAAAGCGTTGATGAGGAATTCGAAACTGATCACAGGGTTCAGTAGTGATTTGACAGCTTTCGATAAGTTTTGATGTTTTCATTGAACGCAGCCATTGCAATTTGACATACATTAAACCAATGAAATCATGTTAGAGTGCCTAAATGTGGCGTTTTCTTGACAGAAAATGTCACATTTATGCACTGTAGTCATGTGTAGAGGAAAGTCGCCTAATTTCGGATACCATTTACAATGTATTCAATATTTAATACTCGGTATTACTTTTTGATATTTTTTTTTATATAACCAGATACAACTTATTATAGCGAACCATGATTTATTATAAAAGCAATTTTATTACAGTTTATTTTTTCCAAAAAACACGGTTAAAAAAAATCAGCGCATTTTTGTGCATTTGAAAAAGGGCTCCTAATTTCGGACATATAGGAAAATTTTTTTTGAAGAGTAGATCTGGATCCCATTGCTTATGTTTCTTGTTATTCCTTCACATTTAAGACGTAATTTAATCATTAAGCGATTTTCTACGAAATACTATAGGAACTATAATTTTAGATTCCCAATTTCGAATATCTTAGTATCTTAGGTAATTTTCGTTTTTTCAAAATTGTTTATCTTAGTTTGTTGTATCATTATAAAAATAATAATTAATGGTTGGTTATCCTGAATAATAATTACCTTGCGGATATCCGAAATTGGGAATCAAATGCACAAAAATGGTCTATCCGAAATTAGGCAACTTTCTGCTTTTTAGATTAGAAATTTGTAGAATGTTTACGTTTTCAAATTGCTTAATTATGAATAGTGGATCAACTTAACTAACATCATAACTTACCCAAGACAGAATCACGAACTTTTATAACGATTATTTATAAAATAAACAAGCATAATAATGCAACTGAGCACAAAACTGCCATTTGCAATATAAACGATTTGTGCTGCCATTTAAAGGGGAGAAGCTCTACCGTTATCATATTACAGGACGGATTTAGTTTGACTTTTGGCTTCACATAAAAGTAGGTTTCTGTTTACCTTTGCAGACAGTATCTTAAATACACTACTATCCGAAATTTGGAAACCATCCGAAATTAGGCGCATTTCCTCTACTATGTAAAGTAATTATTTAAAGTTTCTGGCAAGATGAAATTGACCAACCAAATGCAAAATTAAGTCATATATTCAAATTAAGCTATTTCCAAATTGCTAGGGTCCGGATTCGGTTCCTTTGGGTGCTAGAAGCTCAAAAACTAAGCAAATGAACTACCAAAAAAATTATGTTTAACTTGCCGAGTCCTATACATTACATTTATTACATTTAGATAAATCTAAGAACAGTCTTTAAAAAGTGCCTTTGTAATATTATACTTAATTTTTTAAAGAAATGTAAATTTATGAAATGACATTTTGATTAAATAAAAATTATTTCGACTTTTAAATATTGTCATATGTCAATGGAGAATTCTCCCGTTAGATTAGACAGGGACAAAAGTTCTACCCAAAAAGGATAGAAGACATACATACACTCCCACTTCCACCCAACCAAACAAATTTTTTATTTGTTCTTTGTTGAACAAATACAATATTTACTTGGCCGGGCGAAAAGTGTAACTATAATATTTTTATTAAAGAAATTACTGGCGCCATCTAAATTTTAGTAGACTTATCTTATTCTACAGATTCACATTAGCTATGTTCGTTCGTGCCGCTCACTGCTACACTTTCCGGCCAAACCAAATAAATACTGTATTTTTTGTATGAAAAACAAATACAGTATTTATTTGGTTGGCTGGAAAGTGTAGCACAAATGAGATAGAGATAGGGTAGACGTCTTTTGTTTCATAATTCTAGTTGTAGAGAGCTCCATTGAAAGTCGTTTTTTACCCTATGACATAATGAATAATTGTGTAAAACTGTGAAAATAGGCTTATCTAAACGTAATAAATGTAATGTGCAGAGTTGATAGTTTCATTACAATAACAGGGTCGGACAACAGGAATTTTAAATTATTTTTTATTTTTGGTGAGTTTCTTTAATACATACCTATACAGACATATAATCTTATTCGGCATGGGTATGTATTAAACAAACTCACCAAAAATTAGAAATAATTTAAAATTCCTGTTGTTCGACCCTGTTATTGTAATGAAAGTATCAACTCTGGTAATGTGTGACTCAGTATATATATTTTATTTTTCGGGTACCCCTTTTCACCACCTGCTTGGAGCTTCTAGCACCCAAAGGATCCCGATCCAGGACCCGGCGATTTGCAAATAGCTTAAATTGAATGTATTTTAAGACATATATAAAATACAGCCGGGAAAAAATAATGAAATAAAAAAAGTCACCAGCTCTTAGACTACAAGGTGGTGCAAGCTTGGTACAAACTTGAGGATACTCTAAAATGGATATGGTAAGGCTAGCTTATAATTGGTTGGTCGACTTTGGCACTGAAATTAAAATTGATTGAATCCGTTTTTATAGTTTACTTCACAAACTTAATGAAAAAAACCAGTTGCAAGTTGTCAAAAGTTTACACATAAAAAATTAATATTTACGAAATAAATGTATCTCAATCTGCATATTTATAACCTAAATTTCAAAAATTTTACCTTAATAAATGAAAAACTAAATTAAAATATAAAAAATTAAAAAAATATTTATCATGATTATTGTAAATATTTAAAACCAGAGGAAGTACGGCTCTTCTCCAGCCCTGGAAAAATACATAAAAAATCAAAAACTGCGGAAGTAGTCGGTTGGACAAGTACGATGTTAAAAAAAGGTAGTTTTAAGGATTAGGTAATACATATTTTAAATTATATTTCTACATTTTTTAAAATTTATAAAATTATTAATTTAAAAAAATAGACGTTTTGGTTTGGAAAGGTACAACGGCTTACTTAAGGTCTAAAATTAGGTCTTTAATCGATTTTATCTAGAAACAACACTTTTTCTATGATAAATCTGTACGAAAAATTTGATTCTCGCACTAGTGCGAAAAGTATAATAGTCGACGTTGATTGATACTAAAACTGAAAACATTTGACCTCTAACCTTAAATTTTTTTTCAAAAATACTTCAATAGTAGATTACAGGTTGACTCGGAAAATAGTACCTTTCTGAGACCATTTATAGGTCGAGGAAAAGTACCATTTTCCGGGAGACCTGTATACTATTTTATTCGCAACTGTTTTTATTTAAAGATAAAGTACTAATTTTTTTGAATTCAAATGAAGAAAATAATACTACAATACTTTGTTCTTTACTTCTCATATTTAGCTTAGCACTAATCATTTTCCCTGCATTTCACAAGAGAAGCACAACCATATAAAACTGAAGTTTCACATACGCGTAACTCAAAAAAACAACCACAAAAAACATTTGTTGATAGCTCACAAGGCACCGTTTATAACATTTATTATCCTTTTCAGTCTCAAAAGTAAAAAACATTGACTAAAACTATACATTTAGGCTTTTCAAAACAAAATGTATTAGATATATTCGTGTTAATCGAAGTACTTGGTGTTTATCAGGACAACAGCAGTTCAGCCATTTTGATTATTTAATCGGTGGCGGAAATTAATGATTTATAATGCAGACCAGTAATAATTAGTTTACTGGTCTCTATTTTTTAAGTACAAGTCAGGTCCAGGCGTGGAAAAAAGTGGGACAAGAAATCACGTACTTCCTAAACATTATTAATACATGTAATGTATGTAACTCGGTATGTAAAAGGAGCGTGAAACGGAGCAGGCGTTGTCACTTTTTTGCCCCAAATTTTATTCAGTCTTATTTTTTACATTTTTTCAATAAAACATAATTCTTAAATTAAAAACACGCTTCATTTGATAAAAACCACCCTTAAATTTTTTACATCTGTTTATGACATGGCCGTATGGTTTAAAAATGAATTAATTTTTGTTCCACACTAAAATTTAAATCTCGCAACACGTGATACAATGTATCAAAAATACATGTTTTGAACAACCGCGTTATGACGACCACGCGGGGTTATCGTATCGTATCGTTATCGAGACTTATGCTTTTTCAAGGGAATAATCTCCAGCATGCGTGATATCAGATAGGACCTATAAAATAACTTTTTTTATAAGACTATATATTTCTACTACTATGGTCTGTTTCATCAAGCAAGATAGTAAAAAAAAAATCGCACAGTAAATATTTTTACAACAGGTTTGAATAGTATATGTTTTGTGTATAGAATATAGTTGTTTTATAAAATAAACTACGCAGTATATTCGCACATCCAATATTCGAATCTGTTTTGAAAATATTCACTGTGCGACTTTTAGTTTACTATGTTGCTTGATGAAACAGACCATAGTCTTTACAGTGGCGGACTAGCCATAAGCCGTAACTTCGAGACAAAGAATTTTTTGAAAAACGAAATATTAGATTTGTTTGTCACAATTCCTTTCATTGGTTAGTTTAGTGTTAATTATAGGGTAAACCAACCCTTAACACACACGACTTGAGTTGAATTAATTTTCTTAGTTAGCTGGGAGAAGTAACCGCGTCATTAATTTTAGAGATGTGCACTCAGCTTGTGAAACCCTGGCCAACAAACGTGAAATTTAACTTTTTTTAATTCTGTATAAGGAAAAGCCAAATTGTGACTTTTCCACAGCATCGAAAAGAATATTATTACATTATTAATGTTCTCTCTGAAAGTCATTTTAAATTCAATTTTATTAGCCTATAAAATTTTATGGTAACTCTGCGTTTCAAAAACCCTAGGGAAATTGTAATTTCTAAAATATATTTGAAGCAAAACTCTACAGCTTTTTAAGCTGTAGAATTTATTAAAATAAACTAAATATTTGAGTTTATTAAAATAAAAATCATTGAGAATAGCTAGGTTGGTTGTGCTTTTTAGAATCTTAAGTATTTATACCGGATGAGTTTTAAACCATGAGTACACTGAAAGAAATTACATTAAAAAGGTGTAAAAAAATACACTCTATAAATGTGTAAATTTTACACCTTTATATAAATGTACATCAACATTGATGTGACACTACACACGTAAGGTGATTTTGACCTAGAGTGTGCATTTTTACATCCATACCTTCAGCAACTATACACTCGGAGCTCAAGAAAGTGTATTTTTATAAACATACCTTTAGCAACAATACACCCGAAGTGTAAAAATCACACTTCTGATGTACAAGCCAGCCAATCGCGGGCGTTAAGCTAGTCACGTGACTCGAGAAGCCAGAGTCTGGTGGCTGTCGACCATTATAATTGTTTACTTTTGTAAGAGCGTACGTATAATTTTGTGTGTGCTAGATTTTTCAAAGAAATAATTGGTAAGTATTGATTAAAAGTAAATATTTAAAAAGTGTGATTAATACAATATCCTTAAAACATACATTTTATAATATTTTACTTATTTAGGCGGTAACACTGGCCTGCAAACTTTGCAAGACTTGAGTATGTTTTTTGTTTCTATTTTATATTGGTACTTTTTGTAGCGATGATTACGAATATACGTTTTATTTTTCTGTTGCGTTGTTTTAAAAACACTATTCATAAATAGAAAAATAACAAAATGCTTATTCTATTTTTTTTTAATAAATTGAAGGGTTTTAGGTAAAAAGTATATTTACGCGTTGGTGTAAACTTTACACACTGGATGTAAAAATATAATACACACCGCATTTATATTAACGCTTCGAGTGTAAATTCACATCAGCAGCAGCTGCAAGTAAATTACCCATGCACATGGATGTAAAAATTTATCTCAGTGTAATAATGGGTTTACGTATACGTATACTATAGGAAAACTATAGTTTTTCTTAACACCTTCCGCTTCATTGTATTCACGTATGGATATTTTTAGGTATAGCAAAATTTACCACATGTGGTAAATTTTTCACAATACCCACAGTTGCACTTCGTATACGGGATTTTCCATATAAATTTTAATCGGAAGGGGTTAAGCTTTCCAATGGCATACAAACGTTTTTGAAACCCTCTCGGCTAAGAACTAAAAATATAAAATAAATTTAAAATATTTCAGCCATGCGTAGAATTGTCCCCTAAATAAATAAAAAAATGCAAGAAAATGAGGGGGGGGGGTGCTATTTAAAAACAAACATAATTATTATTTCTCTAAGCAAAGCCTAAAGGGTTACAAAAAAAAACTGGGCAATACTATTATACAGGGTGTATTTGAAATAGCGTAGGAAATTTTAACAGGTGATTAACTACATGATAAAATATGACAAAAAGTTACTATAAACATATGTCTAAAAATGCGTCATAAGGGAGCTACGTCCCTTTGAAATTGGCTAAAAAAATCGGTTATTATTTAATAACTAAAGAACCATTTGAGATATATTAACGAGGTTTTGCACGTGAATTAATCCCAATAAGGCCCATCTTTGTATATCATTTTCACGTACTTATTTAAACCAGGGGTATGCGAAACGGGGGGGCCTTATCAGTTTTTTGTCCCAAACTTTTTTCTGTGTAACTTTTTTGCAATTTTATTTTTGAAATATGATTCCTCAGGTCAAAATACATAAAAAAGGTACTCTTGTTGTAATACTGTAGGATTAACCGTTTTCGAGAAAAGTTCATTTGAAGGTGAAATTCCACGGTTCGAGGACGAAAAATTAAATACTAAAATGTCGAAAACCAAAATTTTAATGATGCAATGTTTTTCTACATCAAAAACTAAGAAAAAAAGTTTCCATACATGTAGGTCGAAAAAACGCTTTTAAAGCTACCATAGCCCTTTAAAAATGGTGCATATTTAGGAGACCATAGCTCCATTAGGATTGATTTTTGGAAGTACCTGTATATGAGGTTTTTTTCTTAGTTTTTAATGTACATTCGCCCTGCATCATTAAAATTTTGGTTTTCAACATTTTAGTATTTAATTTTTCGTCCTCGAACCGTGGAATTTCACCTTCAAATGAATTTTTCGAAAACGGTTAATCCTACAGTATTACAACAAGAGTACCTTTTTGGTGTATTTTGACCTGAGGAATCATATTTCAAAAATAAAATTGCAAAAAAGTTACACAGAAAAAAGTTTGGGACAAAAAACTGATAAGCCCCCCCCGTTTCGCACACCCCTGGTTGAAATAAGTACATGAAAATAACACATAAAAACGGGCCTTGGTAGGGTTAGTTGACGGACAAAACCTCGTTGATATATCTCAAAGGGTTCCTGAGTTATTAAATAAAAACCGATTTTTTTAGCCACTTTCAAAGGGGCGTAGCTCCCTTATGACGCATTTTTAGACATATGTTTATAGGAACTTTTTGTCATATTTTATGATGTAGAATCATCTGTTAAAATTTCCTACGCTATTTCAAATACACCGTGTATACAAAAATGAGAAATTTAATGTTAGTTATTAGCAGTCATCGGCGAATTTCCAGTGTTCGCATAGGCGCTGCGTCGATTCTAGCGTTGATGCGAGATTTTAAATATTTACATTTTTATTTCTTTTTATCTTGATTTTTTTTAATGATTCCATTTAAACGAGTTAGGTGGGAAAAAAAGTTATCGATAAACAAAAATTAAAAACTTTCGTATTCTTAAAAGATAAAAACAGAATATCGTTTTTTTTCTTCGAAAAACACCGATATTGTGTGTAACAAATTAGTCATCAAATGTTTCGATTTAGTGACCTTTATAAAAATTTCCCTCATAATTCGGCAAAATTATTCCGTAAGCCTATGTTTCTGTATTTATTTTCAACGTTGATGAGTCATAACTGAGTATGCCGATTACTGGTTATTAGGACATTATTACATTTTTGTATTGAATCAATACTACTGACTTGGAAGAAAACAGATTTTATCAATATTAATAATATATTTTGATTTTATTATTAAATTATATAATAGTCCAGTCAAATAAAAAATGTAAATTGCAATAAATGTACACGGGCTGATATTTAAAAGGGTAGTAGTGGATGGTAACAGAATACTCCTGTTAGTTTTTCACCGGGCGATTTGCGTAAGGGGTGTCCGCAATCTTGAATTTTAGGGGTGAGTTGCTTAATATGCATCTTACAATAAAAATGCATATAACAAATTTTGTTAAGAAGGAAATTTTCAACAATTTTTGTTGGGATCATTTTTTTAATATATTAATAACAATCGAGTTAATTCAAAAATAATCACGTTGGAGATGAAATTGGTTTTTTCCATATTTCAGCCAAATTATTTATCGGACGATAAAATTGGTTATTAGAAAACTTGTAGCTCTTGAAATTCTCTATAAGTTTCATATATTATAAATTTTCATAGGTATTTTGGTACTGTTACAGAGGGTGCAACTCTACTTTCAGCGTCCACTGTAACCGTAACAAAATACTTATAAAAATGCATAATATATAAAACTTATAGAGAATCTCAAGAGCTAGAAGTTCGTATATGACCATTCGTTATAACCATACACGGAAAAAAAAATTGTAGCTAGGAGCGCTATAACACACATACCAAGCAAATTATAATCGCTTATTATATAAATACAAGGCTTTCTCTTACAATTATGGCAGTCAGTGTAAAAATTTATATGAAATACTTTAATTGTTTAGTGAATAATAAAATAAAACAAATAGTATGGCATTTATAGCTTAAATAGATTTAATTATTGTCCGTGCTAATAATTTTTATAATATAATAAAATTTCTGTAAATTTATAATAGTGCCTGTAATAAATATAATCGTGTCTGTAATAAATATAATCGTGTCTGTAATATATATAATCGTTTCCAATTTATTTTTAAAATTATTAGTTATTGTGTCCCTTATAATCTATAGCTTAAATCACTATAATTTGCCACTGTTACCAAATATCTTATAATGTATAGCGCAGAGCCCACTAATTTCTTTCCGTGTAGATAAATAATTTGGCTGAAAAATCGAAAAAACCAATTTCACCCCCAACATGGCGATTTTTGAATTTGTAACACGATTGTTATTAATATATTAAAAAAATGATCCAAACAAAAATTGCTGGAAATTTTCTCCTTAAAAAAATTGGTTATATACATTTTTATCGTGAGATGCATATTTAGCGAGATAACCTAAAATTCAAGATAGCGGACAAACCTTACGCAAATCACCCGGTGAAAAACTAACAGAATTGTTTTGTTACTATCCACTACTACCCTTTAAAATATCAGCCCGTGTACATTTATTTCAATTTAAGATAGGAATTTCTCGTTATTTGACTGGACTATTACTATTTTGACGAAATAAGTTTAAAATATTGTTTTCGAAAATAAGTATTAACATTAAAGATATGTAATGCTACGAATGCCATTACAAACTCATCACATTGGATGGTTTGGGAACGTTCAAGTATTACGTAACGCAAAATTTGACCATTTTTGACCCCCACCCCCATGTAACTCGGCGTAACATTTTCAAGACCCCCCTCCCATTTGTTACGTAACATTTTTTTTACAAAAAGTCAAGAAATTTTGCTTTAAGGTTTAAACCGGTTTTTAACCGGTTATTGCTTCCGTGTTTTAACCAAAAACCGGTTTGAGGTAATTTCCGCAACCGGTTAACCGAAAACCGGTTATATCCATCTCTATTTTTTTTTGTTTAGAGGATTTATTGAACGCCGTGTGCAATAAAATTTTTAACGAATCCGTATCTTAGGCCTAGATAACTTTTAAAAACTTGATGCAATAAACATTTTATAGGTTTATAATTTGTTCAATAAGTGTTACGTAACATTTTTACTGACACTCACCTCCCTCTGTAACGCGGCGTAACGCTTATTGCCTGAAGTACTGAATCTAATTATAAAACCGGCTTCAGTTATTAATACTGATGATGAAGATGATGATTTTGATGAAAGTTGTGATGATTAATTATTTATTTAATAAAAGTTTACCATGGTTTTTATAGCGTTTTATTTCGAACATAAATTTTAGATTTTTTTTTATCTGAAAATGGCAAAAGTTGGCAACTTTTTTTTATATCGTTTATTACTACTATAAGTAAAGACAAAAATGCATAAGATATTGAGTCTAGCAAGTGAGGGCAATTTTTGAAATTTAAGATTTTACAATTTTATTTAAATTTTTAGGTTTCAATGACCTTTTTGTACTTAAAACCAACATCTTTAATTTATTTTAATTTAAGAAATCCCTGGGGCTAATATAAGATATTTCCTATACCTGGACAATAAAATTAAATTCACGGAATTCTGACGATCTTGAAATGAATATTTGAACTAAAATGGATATAAAACTGTATTTTTAACTTTCATATAAGCTTTGTCATATTAAGTGTTTTAAGTTTAGTCCTTTCCTTAAACTCCATGACCTTGGACTACTTAATTTCGCCTAATTATGACAACTTTCCAAAAACCGATACGCCATATTGGCTCCGCCATTTTGATTTTTGGTGTTTTAACCATTGGTCTAGGTTAATATCCCTAAAAAGAGGCTGTATACCTAATTTGAACAAAAAAAAATTAAAAATGAACCACCCTAGTGGCGCGGGAATTCTTTTTTCAGCTTGCTCACTATCATATTCGAAATCAGCGGTATGAAAAATACTCGTATGCAAAAATTTAGATTTTCGTCCATCTTATTTTTTTTCTCAGCCCACAGTGCACCGTATTATACTCTTCTAGAGCTTACCCGTTGCGAAGATAATAATAATAATTTACTAAACAATATTTATGTTATCCTCCGACCTAAAAAATTATCGTTTATTGGTTTCTAAAAATCTAGGACTGATAAAAATAGAAATATAATATATAATTATTATTATTAGAATTATTTTAAATATAAATAGAAGTAGCTGGTAGACTAAGTTATATAGTTCTTCGCATGAAAGAAAGTCCCCGTGAAAGGGGGAGGAATCATTCGCGCTCTCTTCTTTCCGTCAAGACCGCTATAAGGCGTGCGTGCCTACAACGGGCCTCCCACTTGCACACACATTCCAAACATATTTCCCGTAGCCACAGAGACGTGCGTCAAACTATACTAAACTTTATATTAATTAATTTATACAATTTAATTAACAATAATTTCATAATAAGCTCAATCAACTATAATAAATTGAAATGAAAAAAAATAGTTAAAAATAAAAAATTAACAAATACCAAAAAACTTAAAATATTGCAGTAACTTTGTAATTATAAGTACGTTATACCAAACTTTATATTAATTAATTTAAACTACTTAATAATTTTCTTCAATCAAGTACCTAGGGAGCGTTCAAGTATTACGTAACGCAAATTTTGATCATTTTGGACTTCCACCCCCCCCCTGTAACGCTATTTTCCTATACCATTAACATGGGCGTAACACTCCAAAATAAACCCCCCGCCCCCCTAGGAACGTTACGTATTACTTGAACGTTCCCCTACTATATTTTTACACCAAACCTAAAGCGAGTTGTTGTGTTATACGAACAAACTTTTGGTCTACTCAAGAACGCTTTACTTATAGAGTTAAAAGTTGGACCAAGAGTTTACCGGATTGTTTTTAGGTTGGGCAAGACGGAAAATCCATATTCTTGGTATATATAAGCTTATAATAAGCCTAATCAACTATATAATAAATTGAAATGAATAAAATTGGGTAAAACGAAAAAAAAAAAAAAAAAAAAAAACGATTACCCAAAAACTTAATATATACTTGCAGTGGATATTATTAGCTACATAACTTTAAAATATCGAGATTTAAACACCTACAAAGCGGAACTATTTTTAAACATACCAGTCCTGCGCAAGAAAATGAAGTAATTAAAAGTATTTTTTTAATAAAAGATCAACGGCCCAAGTGGATTGTGATTAAAATTATAAAAAATATCATAGGTTTTGGTAAACGAAACTTAAATAAAATTTCTATCGTAGTGATTTAATTTTTGAATTCGGAGATTATTAATTTTAACTTCGTACTACACCAAACACTCCAAAATCTTAAACAGCAGCTTCATTTTAAAAACAATTAAATCGTATAGTAGATATTATAAACGCATACAATTTATGTCCAAATATAATTTATTCAACAACCCGTTCCTTTCTATAGTCCGTCCAATTATGCAAGATAGTAGTTTAAAATTCCCGCGGTTTTTAAGCTACATCATTGGTTAAAAACTAGTACCTTTTAACATATAAAATATTGTGACATTTTTTGTCTATGACAATGATTGACGGTCGTTAAAGGTATTAAAAGAAGAGAAAGTTACATAAAAAAATGGTTATACTTAATGTTATTTTGTATGGTATTGAAAAAGGTACTTTTCTGCTTTATTCTTCATACACTAACACTAAACTAGCATATTCTACATATTGTATAAACGTAAATTATATTGAACACAAGGAAAACGTCAACTTTTTAGGTTACAATTACAATTTAAGGCCTATCCAGAGGCTCGCATGACAACCATTACAAGTTACATGACGACACCTCAAGCCAATCCTGGCATCGCATTCTTATGTACTATTCTTGTTATGCGAGTCTTTGGATAGGCCCTTTCCAGAAAAACAGTACCGACATCTGTTAAATTTTTGATACACTACGATTTATGCATAAATATGATATTTATGCGCTCTGTGGTGTAAAACGGGCCGCGTCCCTTACTATCTTGCATAACTGGACGGAGTATAGTCTTACCCCGTTTAAACGTTGGAGATATGCTATGTATGCTATACACCAAGAAAAACAGAACAAATATACTATGTGTTTAGCATTAATCAATTACCCGTGATTATATTTTTATTAAAAGTAGAACATTTAAATATTTGTTACAAATATAATCATTTGTAAACTATGAAATAACACATCTATTAAACATCAATAAATTTTATATTCATGGTAAATACATTAAACTTATTAAACAAATAAATTAAAAATAAGTATTTAATAAAACATATTAATCACAGTTAAACATTTACTATAAGTAGACAGTTTATATGCTTTTGTTCAGAATATTTCAGGCAAATAGATTGTAAATTAATAGTATATTATTCAATACTATACTTTATCCACGGCTGTTTTAAAGTTTAAACGATTTATTTTTACAGACCCGTGATTAATAGGCCTATTAATCACGGCCGTGGATAATAGTATATTATTCAATGAGTGTATAATATTTGCTATTAATCAATGAGGGTGAATTTTGGGACACGAGCCGAAAGGCGAGTGACCTAATCACCCGAATGATTAATAGCTATTATACGCGAGTAGAATACTATACTTTATCTATGGTATTTCTAAATTTTAAACTATTTATTTTTACAGACCCGTGATTAATAGGCCTATTAATCACGGCCGTGGATAATAGTATATTATTCAATGAGTGTATAATATTTGCTATTAATCAATGAGGGTGAATTTTGGGACACGAGCCGAAAGGCGAGTGACCTAATCACCCGAATGATTATTAGCTATTATACGCGAGTAGAATAATATACTTTATCCATGGTCGTGAGCCGAGGCAAGGGGAAAAGAGGTAAAATTTTGAGTGTAAACTATAGACGACCTTGAATTTTTCGAATTCCACCCAGGTGCCAATTGATAAAATTTAGACATTACTTTGACCCTTTTCAAGCATTTAAAAATAAAACTTTCCTAACACTAAAGTGGACACAGGCGTATATCTAGATTCTGGACTCTGGACCCCCGTCCAGCTTAAGTATTTGGTTATGGAATATGGCATTTACTTCCCGCAGCTCCTAACCGAGCCCTAATATATGAAGTTGCAATGGTACCCAGTATTTTCGATAATAAAAAAAATTAAGGCAATATTTGATGAACTTTTATTACTAGAGATATAATATCTGTTTATTTTACACGACTTGAATCTTAATTTAAATTTGTCCAAATAGCAATACTGGAGTCCAGTATTCTAAATAGCTTCAGTTAACTTTTAGAATTAGTGTATCGTCGGCTTAAAGTGTTAACCTGCTAACTCCCTTTGACCAAAGTTTACAGGAGACGAAAAACACCTTATAATTATTTCTATAATTATTGTATAACAAAATGAAAAATCCCGTTTCTTTATTCGCGTGTTTTGGAGGTTTTAACAACTATCAACTATAAAAAAATAATTTGGATTGATTTTTATTGAATTAAAAAGGAGGGAGCAGGTTTGCTACATTTGAGAAAAATCTCCATCAAGGAGTTGGCAGGTTTTCGGTAAAGTTTGGCGGCGTTGAATGAAAACAGCAAAACTAATCAAGTCATCAAACGATAAGTTTTGCTAGCAAACTGCTGAACGGCTAATATCTCTTTTACTTGTCACAACTACCATTTGGGGTTAAAAATACCCACAAAAAGTACATTCCCGCGCCTTTATAAAATCAATCACAACTAATCATCTCAAAACGTTGATGAGGAATGATTCAGCAACATCTGTCAATCGAAACTGATCATATCGTTCAGTAGTGATTTGACAGCTTTCGACGAGTTTTTCTGTTTCCATTGAACGCAGCCATTGGCTTTTTACCTTTACTTTTATATTTTTGTAACACACACCGTAAAAAGATACTTTTTAAGATAAAATCATCTAGCAGTAAAATAACCCCCATTAAACAGCCTTAAAACTTGATTTGTTGACGTTTCTCCACACAAAATGGTTGGAAGTGGCGGGGTTAGCAGCTTTTTAAACTAGCGGTTCAAGCGCGTGAAGTAAGCAGGTAAACGCATCATGGAAAAAGTTATATTGGGAAAAGGTTAGGGTTACCTATTTTTCACAGATGGTGTAACTAAGTGCCCTCTTTTGAACGGTATCAAAAACGATAATTCGTCCAAAAGTGGAGTTAGCAGGTTAACACTTTAAGCCGACTGTATTTAATCTAAATGATGCTAAAGTTTGGAACCTCTGTCGAGCAACATTTCATTTTAATTTTTGGTATCTAGCCATTTTTTTTTGTGACATTAAACTTTTAAATTCTATTTATATAATACACTCGTAAAATTGCCGTTAAACATTCGAAATTTTTGCGTCATCAATCTAACACATTTTATATTTTGGCCGGAAATACTATATAAACTGCTCAACAAATGAAGTGGATCACTAAAAAAATTTACATTTTTTAAATCACTATATTTCAAAGACCGCTAGCCCGTTTTGAATGATTTTTATTTTACCTAAAAGGCTGGTCTTTTGGCTTTATTTTACAATGAAAATATTTAGAAAATTAATTATTTATACAGGGTGCACCGAAATAAGCTCGTGTATGTTTTCTTAGGTAAAGTTCTTGCATGTCCCGTTTTTGAAATTATTATTTCCGAAGTCTTAACTACTTACTTTTATAGAACGCTTCATTCTTAACAATTTCTTTTTTTTCTAAACATGTCTAGGACCTTTTTTTTCAGAGCTATGAAGGATTTTGTAAAAGAGTGCATATTTGTCTGTTTAAGCTGTTAGCAAATACAAGTAGACACTACTTAAGTTTAACCTAATTATTTAACCTATATTAAGCATTTCATTTAAGTCCATGTAAAATTATTGATAAATATGCTATAAGTAAAAATTACTAACTGGCTGTTATAATTATTTACATAAATTGTTTAAAATATCATTATTGTTAATATTCTGCTAAATGTAATTATATTTTTTTAAATCAATCATAGCGACTGTTAATTACGAAATATTGTTGAAATAAGACATTTTTGCAAACCACCAATAGCAGAATGAGCTTAATTAAATAAAAATTTAATACAGTCAGATTGAGCGAAAAACTTCAGCCGAAAATTGTCTTTTTTTTGTTATTTTTTAAACAAAAAAAATAATGTCATTTGACACAATAAGAAAAACTCCACACACATTTTTGGTTTAGTGGATTAAAATAAAATATTAAGCTTACTCTAAGAATAACAATGTCATAGAAGTTAGATCAGAAAGATACTAATTCTATTTGCTAACAGCTTAAGGCATATCCAGAAGCTTGCATAAGAACATAAAACATAAGAATGCGATGGCGTGATTGGCTTACAAGATACATGGCGGCCCATCAAGCCAATCACGGCATCACATTGTTATGTTTTATGTTCTTATGCGAGCTTGTGAATAGGCCCGTAAACAGGAAAATATGCACTCCTTTAGAAAATCTTCTTTAAAAACAAGTAGTTAAGACTTTACGAAACATATTTTTGCAAAAACGGGACATGCGACACTTTTACCTAAAAAAACATACTCGCGTTTATTTCGGTGCATCCTGTATAAATAATTCATTTTATAAATCTTTATGATTGTAAAATAAAGCCAAAAGACCAGCCTTTTAGGTAAAAGAAAAATCATTCAAAACGGTCTTTAAAATATAGTGATTTAAAAAATGTCAATTTTTTAGTGATCCACTTCATTTGCCGAGCAGTTTATTTAAACCATTTAACGTTACATTAAATATAATGGGTTGTTTCAATTATTCAATTTATTTTTATAGTTCTTAATATCTGTTTATATTTAATATATGTGACCTGGTCTATGAAAAGGGGGGTTACGTGCGAAAACAAGTTTTCGAGAAAAGCTGAAAGAGCGTCTCAAACTCTATCCGAATCGGCATAAAAGTGGGAAATTATTTTTTTCTTCAACACGGAAAAAAAATTATAGCTAGGAGCGCTATAACACACATACCAAGCAAATTATAATCGCTTATTATATAAATACAAGACTTTCTCTTACAATTATGGCAGTCAGTGTAAAAATTTATATGAAATACTTTAATTGTTTAGTGAATAATAAAATATAACAAATAGTATGGCATTTATAGCTTAAATAGATTTAATTATTGTCCGTGCTAATAATTTTTATAATATAATAAAATTTCTGTAAATTTATAATAGTGCCTGTAATAAATATAATCGTGTCTGTAATATATATAATCGTTTCCAATTTATTTTTAACATTATTAGTTATTGTGTCCCTTATAATCTATAGCTTAAATCACTATAATTTTCCACTGTTACCAAATATCTTATAATGTATAGCGCAGAGCCCACTAATTTCTTTCCGTGAAGCGTACTAAAATGTTTATATTTTACAACTGAACACACTAGTTAGAAGTGATCTATTTTTTTACAGTAAAAAAATGAGTTCAATGTTGTACACCGTAAAAAAAAGTTAGTTAACAAAACCACCATTGGCGGCAGCACTCTTTGACTTCGATGACAGCCATACTTCAAACTTGTTTATTTTGTAAACAGGTGGTTGATTCGAGATTCTGTGCAAAAACCTTGTGTGAAATTAATTAAAAATGATTGAAGAAGAATATATGGTTTATACACCTACAAATCTCTCCGAAATTGCAAATGCTACATTACACAAGTTACCATCGAAATCGCGAAAAGTGTACGATTTAGCCTACGAAAAAAATTTAAAATGAGCTAAGGAAGGTTTAAGTTTATTTCGAAAGGGTTTTATTGGCCTATTTTAATAAAAACATACTTTATTACTGAATAAATTAAATTCAAAAATTAATATTTAAAAAAAAATATATATAGGATGCTTGAAGAAAAAATAGTATGTTTCACTCGGAGGAACAGTGCTTTTTTTTTACTCGTCTCTAGTTTCCGGACTCCGCTTCGCGTCGTCCGTAAATTCTACAGACTAGTAAAAAAAATCTTCACTTTTCCTCTTAGTAAAACAATATACTATTTGACACCTAAGCCCCCTTTTCATAGACCAGGTCACATATAATGGGTCACTCAGGGCCCTTTGAAAAATACGTGCTCATCAATTCTGACCTCTTAAGTTGATGAGCACGTATTTGTACTTAGGGGTTACATTAGATAGTAAACTAACCTTGAAGGTACTGTTGATAAAGCCGTAGACAAGTGTCTTGTCGAAAGTCTATAACGACCTTCTAGCAATAACACGGGTTGGTTGACAAAAGATGAGACACGAGTCGGAACTATGAGGACAACCCTTACAGCCGCACTTGAAGGCCAATTGACCCTTTCCTTTTGGAAAAAGAAAGAAAGAATGACAAGTCACCTTAGAAGAAGATATGCAATTAGTAAAACGGGGAATGGAGAAAAATAAGATTGCGAAGGTTGTTAAAGGGGAAGTCCCAAGTAGGAAAATGAAGAATATTGTCTGAAGGCTCTCGTATGACTGCTACCCAAACCTCGAGTGTAGGCTTCTGGGTAGAAAAAAAGGATATCCATGCAAGTTTGGCACTTGTAGATTATCCCGCTTTTAAGCGGCGAGGAAAGGCGAGGGCATATGGAGAGGCAATGAGACATAATATTTTGTGTACATCTGCTCAGACAGTCAGGCAGATTAAAGACGATCAACGCTCTGGGAATTAAGTCCAAACTGGTTCAGAAGTTGCGAAGAAGCCTTAGACGAACTAAAGAGACTACAAAGAGTACCCATGTAGATTCTGGACTATCAGGTATAGAATGGCCAGACACCGAGTCGAAACAACTCGTTTGGGACCTGAGACCCATTACTGTCATAACAAGGAAAGGTAACAAAAGCCTTAATACATGGTCTAAGAGGTAACTGGACGACAGGTACAAATATTTCTTGGAAAGCCCTTGCAAGGTCCGTTTGGCTACCAGGATCCAAGCTCTCCTAGGACAAAGCCCCAAAACGTTCACAGGTCACCGTGGGTTCAATAAGCACCAAGAATGAGAATCAAAAATGATCCACTATGCCCAAGATTCAAGACGGAGAGAACCTTAGTAACACTTTATGAGGCGGTGTAAGACGGTGGAGCTAAGCAGGCTGAGGTCCGAAGGCTCTTAATCGGAGCAACAACACACCGAAGAGGAGAAAGCAAAATGATCTAAACTTCACTAGGAAATTAAGCAGGGAGGAGAGTATTCAAGCCAAACCTGGTTAGGTAAGTCAGGGTCTGCAGAAAGGGCCAATAAAGCCTAGTTATCAAGCTTAGAGCCTACCCACCAAGGACTAACATGTAATCACCGGTGAACGTCAAATTCACAGCAGATTTTGATGTTTTGTCGATGGTGTGATTCTTCCAAACTACAAAACAGGTGGAGCTGAGTGATGTTCACCGGCAAAGCCAGTTCATATCACATAAAAAGACATTTAGGTCCCTGGACCAGGGACCCTGGTATACTGTATAGATATTCTCTGAAATATACCGAATGAAACTTATTCCAAATAATCTAATTGTTGAATTTAAGGAAAATAACAGGAAAAATCTACGTCTTATGGTATATTAATCTTTCACGTCTTTATTTCATTTAATGGAAATATTCTACTGGATATATCTAAATGTTGTTTGTTGCCTTGACACTAACATAGGTCAACATAGAATCTCTAAAATATAGATGTAATCAACATCGTACCTCTAATCTAATTATTTTTTTTGATATAATTAATTTTAAAATTTTGTAATAATAATATTCTATATCATGGTTCTGTGAATGATATGGATAAAATTTTACTTTACATGAATATAAGAAGTGGTAATTTGACCTCGTCGAGTTCTAAATGTTATGAAACTAGTACTTTAATATACTATTAACTGTGATATGGAGAAGTATGATAAATTGCTTCTTATTTATAATGTTTTAAACAAAAAAAAAACGAACTTTTCCTTTGAGATAATAGTTGATAAAAAATGCGGGTTCGGTTTATTAAATTAAATTAAAAATAAAATTTATAAATTATTAATTTTATCTTTAAATGCTTTTTTGCTATTTTTATCACAAATTGGTAATGTTTATCTTTGATAACGTGGTTTTATTACGATTCATGTTTAAATTTTATTATTTTACACTAATATAATAAATGTTGGTTTTGACCTTGCGCAAATTATTTTCTAGTACACAAATATGTATTTTAAATAAAAAAAAAAAAATAGTTATATACATATATAACAGGTACACCGGGTGTTTTTTTTAACCTGAAACTTTCAAATATCTCGAATACTGTGCATTTTAGAAAAAAAGATGTCGGAGAAAAGTTGTTTATTTTAATGGGGGAAACTAAATGGCGTATTTATTTTTTAAGGATATTTACGTTTTCAAGGTCATTTCAAGCTCAACTTTGTTTTTTTTTTTAATGAATACATATATATTTTCTACTGTTATTTAATTCTCCTCAAAAAAATAAAAATCTTTTGTAAAAAACTTTTTTTGATCCGACTTTTAGTTGCAGAGATTACACAGCCACACACAATTAAAAAAGTTGGATCTCCGACGGGCTCGAATAGTCAATTCCTATGTATTTTGAGCCGCTGAATCCGAATCTGAGGTCAGAATTTAAAAATTAGCTTCTATTTTCAACATTTAAATTAAATTAAATTTAAATTTAAAACACCGGTGTCTGACATGGCCTTGTAAAGGGCATATGATGCAGACACCGGTGTCTGCTGTGGCACTTAACGTGTTAACAGTTCTACATATAATTTAAAAACCCAATTCAATTTTTTATTTCCTTCTTGTATCGTTCTAGTTTGATTGTTCTTTATAAGAGAACAGGCATAGTTTTCTATTTCAAAGAAAAGATAAATTACTACATTGTAGAAAGAATAAGGTAAAACCATTCTTTATCAAAGGTATGCCCAGTAGGCCCTTGATTAATAGGGAAGCCCTAAGAAATAAAAATAAATTACGTATAGCGTATTTTTGTAGAAATCAGAAACTAACCTACACCCCGCTCTGTGGGGCAACGATGGATAGAACTGTAAATCAGAATAACAGAAAATAGTTATTTATGTATAAAGTGACAATTATTTGACAACGTCAAAGAAATTTTACCTAGAGTTACATACACTATTTTTCCTGAAACAATATCATCTTTTCTGAACAGTTTTCAAGCACAATATTTAAAAAACTCTAAACCTTCATTATGCGCATATGCGAAGATAATACATTTTTCATTTATTATGAGATGTTACCGAAAACTGCATATTTTTAATTTGACTAAGAATATCATCTCTCTTGAATTTAAAGTTTTAAATTTTAAACTAATACAAATTATTTTAAGTGAGTAAAAACCTCTCTCTTATATTTGAATATACCAAAAATGTCTTTTTATAAATTATGAATTCTCGCCATCTATTTTATTTTATTCGCAACTGTATAATGCAATACATACATTATATGTATTAATAATGTTTGGGAAGTAAGTGATTTCTTGTTCCACTGTTTTCCACGCCTGGACCTGACCTGTAATGAAAAATAGAGACCAGTAAACTAATTATTACTGGTCTGCAATTTAAATCATTAATTTCCGCTAGATGGCGCCACCGATTAAAATATCATTATCAATGCTTAAAGATGGCTGAACTGCTGTTGTCATGATAAACACAAATATAATGTAATACATTTGGTTTAAAAAACTTAAATGTACAGTTTTATTCAATGTTTTTTACTTTTGAGACTGAGAAGGATAATAAATGTTATAAACGGTGCCTTGTGAGCTAACTACAAATGTTTCTTGTGGTTGTTTATTTGGGTTACGCGTATATGGAACTTCAGTTTTATATAATTGTGCTTTTCTTGTGAAATGCAGTTAAAAATATTTGTGGTAGATTTGAAAAGAACTAAAAAACTGAGTATTATAGTATTATTTTCTTCATTTGAATTCAAACATCTAGGTTTCATAAAAATTAGTACTTTATTTTTAAATAAAAACAGTTACGAATAAAAAAGTATACAGGTCTTTAGGAAAATGGTACTTTTCCTCGACCTATAAATGGCCTCGGAAAAGTAATATTTTCCGAGTCGTCCTGTAATCTACTATTAAAAGCACCAGATATTCTAAGAATGTTTTAGAATTGAAAACTAGCAATTTTTGACCCACCCCAATGTAATTCGCCTTATCACTTTCGCTTTTTCATTTTATATCGACCCAGCCATCCTGTTTAACGGGCCGAGAATTCTCGAAGGCCTAAGCCTTGGCCGATCGTAGTCTGTCGTTCTTTCATCCCTTAGAATCAGCTGGTTGGGCCATTACCTTACTAACAAGTATAATTTTGTACATTCGTAAATAGGTCTTTTTATCTTAGAAAAATAAAAGAGAAAAGGGAAAGAAAATAAAAACACTAAAAATAACCTTAGAATTTCCAAATAAATACTAAAGTTAGCTTACAACTTGTAAGTTGTAAGTTAGTCTCAAAAATGTTACGCCGCGTTACATGGGGGGGTGGGGGTCAAAAATGGCCAAATTTTGCGTTACGTAATACTTGAACGCTCCCTAACGTCGAGACGCGTCGGTCCGAATAGCTCTGAATTTGAAAAAGGAAAAAAGTTGTATTTTTAGGCTAAAAAAAGTTTTCACCCCACCCCTAAAAAAAATCTGGAATTCTGGATTCTCGTCTAACTCGGATGTTTAATTTTTCCACCCAATAGATGAGACCCATTTGGCATCAAATTTAAAAATTAAGCGGATGATATACATATGTAAAAGTTATGTATGATATTTGGTTTTTCACAGCTCCTGTCAACAAATTTTAAAACATCAATTGTAGTTAATTTTGTTTGTTTAATTAATTATCATTTTTAATTAGATTATTGCATGAATTTTGCAATAAAAAAAGTTACATAACATATCCACGTCTATCTCACGTCAGTGATTTGTTTTGGTTCAAGGGCAATAGCTTAAAAATAGTTAATAAATGTATATGTGCCTATACAGAGTAAATGGGACCATTTTGATGGTGAATAAATTTAAAAAAATACACTGCCCAGTAAAAGAGCTTTCCCATTTTACACCACCGCGCGTAAAATGGATATTAAAATTAGATTTTTTTACTTTTAGCAACCTTAAAAATATATCAATTTTTACGAAAACTACCCCCCGCCTCTTAGGGGGTGGAGTTAGATTTTTTTTTATTATCAGATTCTCTTTTAGCAACCTTAAAAACCCCAATATACCAATTTTAACAATATGTGTAGAACGCCTCCAGCCGGGAGAAGATAATAAGTTAAAAAACCCTTCGACTATTACCCAGGGGCCGATTTATTTTATTTTAAGGGGGGCGGGGGGGGCATCCATAAGGAAAAAGAATTGCGCTTTCACCAAAAATATAATTTTGAAGGTATTTTTATGCTAATATATCTCGCTTCAATAAATTCATGGGTCAGTCCAATGGGTTAAGAATGAGGAAGTGGCGCCGATTTTTTTTTATAACATGGAATATGTTTTCTTTTGTCAATTTTTTTTTTCACTTTAGAGGCTTTTAGTTGGTTATAAATTATAATCATTTTAGTTCTCCTAATGTATATAAAAAAAGTATATATCAACAATTTTATATTTATTTTGTAAAAATAAATAAAAAAACTAAAAATCGATTTGAATATTTTTAAATATTTTAGTAGTTTTAATTATGTACGCCTAAATAATTAAAATACAACAATAAGTACAAACAATAAGTACATTGTAGTAATTTAGATAATTCTATAATTAACTGCCAACATCTATGAACTTAAAAATGTCCACAGATTTGCGTTGAAATCTAGCCACAATATTTATTTAAATCGACCACAAATAAATTAAAAATATTTTTATAAAGTGCTCCACGACTTGGATAACACAGGCCCACAAAAAAAATTCTGAGTCTTGGATTCCAATATGATATTCCTATGTATTTTTTCCCGCTGAAGCTGAATCCGCAACCCGTTTAACCCCTACACGTCAGGATTTTGATATAACCTCAAAAAACACCCGAAAAACTACTGAAACCGCTAAAATCATCTATGCCATACCACTGTCACCCCCTGTCCCCAAATTGCTAATTTTATAACCACAGAACCCCATAATCCCTTAGCCTCATAATACCATAGCCGCATAACCTCAAAACTCCGTAACCTCATTAAGTAGAAAAATCTAGTTTGAGAAAACAGAACAAATTCTTCACTTTTTTTGTGGAACATAGTCATAGGTAAGTAACTTTATAACTCCAAAATCCCCTAACACCATAATCTCAAAATCCCTTCACTTCCTAACCCCATATACTATATCCCCTTAATCCCGTTATCTTATTCTGTGGAGAAGTCCGGTTAAAAAAATAATGAAGTAGACCTTGATTCATGACTTCACTCACAAAACTCTTATGATTTGGAGAACCGGACTTCTCCACAGAATGGGATGATGGGGTTAAGAGGTTATAATATATGGGGTTACATAGTGAAGGGGTTAGGAGGTGTGATTGGATTTTAGGGTTATACAGTTACTTATTCATAACTATATTCTACAAGAAAATTTCACGTAATTGTTCAGTTTTCCCGAACCAGATTTTTCTACTTAATAAGGTTACGCGGTTTTGAGGTTATGAAGTAATGGTATTCCGAGGTTAGGGGATTATTGGGTTACGAAGTTACGAATTTGGAGGAAGGGGGTGAAAGTGGTGTGGAGTAGATAATTTTAGCGGTTTCAGTAGTTTTTCGAGTGTTTTTTGAGGTTATGTCAAAATCCTGACGTGTAAGGGCTAAACGGGTTACGGATTCGGTTTCAGCGGGAAAAAATACATGAGAATATAATATTGGAATCCAAAACTCACAAAAAAAAAAATTTTGTTGGCCTGTGTAATCCAATTCCAAGTATATACAAAAGCTTAGGATGTAAGCAAAACTATGATGGGATGGGAGATTTTATAGGGTAATGTACTTAATTGGTTGCATACTACAGTAAAAATTTCAAGTCAATAAGTTAAACTTTTCCTGAGTTATGAAGTGAATAATATTCTATGCCCCTTAAACGCGTTTTAGCTCCCCTAAGAAGCCATTTAACACAAACGTTCATAGAAACTTTTTGTCTCACTTTTTGACGTAAAATCTGAATATTTAAAAAAAAAATAAATTTTTAAAATATGTAATTTTTTTTTTGTTAAAACAAATGAAAATCATTTTTCTCAAAAACGCATCGATAGATTTTTTAAAATTTGGTCTTGAAAAGACTCCAAAGCTCTAAATAATTAAATTATGAAAAAAAATTGGGTTATATAAAATATGAGCTAAAAATTGTTTCCAGAACGGTGTGGTGAGGTCAGTCACGCAGTTACAGGAACTTACGGATCTGGACGTAGATCTCTAGTTTTTACTGAAAATTAAAAAAAAATGTACAGCCTTTAGTTTTTATAGTACTTTCTGCATGAATTTCGAGGGGTTATTCTCCCTAAAATTTCGTGCACAGAAGATTCCCTAATACAAAAAAGGAACGATTACGTAAAATTAAGCAAAGATTACGCCGATGATGACGCAGTGCTTATAAAGGAATTACGCGGCAGATTATCCCCTCGATAAATTCGGGATGATAAAAGGTTTTGCAAAAAATTTAAACATGTTTCGTTTTTGAGTTATAATTTTTTATTTTTTTTTACTTTTTTTTTGTAAAATGAGTCGAGGATTGGTAAAAATTTATTAATGAATACTTGTTTTACTAATAATTTATTATTTAGACCAGAGTTTTTTTTTATTTTCCTGATTTATCCCTTTTTTTATAGTTTATCAAGTTCCTGATTTTTCCCTGTTTTTTTTATAGTTTATCAAGTTCCTGACTTTTCCCTGATTTCCCTGATTTGTGGGCACCCTGGAATTATCAAAAAACCGCTTTGTTTTTCCAAGTTCCTAAAATTACTGTAAATGGAGCTCTCTACAACTAGAATTATGAAACAAAAGACGTCTACCCTATCTCTATCTCATTTTTGCTACACTTTCCAGCCAACCAAATAAATACTGTATTTTTTTTTTCATAAAACAAATACAGTATTTATTTGGTTGGCCGGAAAGTGTAGCACTGAGCGACACGAACGAACATAGCTAATGTGAATCTGTAGAATAAGATAATTCTACTAAAATTGAGATGGCGCCAGTAATTTCTTTAATAAAAATAATATGGTTACACTTTTCGCCCGGCCAAGTAAATATTGTATTTGTTCAACAAACAACAAATAAAGAATTTGTTTGGTTGGGTGGAAGTGGGAGTGTATGTATGTCTTCTATCCTTTTTGGGTAAAACTTTTATCCCTGTCTAATCTAACGGGAGAAATCGCCATTCCAATAAGAAATTGCAATGAACTGGAAAATATGGATAGAGCATTTGACATTAAATGGAAATTTTGACTTAAGTACTGTGAATTCCTATGAGAAATTAAAATTACACAAAAAAACAAATTCCTATAATAATTGACAACGTATGACTTCCGGCAGGAGCTGAAAAAATGTCGCTTTCGACGACGGGCGCCAAATCGGCCCTTGTTTGGATGAGTTTTAGGAGTGGGTTTGTAGTTTGTATCATCAAGAAATGTGAAAATGCGAAATAAAACTTTCCCGTTAGTCTCTGTATGGGTTCCTAGTTGTTATAGATTTTATTTCTAACAACAAAAGTAATTTAGCAGCAAAAAATCATAATAGAGTAATAACAATACTGCTTGGTTGACGCTTCGCAGGTTAATTTTCGAGAGGGCAATATCGGTTTACCCATGAGTGCCATACAAGGTTTTACCCAATAAATAGCTTAGGAATTCATATATATATATATATATATATATATATATATATATATATATATATATAAAAATATATTTTTATTAAAAATTTTAAGGACATTTACAAGAAAATAATTTGACAAGTGACAGTTGAGTGAGTAAAATAAGTAATTATCCACTCAATAAAGTAAAAGCCACGCGGGGGTTATTATTGAGTTTATCTATTTAAAATATAGCTGGTAATTGTCTTATTATCTGTATGTATCGGATAAAAAGCTTTTATACAACGCAACACAACACAACATAGAAATTATGTAATAAAATATACGATCTATAAAGTTATACCAAAAAAATGTACTTTAATCACAAGTGCGGAAAAAACAAAGAAAACCTATCCTGTTAAAAATGAACTATGTAAATATTTCAAAAATTTAACATTGACATTAAAGAAAAACAATTTTAAAAATAATGAAAATAAAACAGACATTCGAGTAACTCGTACATAATTACATTTTCTCAGTGTACGTTTATTTTAATTAAAAAATCAAGAAAAGTTACCAAACATTAAATCCATGTGAGACTAGCCAATCCGGTATACTAGTATTTTTGTGTTTACTTTTCTGTCGTTTTAAATAACTCCACAAACTTATAAATTAAAACTAGATGTTATATCTCACTCCGTCTGGAGCAGATGTGAAACTACGAACAGAAAGTGAAACTCCAAACTCCACGATGGAGTTCGGGGTTATTGTACAGGCGCTCGGCGGTCCTCGTGTGGGATGTTTTCTGCTTTTCGTACGCACTACAAGTCCGTGGGATAGGGGAATAGGATAAAGCTTTATCCTTTAACCCTTTCAGTACGGCGCAAGTTTTCCAGAGCTTACCCTCTAGCCGGCGCTATTTTTACTCCGCAGGGTGGATACCGGGTCTCCGAAAAGTCTTAGTATGGGCTAATATCTCTGCACGGTAGTTTTTTGAAAAGTTAAACTTTTTGTTTCCGACCCCTGATTTTTTTCATAAGTTGTTTAAACACACATAAAGAAGTAATTTAGGCAAAAATAAAAAAAATCGCCGATCGTTTTATTTACGGTTTTTATAATTTATTATAATATGTACATATTACGTACTTAAACTCCAATATAAATTTTAGATATAATAATAGAGTTATTATTTATGAGCACTACATTACAAAAAGGTTTATCTCCAAGGCCAAAGGGCGTATATTTTTTTCTAGCGTTTTATTGTTTTATGGGCGAAGTCGACCAAAAAATTATTTTTTTTTGCATATTCGGACTGAAAATGCCATGAAACGCCGACAAAATGTGAAAAAAATGGGTGTTAAAAATATATCGGTCTGTCTCTAAGCCTTATAACTTCTAAACAAAAGGTCCGATTTAAAAAATTCTTTCACCATACGATTTAGGACCTTCGTAGTTTACCTGACGTCAAATATGGTTATTATTGGAAAGCAGCAATGGAGACAAAGGGGGCAAATATTAATATTTTTTGCGATAACTGGCTTATTATTTATCGGAAGATAACAATTCTTATCCTACAACAAAAATAATTGATGTTTTAGTAGAAAGTAAAAAAAACACTTAAAAAAAAACGATCGGCCTCTACGAATAAATTGGTGTAAATTCGAGCTCTCTAGTTTAACCCGTTTTTAAATGATAGTGGGATAGTGAGTTAAAATTGCAACTTAAATTGCATTTTTTAAACTCTTTAATGTTTAAAAAAAGCATTTTTTGTTTTCTTCATTCGAGTCTAAATTTCATGCGTGAAATTTGTAAAAAATTTCGCATTTTTATCAAATTTTAAATTGTAATACTATAATAAAATTAGAACAAACCATAAGAATTAAAAAAAAAATTGCGCTAGGCTTTTTATTTAAGTTATAAACAGTTTACACTTTATTTATTTATATTCCCCCCAGAACGATAAGGGCACCAAAACAAGCAAATATGCAGGGCTTTTTTAAATTCGTAAAAAATTTCGCCTGCGGCGCTGCACTTCCTTTCTTTTTTTTTTATTTTATTAAACATAAAAATAGTAAAAATTTTGCATTTTTGTGAAACTTTAAATTGTAACAATGTTTAAAAATTAATAATAAAATTTGTAACAATGCTTTAAAGTTAATAATAAAATTTGTAATAATTTTGGCCTATGACGCTAGAATTTTACGTTTTTAGGAGTTTGTAAAACTTATTTGTAAAAATTTTCGTTTGGACTTTTTATTTAATAACAACTATAATAGGTTTAAAAGTTGATAATAGGGGGCCCCCAGAAACTATGCGGCCCAGGGCCCACTGCACTGTTAATCCGGCTCTGTATGTGTATTAAACAAACCCATCAAAAATTAGAAATAATTTCAAATTTCTGTTGTCCGACCCTGTTATTGTAATGAAAGTATCAATTCTGATTATATGACATCACAAATAAGTAGAAAGGTATGTATGTGGAGCAAATCACTGAAAGCCGTTTATATAAGTCATCCGTACCGAAAGGGTTAAGAGAGCCGACTTTGAGACAGGTGTAATAAATCACTCTTGTAACTTTACTGTCACTGTGATGTAAATTTTAAGTTTATTATTTGCCATTCAGATAATATATATAATTTAAACAAGATGAAACGTTGCAAGCACCCTGTCAAAACATCGGCACTATTGTACACTAGAGCCATCTAGTTTGCAAATATCAAACTAGGTGTTTTGTTTGATTTTAAATTCTGTATCTTTAAAACATTATATTCTAGCAAAAAACTGTATATAACATTTTTTATAGGGCTTAAAAAGAGCTTTAATTTAAAATATAATTTGTTGAAATCGGGTTATAAATATGTGAGATGTGCTAAAAAAACCTTTTACTGCTTTAAACGCCAATATCTCGAAAACAATGCGTTTTAGGAAAACGTTGTTTATAACATATTTTGACCAATTTAAATTTATCTTTTATATAAGTGCTAAATTAACCAAATACAATAATAATTGCCTTTATTATAAACAAAAAACGCTAAAAATAGGAGTTTTACCCTATTTTTACCCCCTTACCCCCAATCTTTTACTCCCAAAATCTAATCAGATCTTCGGAATACGATCAGAAACAATATGCAAAAAACCGCAAGTCGATATCCCATGTAGAAATGAAGTTAGAGAGTTTACACCCAGACAGACAGAGACAGACAGACGGACGCAAAATATTTTTTTACTGATTTCGATTCAGAATGGTCTAAAACGTCGAGAAATGTGAAAAAAAAACGTAGTCAACGATTTTGACTTTTCGGCGAAGATTTCAATACATCGGCACTCTTAGTGGCACTAAGTGCCGATGTAAAACTAACTTTCTCCCCCCCCCCTTCCTTCTCACTTTTCCCATAAAGATATTTTACCGACATGAAAAAATCTTAGTCTCCGTTTCTGGCAAAAAAAAATCCTGGTTCCTTTTTAAGTCAACGCATACAAGTATTTCCTCAAAAACCCTTTAGGGAAATGACAGCTGTGTATGAAAAAATCTACGGGCCCCATAGGCCCAATTAAAGTGCAATGCCGAAATACCTTACTTTTTTTTTTAATTTAAAAGTTTTTTGGTAAAAGAAATTTTACAAAAATTAAAGAAAATGTACCTATTCTATATTATTTTAAGGAGGCAAATAAACACAATATTGTGCAATTTATGGATGATAAATCTTTAAAAACAGGTATACAAGGTTACACAAAATGGTGTAAACCCAGCATGATGCAACGTTAAACTGCAAACCGGAAATTCAGCGCAAACTTCTGGAAGTGCGAAAGAAATATTATTTTAAGAATGCAATATTATGCAACAATATGTATCGACTTAATACATTCTAAAAAAATTGTGGTAAAAAGTCCACAAATGTATTGGATGAAACTAATTAACCCATACATGTATAGTATTTTTTTACAAAGTGGTATTGCGAAATTTCTTTAGCATTAACTTTTTGCCGTCGTGTAAAAAATTGGAAAATTTTCAGTCTTGGGTAAAAAGTTGAGAAAATCGCAGTATTAAGTAAAAAGATGGGAACATCTTAATCTTTAGTTGGGAACGTTTAGTTTCTGAAAGCATTTGAGACACCTCTGTACTCCGGACTTAATGTTTATTTTTTCTCATCCATTTTTATGCAAAAAATCTATTAAAAAAACCCCTAAAACTTAAAAAATATGTAAATAACAAATTCATGATTTATTATAAATAGGTTTAAAAAAAAACAAATTAATTTTTTTAAATTAAGTGTCGTTGTTGCCAATATAAATTAAATTTCCTTAATCAGCCATATTGAAATTATTCAAAGCCAAAGTATTTTGTAAGTATAATAAATACGCAAATAGATAAAATAGTATAAAGAACTCTTTCCATAGGGCACTTAGCGTCCACGGAAAAACATTTCGCTTCGCGACTCGTTTTCCAAACATGGGCGCGTGTGCTATAGTATATTACATAACCAGCTAGTTTAAACTAGCCGCCAGGCGAGTAAGGAAACCCCACGAGTGTATGAAATACACTTTCCAACGAGTTATGTACACTATTTTTCCTACGATCCCGAAAAAATATGAAGTTTCTTCTTTTAAAATTTTCTAATTTTTATTAATTTTTAAGGAAAGCAAAGCACAAAACAGTTATAAATAGCATACAAATTTATATATGTATGTATGTCAAACAGGAAATATGATTTTCATTTAGCTTTAGTTTTCTTGGTTTTATATTTAATACAATATATAGCTGTTTAATGGGTTGCCTATTCCTAAATAAATGCGAACTTATTAAATTAGATTTCTGTGGTTATGCTGCCATATAAGTAAAATTGTACTGTTTTACATTTCATAAGAAAAATACTGTGTATTTTGATGTTTTTTATGTAATGTAAGGTAACTAAATAAAAGGTATAAAAGGCTGTGATGAAAGATGGAAAATGGTTTATAAAACAAGGTGAATCAAATTCGTACGAGGTAAATATCTAAATAAAATTAGGCAAACCTCCATACATAAATATAACACGAGTGTTATATAAATTTCAAACTAGTGCGATATGAGGCGTTTTCTAAAAAACAAAAGGTGTGCTAAATGTCATTTTCATAGAGGATTGTAGGAAAAAAAAAGTCTTATGTATACGTAAGATATAACTTTTTCTTTAGTATACTCGATAGTATATAATTATTTTATAATATATTATGTATCAAATACATATAATTAATTTTATAAAATCACTAACGTCATCAATAAAATTAATGTTTACCAAATTATTTGATAAAATAATAAATATTTATTATTATATAATGAAAAAAATTACAAAAAATGCAATTAATATTATTATTATTGTAAACACATTATTTGCATCAAACTCAAAGTTTAAATTATTTGAAAAATGTTTTTTTGGAAAATTTATTAATCTTTTGGAGGACAAGTTCATAATATTACAAAATCGTATTTTGCGTAAGCATTTAGAAAACTTTTCTTGATAGATAAGAGAGCAAACTTTATAATAAGTATTAAAAAAAAGTCACACGTCGAATTGATAACCTCCTCCTTTTTGGAAGTCGGTTAATAAAACGAAATGAACTTAAGACTTAAATGGCTTCTCAAGGGAGCTAGAACACGTTTAAGTGGCATTTTTAGAATATTATTTACTTCATAACTCGGGAACGGTTTAACTTATTGACTTATAATTTTTACTGTAGTAGGCAACCAATAAACATTATCAATTTATGACATAAAAATTAAATGTGTAACCAGGGGCGGACTTACAATTTTACATATAAATTATCTACGCCCCTGGTCAAAAGCTTAATTTTAATACAACGTTAAATGTTTACATTTATCGGTTCTATAGTTCAGTAAAAATTCCGTGTTAATAAGTTAAACCGTTTCTGAGATATGAAGTGATAAATATTCTAAAAATGCCCTTTAAAAGTACGCTAGCTCCATTAAAAAGCAATTTAGCTCAAACGTATATAAAAACTTTTTTCTCATTTTTTGACGTAAAATCTTAATATCTAAAATAATCTTTAAATATATTATTTTTTTGTTAAAACAAATGAAAATCGTTTTTCTCACAATTTGGTCTTAAAAAGATGCCAAAACTCCAAATAATTATGACAAAAGACTTGGGTTATATGAAAGTTGAGTTAAAAATTGTTTCTAGACCGGTGTGGTTGGTAAAACTCATTTCATTAATTAAAAAAAAATACAATTACGTTGTAAGCATATGACAAACAGATAAATGTAATAATAGCAATAGAATGCATGCAGCTTGTGGATCTAAAAATAGCAAAAAAATATATAATTTATGCCACCTTCACATATGTACGAATTCTGAAAAGTTTATTTACCTCAATAAATTTGTTAATAACAATAATATTATTATGCATACTATGCATATTATGCATTGCCTAAGGTCAGTTTGTTGCTTTGTTACATTATTTTGGATGTTGGTCTGTTCGGGCGTTAACTTGAGTACGTAACGTTACATCGAATTTTGTAGGTTATGTGGCACCCTGCTTGTTTTTTTGTGGGAAACAGATTCAAGATAGCCGAAATAGGGTCAAAGAGCGTATACGCTTAAATTTTATCTGTTTTAAATAATGGAAGCGCAGATTTCTAGAGTATTCAAGTTAAAATTTTGTTTTCTAATATACAGGGCGGGACTTACCTACCTTCCGCCGGGCCAAAATACAATTTAAATTGATAATTCTAATAATCAGAAGTATGTAATTAAAAAAAATAGTGGGGCCGGTGCGCAAGGTCCACACAACAGCAGGTCCAACAATTAAAAAAAAAAACACCAAACAGGCGCAAAGGCAACGTTACCGTGAACCAACGCACCCCATTAAAAAAAAAACACCAAATCAACAAAAAACCAAACCAACGTTAACGTAAACCAACACCCCCCATTATAAAAAAAAACATCAAACCAACAAAAAAAAACAAACCAAGCCAACGTAAACCATCACCCCCCATTAAAAAAAAACACCAAACCAGCAAAAAACCAAATCAAAATAACTTCAACGTATTAGGTTTTAAAACCGTAAAAAAGTCCAAACCAACGCACCCCATAAAAAAAAAACACCAAACCAACATAAAAACTTTTAAATCTAGGGATTTTGGTTCGAAATGGGCGGGGCTTATGCTATCTAACGTTGCATTTCGGTTAACTTACAAACTGCCCCGTCTCTTCCCTTTACTTTTGGGCGACCTCGGAAAGAAGAAAGTTATGTTTTGGCGACAAAAAAGTTTTTCGAGATTTTATATACAGTTATAGCTTAGGAATTCATATTTTTATTAAAAATTTTAATGACATTTACAAGAAAATAATTTGACAAGTGACAGTTGAGTGGGTAAAATAAATAATTATCCACTCAATAAAGTATAAGCCACGCGAGGGTTATTATTGAGTTTATCTATTTAAAATAAAGCTGGTAATTGTCTCATTATCTGTATGTATTGGATAAAAAATTTTTAGGGAATTGCCTAGAAGGGTTCTTTTAGTTTTCTCTGCTTTACTGAAGAAGCAAAATATTTTTTTAAATGGCTCCCATGATTTTGCTCAAATTTCGTTAATAGTAAATTAAAAACACAGTAACATGTTATTAGGAGACGCCCATAAAGTATGTTAAGCTTTTTTTAACCACATTCTCCCCTTGTCACAAAGTGTCACGCCGCCACTGACGGCCCCCTCCCCCCTATGTTACGCCAGGTTAAAATGTTAAATTTTTCTATACAAAAAAAAAAACAATTTTGGTATCGGGTTGTTCTTGGATAAAACTTTCATTTTAAATATCAAGGATGAGAATAAAAACCACTTTTTTGTGCACAAAGCATAACGAACTACTTGACACCTCCCAGGGTTGGCAAAGTTTTGACTAGCGCAGTAAAAATCAAGGGTATTTACCGGTTTTTACCACTGAGCAAAATCCCGCGTGGTAAAAATACCATATGGTTTTTACCTGGTAAATACCGGTAAAACCGCAAGGAAATTCCCACTGGGATTTTCTGGCAAGGCAAAATGTGCTAGAGTAAGAGGTAAATAATAGTATATTAAAGTACTAGTTTCATAACATACGTTTTTAGCGCACGAGTACAAGTTGTTTTCTAAAGTACTAGTGCGCTAAAAACGTGTTATGAAACGAGTGCTTTATACAATTTTTTCTATTTTGGTCTAAAATTTTAAAAAACTTCATTTAAATTGATGACTGATTTAGGAATTTTTGTTTCGAACTGGCATTACAGTTTTCGCCATGTTTAAAATTCTAAGAACAAATATTATTTTAATATATTTTATAGTCATTTCTTCTCTTTTCCACTGCAAGTAACCAAGCCACAATTTTAACACGGTAAAACATAACCTAAAAACAACATTTTGTAGAAAATTAAACTTTAAACCGACGTTCACAATTGCACGGCAAACATCAAGAGATAGACTTTTGACTGTTGCTAACCCAAAAGAAAAAAAAAATAGAGACCTCTTATGGGCCTATAAGAACACGCAAAATGCGTGTGATTATGTGCTTATAATAGTCGCAAAATAGAAAAATGTTTTTAAACTGATTTGTAAAAAATAAAAACATTGCAGTATTTAATATCACAAGTAAAGTATTAAATACGATGGCGATATAAATAACAAATATGTATTTACAAATAAAATTTAGTATTAAAATTACAATGACATTTTCTGAGTACACTTCCCAGACTTAATTAATACATATAATGTATGTATTACATATACAGTTTCGAATAAAATGATTTATTGTCAATAACCATCCGTTTAGTACTTCTGAAGACTACTAAATAATATAAAACTTAAATGCATTTTAATTTTTTTCTATGGGATCGTAAATACCTAAGCTTTGTTCATATAAAGAAACGTGACAAATATCACGTAGTTCTTTGCCTACGCAAACTTGGTCACGTTAAAATAATAAGATTTTAAAATAAGTACTTAACCGTTACGTACTTTTCAGTCTCAGGAAACACCTTTATTGATGTAAACTGTCGAGTACCGGTTTGAGGATTTTTAAAACAAGTATCTAGACAGTATACAGACCAGACAAATTACACAGGTCCACAAAAAAAAAAACGTCAATTACTCTTAGCCACACTATATTTTTCTCGCGTATGTTTGGACACTTAACACGTTCGCTGCCGACGAAAATTGTATAAAATTTAGCGGTCGCGTTTAAAATTAATTTCCCGCTTTTTAGTAGAGATAGGAAAATGAATTTTATTTTAAAAACGCGAACCTGGCCAGCGGTCCTTGTGGCAAAGGCCAAAAAACTCCAGAAGAAGAAGAAGAAGAATTTTATTTTGTAGATGAATGTTTAGGCTTTAAAAAGTCCAAACGATGTAACTTTACTTACATTCTACAGGGAGCCCGCTAGGCAGACTCGTTATTGACTATGAATAGGGTATGGACCCACCAGGTGGGTTGTCGGCAGCGAACGTGTTAAAACGAGTTTAGAAGTGAAAAAGCTTGCACCTGGCTCCCATCTTATGAAAAAGTGTCAGATTTGGCCAAATTTCTGATTTTTTTTAGATCTTGACTGTTTAAGTACTAGAGATATTGAGCTAGCTCGTTTGATATTCTTTTTTGCAGTTTTTGAACAAAGTTGGGGGTCAGGGAGTTTTTTCACTACCAAATTAGTTTTCAGTGCCCAAAAATACGTAAGAAAAATACTGCTGCCAATAAAATAATACTTTCACCTATTAAGCCTATATTACAATCAAAAACAAAAAAAAAATTAAAAAAAATAAATTTAAATTTTTTTTCAGGCTTATCAAAAAAAAATTCAAAAAGTTTATTTTTTCGTAAAATCAAAAAAAAAAATATGTTTTTGAAAAAAATTGTTTTTACCCCATTTTACCCCGACCCGATTTTTACGAAAAACAATTCCAGTCTAGAACTTTGGATAATCAACCTGTCGTCCAAATTTTAAGTGTTTAGCGAAGCGTTCTTGAGTTATCGTGGTCACAAATTTCCCGGACAGACCGACAGACAGAATTTTTTTTACGGAAATCATATTTTTTGGATATAAAACGTCCAGAAACGTAAAAAAGCAATAAAAATTTTTCGAAACTTTTTTACCACCGCAAGACTCCTTGGTGAAAGTAATATAGTCTGATTAACCTTTTTAATTTTTTTTTGTGGACCAGTGTTATCAGTCGAGACAGAATAAACGATCAAAGTTACATAATACAAAGAAATTAATGATGATGATTCATGAATAGAATATTTTTCTTTAATTCTTCTGCTTTGACGAATGAGAATGTTGATACATTTAGGAATTTTAAATAGTAGTAGAAGTGATTCTCTCACTGAGGGTGAGAGGGTCTGTGACACCCCCGAGATCTACAGTTTTACAAGGAACCGGAACCTCGGTCATCACCTAACAAGCGCCTAATTACAGCTCTCCGTGCCGGAGTTTATTTTGGTTTTTAATTGTTTGGTGTTTTTTTTTTTAATGAGGGAGCCTTGGTTTGCGTAACGTTGGTTTGGCGTCTGTTTCGTGTTTTTTTTTTGTACAATACATATTTATACATACACATGTAAGTTTTTTATATATTTTTAGAATATTTGTTTAAGTAATTTACAATATTTATTTAAAAGTATTTTATGGAAATTTTGTTGTATAATGGCAAAAAAGTGTAAAAATAATATCATGGTTGTTTTAACTTTATTTGATGTTTAACATTTGCTTTAGGTTTTATTTTGTTTTATTTTTTGTGGTTACATGTTACATGAAAATAAACACCCACTGAATTCCATGCAATTTGTAGCATACATGCAGTACGTCACGTAAATAAATATTTTGTACAGCAGACTAAAATTTTTTTTTTTAAATGTTGGGCGGACCTCCCTAAAATTAATTAAGGATCTTAAATGAACCGGATTTCTTTCAGGGCTTTCTAGGATGACTTAATTACTTTTTTTACTCTTGCAGATAACATTTTTGGCGTTTACAGTTCCCTGTATTATCATACAAGTTATCTAATAACATGTGGTATTGGTCATTAGGTATGTAGATAATTTCTTAAAAAATATCTGTTATAGTCAAAACAATTCTTTATAAATATTCAGACAAGTAAAATTTGCTTGAATTTAATACCGTTCTAAATTTAAGCACCATTTGTAATGTCGTAATGTAAATATCTAAAAGTCCAATAAAAAATTTAAAATACAAATGAAGACTACAGGGGAAAAATCGCAAAACAAAAAATGTTCAGAAAACGAAATTGAAAGTTTTTAAAAGTCGTTGTAAAGTTTAGCAGATCTAACAAAAATATTGTAAAAATGTTTTGTATTTAATACATTTTTTAGAGTATAATAGCATCATTATAAAACAAAATAAAGACCTTAAAATACAAATAATTAATTCGGACATCACATCTAGCAACCGTCTTGATCCGCTTTCGAGCAAGCTTCTCTAAAACTGTCTAAACTCTCTACCAAGGTATTTTTTATGGATGCCAAAAATGCATCATTCTTTTACTGTACTTTGATAAATTTCCCATAAAACAACATTTTTAAAAGGCTGATAAAAATGACACAAGTGAATTTTTTGCAATTTTACTTTCGACAAATTTGCTTTATTTATTGTCACTAAAATCTTATAAAAAAATGAGACTTTGATCGTTTTTCCCATGTGGTCTTTAAATATAAAAAAGCTGTGAATGTCAAGTTGTTTAAATTTATTAACAAACAGGTAATTTTCTGCTTAAACATTTACCATAATGTTTATAATTTAATGATACCCGAAATATTTAAAAAAATCTATTTTTTCTTCAAGCGTACTAAAATGTTCATATTTTATAACTGAACACACTAGTTAAAGTGATAAATTTTTATTCAGTAAACAAATGAGTTCATTGTTGTACGCCGTAAAAAAAAGTTAGCAAAACCACCACTGGCGGCAGTACTATTTGACTTTGAGGACAGCCATACTTCAAACTTGTTTGTTTATTATGTAAACAGGTGGTTGACTCGAGATTCTGTGCAAAAACCTTGTGTGAAATTGATTAAAAATGATTGAAGAAGAATATATGGTTTATACACCTACAAATCTCTCCGAAATTGCAAATGCTACATTAGACAAGTTACCATCGAATTCGCGAAAAGTACACGATTTAGCCTACGAAAAAAATTTAAAATTAGCTAAGGAAGGTTTAAGTTTATGTCAAAAGGGTTTTATTGGCATATTTTAATAAAAAAAACATACATTATTACTGAATAAATTAAATTCAAAAATTAATATTTAAAAAAATATATAGAATGCTTGAAGAAAAAATAGTATGTTTCACTCGGAGGAAAAGTGTTTTTTTTTACTCGTCTGTAGTTTCCGGACTCCGCTTCGCATCGTAAATTCTACAGACTAGTAAAAAAAAACTTCACTTTCACTCTTAGTAAAACAATATACTATTAATCGGCCACCAACATTCCCCTATGGAAATTTTTGATATATTTCCACAGGTTTTCCTGCGTAGTTCCAGTAGGGAAATTTCGACAAACTTCCACTAATGTCCGTACATATACGTGTGGTTCCAAGGACATTTCCCGTGTGGATCCATACGATGTTTAAGGCCGATTCCCATACGGTTTAATACAAGAAATATCCCATATGGTTCCCACACAATTATTTTCATTAGGGAGCATACAAAGTTGCCAAGCCCGTGGTCTGAAGGAGTCCAGCAGAGTTTTCTATCCATTAGAGATCGTATACTGGGTATGTAATTTCCTTTTTATTATTTACAATACAATACAAGTGGGGTTGTGAGGCAACGTAGTGCCTTTCAAATCACTGCGACCAATGAGATCTATTGTGAATCCCCTTTATAATTTAGTTCACATCAAACTTTTTAATTATTTACATTATAATATATACAGCAAATTATAAAAGCAATTGTTAAAAACGTCAGTAAGAAGCAATTTATGCATGGTTCCATGTTGGACACACGCGCCAAATTATTATTTGAAAACGGTAAGAAATTTCCCTATGGGAACCCAAGTTTTTTTTTGTGTAAATTGTCAAATATCAAAGAAATAAATGTATGTACACAAACA
The DNA here is from genome assembly GCA_958510825.1 of Brachypterus glaber. NCBI lineage: Eukaryota > Metazoa > Arthropoda > Insecta > Coleoptera > Kateretidae > Brachypterus > Brachypterus glaber. The sequence goes on along the minus strand of OY294044.1, from coordinate 12,777,037 downwards.
GTTATTTCATAGGATATCGGGAAAATTTCCCACTGTGGGAATTCTCCTACTTCAAACCACTGAATTCCGTGTGGGATACTATATTTTCATTGCGCAATTTTTTGCAATTTTGGCGAAGGCGCGCTTATAAGAGTATACAGAAAAATAATATTGTTTTTGCATCTCAACTAGAATTCTTTGCGAATTTGTAGCTAAATAACTGAAACCGCTATCATTCATAAGTTGCAAAGAACTTTTACCTTAAGAAGAAACATGATGAAATCTACCGTATGCTTTGTTTGAAGCGTGAACCAACTACGGTGAGGTGGGGAGTGACTATTGTTTACACGCGTAAAGAGAGAGAAAGAATGTGTAAACTCACAGTCTAATGTCGTAAAATGACTGACAGGGGTACAGTGTTGCCGATTGAAAACATATACTTTGGATATTTTACTGTAAATTTTAAGAAACATTAGTTCTGTATAAGTTTTATATGAACTAGTAGTTTAATTTTAATAGATTTAAATATACTATATTATTAAACATAATTATAGTATACACAACAAAGTTTTTTACATTTTTAATTTAAGTATAATGATTTGAATTCATGATAAGGTGGAAACTACGCAACATCGCTACTAGGTAGTCTGAAAGTCGACTAGCGATATCTACATTTTACACCACAAAGCTGTATGGCGTTTCTGTAAATAAACAAACAAAAAGATGACACATTCATATACATTGGTCTGAAATTACTTCTTGAGGTAAAAGTTCTTTGATAAGTTGTAATTACGTAGCTCTCACTTATTATATAACTTTATGGTGTTAAAGACAAGTATATTTATATTGGTAACAGAATGGTAAATTCTACCAATAGGGATATCATTACGTAATTTTACATCGGCACTTAGTACTACTAAGAGTGCCGATGTATTGAAATCTTCGCCTAAAAGTCAAAATCTTTGACCACGTTTTTTCACATTTCTCTACGTTTTAGACCATTCTGAGTCGAAATTAGTAAAAAAAAATTTTGCGTCCGTCTGTCTGTCTGTCTGTAAACTCTAACTCCATTTCTACATGAGATATCGACTTGCGGTTTTTGGATATTGTTTCTTATCGTATTCCGAAGAGATGATTAGATTTTGGGGGTAATCGATTGGGGGTAAGGGGGTAAAATAGGGTAAAACTCCTATTTTTAGCGTTTTTTGTTTATAATTAAGGCAATTATTATTGTATTTGGTTAATTTAGCACTTATATAAAAGATAATTTTAAATTGGTTATAAACAACGTTTTCCTAAAACGCATTGTTTTCGAGATATTGGCGTTTAAAGCAGTAAAAGGTTTTTATAGCATATCTCACATATTTATAACCGATTTTAAAAAATTATATTTTAAATAAAAGCTCTTTTTAAGCCCTATAAAAAATGTTATATACAGTTTTTTGATAGAATATAACGTTTTAAAAATACAGAATTTAAAATCAAACAAAACACCTAGTTTGAAATTTTCAAACTAGATGGCTCTAGTGTACAATAGTGCCGATGTTTTGACAGGGTGCTTGCAACGTTTCATCTAGTTTGCAATTATAGCGAAAGCGCTCTTAAGAGTCTCAACAACACAAGGCTACAAAAAAAAATCCGCTCCAAGGACTAAACCTATCATGTCTTAAGTATTTTTGAGTGCTGAAACCGAATTTTTAATTTAAAAAACTTTGTACCGCGTAGATTTGGCTGAATTTTGGATGTTATAGTTCTGAACATAGGTTTACAAAGGCCCAACTTTACACAAGTCTATAATAAAATCTAGAACTTAACCTATCATGCCTTAAGTATTTTTGTGTGCTGAAACCAAATTTTAAATTAAACAAAATTTCTAACGCGTAGATTTCGAGTAAATCCCGATTTTTATTGTCAAAATACGGTAGAAATTTTTTTTAAATTGAAAACTCTAAAACCGAATACTTAAGGCATGATAGGTTTAGTCCTTGGAGCAGTTTTTTTTATTTTAGACCTGTGTAATTTACCCTTTATATTTTTGGTACTTGACAACGTAGCTTTGTTTGTTGTTTGGTTTGTTGCCAACTCATAAAAAGTATGAGAACACTGACCCAAAATGATTATGAAAACGTTTTTTCAGAAAAAGCTATTTTTAAGTTTTTACACTAGTTCCCAGTTGCAAGGGATGTTATATTACAAGAAATTAACATCACTTTTGGGTGTATTTTTAAACTAAATCATAACATCACATACACGGAAAGAAATTAGTGGGCTCTGCGCTATACATTATAAGATATTTGGTAACAGTGGCAAATTATAGTGATTTAAGCTATAGATTATAAGGGACACAATAACTAATAATGTTAAAACTAAATTGAAAACGATTATATATATTACAGACACGATTCTATTTATTACAGGCACTATTATAAATTTACAGAAATTTTATTATATTATAAAAATTATTAGCACGGACAATAATTAAATCTGTTTAAGCTATAAATGCCATACTATTTGTTATATTTTATTATTCACTAAACAATTAAAGTATTTCATATAAATTTTTACACTGACTGCCATAATTGTAAGAGAAAGCCTTGTATTTATATAATAAGCGATTATAATTTGCTTGATATGTGTGTTATAGCGCTCCTAGCTATAATTTTTTTTTTCCGTGTAATATTGAAAAATTACATGTATTTAACATCACATTTGCAACGTAACACGTGTGACGTGACAACCATGTTATTTAATAACAAATATTTAGCAACGCAGTGAATATATCGCATGATAGGGGGCTCTGCCGGGCTTCTCAAGACCACGGACACGGATTAAAGGAATATATTCTCCGCTTAATCGGCAATTTCGTATTTAGAATCTATCTGTTTCAATCTGTGATTGTTTGGACTTTTACTGATTGATTTTAAATCCGATTTTTTTTATAGGGTTATAGCGTTTTTAATGGTTTTAATTTAGAAAAAGCTAATATCCTAGGATATTATTTAAATATTAAAGTAACAGTAACGGCATCCATAAGATATTAGATATAACAGGAATGTGGATTTATGATGTCACAAACACGTTATTTTCGGGATGTCATTGTGTGATGTTATTAGGGGCGGACTTAGGACATCCCCACCATGCTACATTCTTGTTAAATGAGACTACAATCTTAACATCACATGTCAGTAAGTACTTTAGTAATCAATGGGTAAATAGTAATCATACTTACCCAAATAAAATACTCTAAAATTCTACAACGGTTTCTAGTGAATTTCTATCCTAGCAACCTAAAGTAATAATTCATTAAAAAAAGAACAGATAAAAAGTAAAAATTTGGCGCCTCCTTCGTCGGTAATTATTCTGTTCAAAACAAGATAATTTTCACAAACATTATATAACTTAAACTTAAAATAACATACTGCTGTTAATTAAATTATTATTTTTGTAAATTAAGGCTAATAATAATAATCGGTGTAAAAAAGTCGATAATAGAGATAAATTCGCAGCTATTCGGATTGACATAACAAAATAAATGTTGCGTTTTGCATTTCACCCATTTTACTATGGTACTGCGGTAATGGATCATCCAGTACGACCATCTAGTCTGCACGGAAAGAAATTAGTGGGCTCTGCGCTATACATTATAAGATATTTGGTAACAGTGGCAAATTATAGTGATTTAAGCTATAGATTATAAGGGACACAATAACTAATAATGTTAAAAATAAATTGGAAACGATTATATATATTACAGACACGATTATATTTATTACAGGCACTATTATAAATTTACAGAAATTTTATTATATTATAAAAATTATTAGCACGGACAATAATTAAATCTATTTAAGCTATAAATGCCATACTATTTGTTATATTTTATTATTCACTAAACAATTAAAGTATTTCATATAAACTTTTACACTGACTGCCATAATTGTAAGAGAAAGCCTTGTATTTATTTAATAAGCGATTATAATTTGCTTGGTATGTGTGTTATAGCGCTCCTAGCTATAATTTTTTTTTCCGTGTGGATGGTCCGTAATAGCAAATTACCATGGGAAAGTGGATGATAATATTGTATTATGCAAATGTTGTATTATCTTCTAGGTTGTATTTTTTGAGCAAAAATATCTAAAACGGGGCAAATATTATTCTTTACAAAAAGTCGATTACAAGACAAACGACAAAAACTGTTTTTTTTATTTGGAAAAAAGTAATGTGTAAAACAAGGGAAAAGTATTGTTTTGTAGTTCTGAAACATACATACATACATAATTTTAAATTAGGGCCAAAAATAAGTTTTTTATAATTACGGTTAATAATATATTAAAGTACTAGTTTCATAACATACGTTTTTACAAGTTTAGAAAACGAGCCGAGTTTTTAGAGCACTAGTACTGCTCTAAAAACGTGTTATGAAACGAGTGCTTTATACATTTTTTTCTATTTTGCTCTAAAATTTAAAAAACTTACATTTAAATTGATGACTGATTTAGGGATTTTTGTTTTGGGTTGGCATTACAGTTTACACTATGTTTAAAATTCTAAGAACAAATTATATTTTGATATATTTTACAGTCATCTCTTCTTTTTTCACTGCAATTAACCAGTCCACAATTTTAACACGGTAAAAAATTAACCCAAACACAAAATTTTGTAAAAAATTAAACTTTAAATCGACATTGACATTTGCACGCAAAACGTCAAGAGATAGGCTTTTGTATGTTGCCAACCCAACAGAAAAAAAAAGTACAGACCTCTTATGGGCCTATAAGAACACACAAAATGCGTGTGATTATGAGCTTATAAGAGTCGCAAAATAGAAAAAAATGCCCTTCAACCCTAACTAAAGAAGCTTTGCATTTTTAGTTATTTATCTAAATAATATTAATTAATCTGTTTACTGACTAAAATTATCACAAATTTTTACTTCAAAAATAGTTTTTTAAATTTAAAATATTTAATTTAATTTATTTAATAATTTAATCAGCTAAAAACTAAAAAAGTTTTTTAATTAAAAATTAACTAACGCAAAACATTAGAGATAAGGCCAATATTTTTAGTGTTTTGGTATCAACAACCTCTATTTAACAATGTTGGCAAGTTAACATTTACAAAAACAAATTAAATTTTCACGCAAATAGAAAATTAGTTTTTAGCCTATATTTTTATATTTAGCCTATATTTTTTAGATATTATTTCTATGCTTTTCTTACGAATAGCACGAGATTAAACTAAAAACTAAAATTATGAAATGATAATAAGAAAAAAATTATGCTAGTGTAATTCACTTTTGTAGTTAAAATTTAAAGCGGTATAATTTTTTTACATCGGAACTTAGTGCTACTAAGAGTACCGATGTATTGAAATCTTCGCCGCGTCCGTCTGTCTGTCTGTGTGTAAACTCTTTAACTCCATTTCTACATCAGATATCGACTTGCGGTTTTTTGCATATTGTTTCTTATCGTATTCCGAAGAGCTGATTAGATTTTGGGGGTAAACGATTGGGGGTAAGGGGGTAAAAATAGGGTAAAACTCCTATTTTTAGCGTTTTTTGTTTACAATTAGGCAATTATTATTGTATTTGGTTAATTTAGCACACATAAAAGATAATTTTAAATTGGTCAAAAAAAGTTATAAACAACGTTTTCCGAAAACGCATTGTTTTCGAGATATTGATGTTTAAAGTAGTAAAAGGTTTTTTAGCATATCTCATATTTATAGCCCGATTTCAAAAAATTATATTTTAAATAAAAGTACTTTTTAAGCATATAAAAAATGGTATATACAGTTTTTTGCTAGAATATAATGTTTTAAAGATACAGAATTTAAAATCAAACAAAACACCTAGTTTTAAATTTGCAAACTAGATGGCTCTAGTGTACAATAGTGCCGATGTTTTGACAGGGTGCTTGCAACGTTTCATCTAGTTCCGACATGGACTTAAGTAACATTTAATTTTTTTTTTAATGCATACTAAAATAATTTTAAAACATACCGGTTAAAAAATAGCTGCAATATTTTACTTTAAAAATATATAAGAAATAGCTAAGTGCCTATTCACAGACCCGCATAAGAACATAATACATAACAATGCGATGCCGTGATTGGCTTGATGTGCCGTCATGTTTCCGGTAAGCCAATCACGGCATCGCATTCATATATTTTATGTTCTTATGCAAGCTTCTGGATAGGCCTTAAATGTGATTCGTTATTCTGTTGGTCTTCAAACCTCTGTAGTAAAACTCGCTGTTTTATTTACGGTTAAGGTAGTTTTTCTTTATCCTCCAAACGCTGCGAAAGAAAAGTATTTTCCACATTTTGTAACTATTGGTGATCATAACGTGATCTTCTGGGTAGCGATTTACGTTTCATGTGAGTGTGATGTACTAGCATTGTTGGTGAACGTGTCTTAAGTCCTATCTACAATGTCAACGTAAACGTAAAAAATGTAAGCGTTATGATAGGCCAATTGAAAATAACCTTGAAATTAAACCAATGAGCACCTACTACGCTTCTTACGAGGTTTCTTACGTTTACGTTGACATTGTAGATATTCCTTTAGTTAGACCAAACTCTGGTTAAATATAATAACATCACATCACATAAAGTGTGAATCGATATCTAGATAATTTCAAGGCTTTGAGCCCTTAAATTTAATAGACGTAAAAATCAGTTTACGACAAAAGTAGGTATGTCAAATATGTTATTATTGTTTTTTAAACCGGCCATGATATTTTGAGAATCGTACGATGCATTTCTACGGGTAAATAAGTTTTTTGCCAATCTTACATGTTATTTTGCCAAAATAAAGATTATCTATAAGTAAGCCATGAAGATATGTATTATTTTGCATGCCATAGTGTATACTCTTCACATTGGTTATCAGTTAATAATTGTTTAACACTTCCATTAACCAATCGTTTAACTGTATTTTTCTATTTTGCGACTCTTATAAGCTCATAATTACACGTATTTTGCTTGTTCTTATATGGCCATAAGAGGTCTCTACTTTTTTTTTCTGTTGCGTTGGCAACATACGAAAGTCTATCTTTTGACGTTTTGCATGCAAATGTCAATGTCGATTTAAAGTTTAATTTTTTATAAAATTTTGTGTTTGGGTTATTTTTTACCGTGTTAAAATTGTGGACTGGTCAATTGCAGTGAAAAAAGAAGATATAACTGTAAAATATATCAAAATATAATTTCTTCTTAGAATTTTAAACATAGTGTAAACTGTAATGTCAACCCAAAACAAAAATCCCTAAATCAGTCATCAATTTAAATGTAAGTTTTTTAAACTTTAGAGCAAAATAGAAAAAATTGTATAAAGCACTCGTTTCATAACACGTTTTTAGAGCAATAGTACTTTAGAAAACTCGCCGCAAGCGGCTCGTTTTCTAAACTTGTACTCGTGCGCTAAAAACGTATGTTATGAAACTAGTACTTTTATATACTATTCTATAAGTCGGAACATATTATTATCATACTAAGAATATTTTATTCTATTTTTCTAAATAAAAACTATTTTGACTTGCAAACGGTGCGATCTCGGGCGAGTCTATTTTCCCAAAACAATGAAGTTTAAATTTCTGCAGCCCACAAAGCCACGTGTCAGCCTATTATAGGCCTAAGCTGCAACTCTCTTGGGGTAGCAGACATTATTTAAAAATATTTTTAGCCTAAAACTATACTTTATTAAATACAAGGTCTATTAATAAGGGGTTATTCCACATCAGAAAATATGAAAAAAGTTCCTATAAACATGTGTATAAAAATGTGTTGTAAGGGTTACAATTTGTAAACACGGTGTATTTTAATAGGGTCAATAGTTTTAAGGTATGATCCTACATAAGAAAATATAAAAAAAGTTCCTATAATATATCTAAAATGGATTGTAAGGGAGCTACGACCCTTCATAAGTGACTAAAACAATCGGTTATTTAATAACTAAAGAACTCTTTGAGATATAGCAACGAAGTTTTGCACGAGATATAATCTTAATAAAGCCTATCTTTATATGTTATGTTATTGTAGTTATTTTAACCAGGGCCGTGCGAACTGGGGGGCCTTATCAGTTTTTTTGCCCAATTATTTTTCTGTGTAATTTTTTTGTGGATTTATTATTAGAATAGTATTCCCTAGATAAAAATCCATAAAAAGATACTCTTGTTATAATACCGTAGGATTAACTGTTTTCGAGCAAAATTCATTTGATGGTAAAAACCGATTTTTTTAGCCATTTATGAAGGGTCGTAGCTCCCTTACAATCCATTTTAGATATATTATAGGAACTTTTTTTATATTTTCTTATGTAGGATCATACCTTAAAACTATTGACCCTATTAAAATACACCGTGTTTACAAATTGTAACCCTGATTTTTCTAAAAATAAATTTCAACTACGGTTTTTACTACAAATACGTTAAAAATATGTTATATTTAAAAAATATTATTTTAAAGAAAAGTTAAATTATATCCACCTTTGCCAATATAAAAATAGTTTTTAAATAGAAGTAGGTAATTTTTCGAAAAAATAAGTTAGAAATTTTGTCAAAAAAAAATTATTCAGCGTAAAGGAACTTACATAAAATGATTTCGTATATACGACTTATAAGTTAAAGAGAAACGAACAAAAATAGACAAAAAATATGTAGAAGGCGGGAACTAAAAAATAAAAAACCTCTCATACTTAAATAAAACAAGTGAACTTTCTTCTATTTTTAACCCTACATGCGTGTTTTAATTAAAAATAATTGATTTTTATGTATTGGATCCAATTACAATTTAATGCGGATGAACTATTAAGGGGTTGTTCTGATTTTTGAGGCAAAAAATTGACGAATTTTGGATTTTTTTTCAGACGTTTTTCGGCAAAATATTAGACAACTCTTAAAGTTCCTAAAAAAAATTCATAACTTTTAATTAATTAAAAAAAAAAACGAAAAAAAAAAACAGAAGTAAAAGTCTGACTGACGTAATTTTTTTAGGAAAATTATGTTTAAGGATCAATCTGCCCAACGTAAAAAAAGCAATAAAATAGTTATTTATGGTACTAGTGGGTAAAGTAAGATATTGCCCATGAGAAAATAAACCTGCGAGGCGTCAGCCAAGCAGGTTAATTTTCGAGAGGGCAATATCGGTTTACCCATGAGTGCCATACAAGGTTTTATCCAATAAATAGCTTATGAATTCATATTTTTATTAAAAATTTTAATGACATTTACAAGAAAATAATTTGACAAGTGACACTTGAGTGGGTAAAATAAATAATTATCCACTCAATAAAGTAAAAGCCACGCGGGGGTTATTATTGAGTTTATCTATTTAAAATAGAGCTGGTAATTGTCTTATTATCTGTATATATTGGATAAAATATTTTTTTATAGTAACGTAGGACTTTATTAGGGTGAAGTCATTACATGAGTAAAGTTAATAAATTAAAATGTTTCAATTAATCGTAATTACGCAATTAGGTGGTACGTAGTTAGTTCACTTTTATAAAATTTGGATTATAGAAGACGTAACAACGAGCGTAACAAGGATATTGTTGGATCGTTGCCACGTGCTCCAGAAAAAAAAAACAAAATAAAACACTGAGAATACCTATGTCATGTATTATACTACTCACAGAGCGTAATCGCTAGAATAGTATAATACGCTAGTTTCCAATTTCCCAAAATCTCCAAAAAATGTCATACACAAAAAAATCTTGGACAAAAATGTTTCATGAAAAAGTCCTTCTGTCCGTCCGATGTCACGCTTTTTTTAAGCACGATAACTTAAGAACGAATTGTCCGATCGACTCGAAATTTTCAGAAAATATCAAGTTCTATGAGATAAATAATTGAAAATAATTCCCCCAAAAACAAAAAAAGTTATGGGGGGTAAACTTAAAAAAAAATCGAAAAAATCAGAAGAAAAGTCTGATTGACGTGTTTTTTTAGAAAAAAAATAGTTTCATTTTAAGGATCAACCTGCCAAATTAACCCAATTAAAGAAAAAAATCCATTCAAAAACAAAAAAGTTATAGGGGCACACTTGGTGAGAAAATAACATTAGCACGGTGCCCGGTAATGAAGATTTAGTTTGACTTTCGAATGTGCCATTTTTTTATAGCATTGTTATATGGTGCTTGGATACCACTTTTGCCAATAAAAAAAATCTAATGGGCCGTACGTTTTTTATCGTGCATCTTTTGGTTTTTTTAAGACTTGAATAGGAAATTCCCAAGTCGTGACTAGCTGCAGGAATTTAGCCATGTGGATGAGCATAAAAGTAACCCAAAATATTGACTTAATTATCTTCGTTGCTCCTAATTTCTAATAATCGGTTTTGTTAGAGATTTCACTGCGTTTTCTTTCCCAGATTGGGAAAATTTTTTGTGAATTCTTCTAAATTTTTTACATGACAGTCTTCGTAAATCAGGATATTTTCTCTTAAATTTCTGCAGGATCTACTAATTATTTGGACTTTTTTCTCATTTTCACAAAAAATATCAAATAAATCCAAAATAACAGGGTAAGAATACGCCTCTGCCATTATTTTACTCTAATTTATCACGATGATATTTAAGTTAAAGAAATAAAAAAGAAATGTCATTTACCGGCCTACTTGATTAAATACAACTTTAAAATATTACAGAAATACGCCTTTTTTCACAATAAATTGCAATTTCTTTCCAATAGGATATAACTGCAACAAATAATTAAAATCAATTACTCTGGAAGGTGCAGCACGCGTAATTATCACTTACCGTGATGAAAACATGTAAATATTTACCAAATTAGTGCCAAGCACACGCATACTAGAACAGGGCCGTCCAATATTATAAATCAATGCTATTTTATTTGGCACTTGGTTAATTTATTTTAAATCCGCAGGTGTTTTGCCGTAGCAGAAATTTAAACGACTCGAAAATAGATTTCCAATAAATCTTGGATAATACTATACAAGCAGTGGCGTAGTGACTGTAAACCTGGAGATCTTTGCGAGAGGGATTTTTATTCAGTGACGTAGCGCCGTGGGGTCTGGGGAGGCACTGGAGGCCCCATTTATTTCGGAGAGGTAGTTACATTTTTCTTTCATAGTTAAACAAGCTTGGCACCATCTCCCGATGGCTCTGTTTATATTGGGTCCCACGTGAAAAAATTTAAATTCTTAGAAAAAATTTTTTAAAACCAATAATTTCTGAAGTAATTACAACAACCATCTTTTTTCATGACCAAGATTCGGGAGGAGATTATAATTTATATTTTATATTATTATAGTATTCACAGCGCCTGCGCTAGACTAATATTATACAGTAGTTTCGAATTTTCAAAAAAATTCAAAAATCGTCCTAGACAAACAATTCTTGGATATAAATTTGTTTCATGAAAAAATAAGCATTTTTTTTAATGTCCGTTTGTCTGTCACGATTTTTGTGAACATGATAACTCAAGAACGAATAATCCGATCGACTTGAAATTTTCAGGTATAATCAAGTTTTATAAGGGGAAGATCTCTGTTGTTTTTAAAAGTAATCATCCCAAAAACAAAAGAGTTATGGGGGGTTAAACTTTAAAAAAAAACGAAAAAACCTGAAAGAAAATTTAAAAAAATTACTTTTATTATAAGGATCACTTCAACCAATTTTAAAAGTAATCCCCCAAAAAAACAAAAAAAGTTATGGGGGGTTAAACTTAAAAAAATAAACTCATTTTCAATTTTTCTTTTAAATGCAATATAACATTTACTGTGAATAGTATATAATGGAATGCATTACATATCTTCACGGCTTATTTAGATAATACTAAAGTTGATTTTTCTCAGATATTGAATATGAATGCTGAACTATTTATAGAGTGGTATACTTTTTAACAGGATTTGTAATTATTAGGTGCTTGCGGGAGACAACCTCCACATACATACATTTAATGAGTAAGAATCAAGATAAATTTTCGGTTAAAAAAAAATTACACCTTATTTTTTACTTTTAAAACTGTGATTTTTATGGAAGAGGGAGATAATTGCTTTCCCATTTAGAAAATTTTCAAAATTTCGGAAAGCCTTGTATTCGTGCAAAAATAAAAAAAAAAATTGCGTATATTTGAGTTTTATGACAAAAAAACAAAAATTGTCCCTCGCTTGGTCGGTCGGTCGATCAGTCTGTCCGGGAAATCTTGTGGGCACTATAAGCTAGAGACTTGAAATTTGACATACGGGTATGTTACCAAAAGTTCTAGCTCGGGATTGTTTTTGGTGAACATTAGAGGGCGGAAAGGGGGGAAAAATACATTTTGTTTTAGAAAAATTTGAAAACTGCTATATATGGGTTTTTGAGGTTGCTGAAATTGAATCTGATAATAAATTTCTTCTAACTCCACCCGAGGGGGTGAGGGGGTAAATATTTTTAAATATTTTCGTCAAAATTGGTATATAGGGGTTTTTGGGGTTGGCGAATTTTTTTCTAATTTCACTCCCTGAGGGGTGGGGGTAGTTTTTGTGAAAGTTGGTGTATTGGGCTTTTTAAGGTTTCTGAAAGAGAATCTGATAATAAAAAAGTTCTAACTGCACCCCCTAAGAGGCAGGGGGTAGTTTTCGTGAAAATTGGTATATTTTTAAGGTTGCTAAAAGTAAATCTAATAATAAAAAATCCGGTTTACGCGCGGAGGTGTAAAATGGGAAAGCTCTTTTACTGAGCAGTGTATTTTTCTTTATAAAAAGCTGATAGGTTGTTTCAGTTCGAATAATTTCAATAAAGTTTTGTCTTTAAAACGTTTCAATAATTACTATCAAATAATTAAATCCCTTTTTTAATACTTTAAGATGTACAGCTACTAATTAAGAGATTCCTTTTAAATTTTAAATTGGGATTCCCTTTGAAATGTTCCGAGGGGCATTATGTCTAATTATAAAGTACCTACCCAAGTTTACAAAATCCGTTTTTGTGTTTCAACTGAATCGTACGTAATTAGTTAAATGAACTTCTTTCTTGACACAAAACATCCATTAAACCATTTAAATGGCGTGAATGTGTCTCGAATCTCAAAACTAAACGATTTTACTTTAAACACGCGAAAACCATCACTGTTAAATGTATAGGTTCACTTAATTGGATTCATTATATGATATAATATAATTTTTCTAGGACTGCTTTAGAATGTAAGCAAATACACACACTTTTCAAACGTAGAATGAAACCATTCTAGCTCTAGATACGGTATGAATATTCCGTATCAAATGTTAGAATGAGCACATGTAGTACCATCTCTTGTTTATAAAGGTAAAACTGTAGCAAAATTAGCAAAAATATATATATTTTACCATGAAATATTGAATAATTTAGTTCAATTTAAAGTTTTGCTTTAAAATTACTTAAAATTTATTAGTTTTTCTTAATATTTGACCAGTTTTTTATCAATTTAGTTCAAAAAAATAAAACTGCTCCATCTATTGTTAAATATTTAAACCTGATATCTGTCACAACAATCCGACATAACCTTCAATTTTCGCATTATAATTTGTAAAGATGTGCTAAAATTAAATAAAAATCTTTTTTAAGTACTGAATTGATAAAATTATTAAATAACATTAATTGCTTTGTTTAAAAATATGTGTTTTGTTGCATTTACAATGTCGAGTCACAAAAAACATTGTTTTTAACCTTGTCCGCAGTTTAAAGCCATACAGTGTTTCATATTTGCAGTCGAAAAAAAAGTATAGTCTACAACACGTATGGGATAGTCATTCCACGCTTGCGGGACCGTCATACTCGCCTGTCGGCTCTTAAACTTTCCGCTCGCGCGATATATTGTCTATTCCATACTAGTTATAAAATATACTATTTTATATTACAAGAATAACAAAATATTATAGTCTTTATGTCCGACAAGACATATTTCCGAGAAAACCCACGAGACGAAATTAAGTGTTTTTTTTTCGACAATATATTGAGTCAAACAAATAGACATGTATAAATTGTTTAATTCCACTTTAATGAGTTACTAAATTGACCGAATTTCGAGATACAATAAATTAATTCAATATAATCAATTTCTAAATTCATAAATTACACTTGTTTATAAATCTTAACTTTTTTCCTGTGCGGGCGTTCTTTTCTACTTTTTCTGATGTATTTTTATCCGCTAGATTTAAATCTACCACCAAAAATTTAAATTCTGGACCGTTTTCCAAATATATAAAAGCTTTTTACTTAAGATATAAGCATGGAAATATCTAAAATTAAAAGATTTAAAGTAAATATTATTCCCTAATTAATATATTTGGAAAAAAAGGAAGCAACTTTTTTCTGAAATTAAATTTACTTACCCTATGCCCAAATTTTTCTTACATATAAAATTAAAAGCTTTTAATTTTATAAAATTGGTTGAGTTGTGGGATATATGCCAAAAAGAAAACAACGCCAAAAACTTTGTTAAGTAAATTAATTTTAGTTACATAAGCCTTAAAATACTGTGCTAGCTGAAAACATTATTTTCCACTTTTTAAAAGAGAATGACAGTCTTTTTAGTATTTTTTTATGATGTATCCACTTAAAAATAAACTAATTATGTTTTAATTTAGACACTAATTGCTATTTTCTTTTTAAACTAAATTCTTTAGTCCACGCATTTTGTTTCGTAATTAACTAAAAAATCGTTCAAAGCCTCCAGATAGATTTATAAGCTGCAGAAAACCTAAAGCTTGATTTTTTTATTTATCTGGTTTAAACCATTTACCCTTTGATAATAAATAGAAAACAAACCGTGAAGATATGTAATGCTACGCATTTCATTATATACTATTCACACTATACGGTAATTATATTGCATTTTCAAAAATATTTGAAAAAAAAAAAACATTTTTCAAAAAAATACAAAAAAAAACTTAAAAAAAAATTTCAACTTCTTTTTTTATTTTCTTTAAAAAAAATGCGAAACGTTGAAAAAAGAATCAAAAAGAGAAACAAAAAAAAAATTAACAATTTTTTTTATTTTCTTTTTGCGAAAAACATTTTTGAAAAAAGAATGAAAATTAGTTTATTTTTTATTTTTAAAAAAGTTTAACCCCCCATAACTTTTTTGTTTTTGGGGGGATTACTTTCAAAAAAAAATCAAGTCGACCGGATAAGTCGTTTTTGAGTTGTCGTAAAAAAAATTAACAATTTAAAAAATACCTTTTTTTAAAAAACAAAAAAATATATTTTTTCAAACAAAAAAAAATTCTAAATTTTTAATTTTTTTTAATTTTCTTTTTGCAAAAAACATTTTTGAAAAAAGAATGAAAATTAGTTTATTTTTTGTTTTTGGGGGATTACTTTAAAAAAAAATTCAAGTCGACCGGATAAGTCGTTCTTGAGATGTCGTACAAAAATCGGGACAACGGACTCTACAGTTAACCCAAACTGTTTTAATAATATTACTCAGTTATATATTTTTTAATTAACCATGCAGTAAACTAGGAAAACACTTAATGAATACATTGTTCGCGGTTTTTGATTATTAATAAGTTAAAAGAATCGTTAGATGCTACAAGGTTTGGACTTTATTAACAAAAATGTTCCCGGGTTTATAGTAAATTTTACCCTAATCCAGTTTCCCGGAAAATATTCTTGAAACAATCCCAGGAGGACACATTAGATAATCTACGTGAATATCCGGATTATCCTTTTCCATTTGCGCAAGTCTGTACAATGATGTTAATGGAATAGAATTTACTTTTTAATTTAAAATTTAATTTAAAGTTAATTCCACGGAAGAACTGTTCTGAACTGTTTGAATAAAGAACTAAAAGGACTTTTGTTTTTAACAATTATGTGTGTGGAAACGCTCGAGTGAAAATGGTTAATTTTTTAACATTTTTAAGTAAAAAAATAAATATAATATACAGGGTGATTTTTAAATATCTGCACTTTTTTTAAAAGGTAATTTTACATCAAAAAATATGCAAAAACTAATGAAACTAACTATAAATATAATTAATTTTATGTTTATACTGCGCATGCTTGGTTATAACTAACGGAATAACTAGAAATTGAATTAATTATATGCATAAATGAACCTCACAGTGTTTTGTGACCCCATGAAAACCAAGATGTGTTAAACTACATGTTTCTAACATATTAGGTCACCACAAACCTGCAAATGCAGGTTTATGTATCAATAGTACCCAAACACATACCTACATACAATTCATTTACATAAAAATAAGATATACTGCATATGAATTATGCAGTAATTATTACAGCATAAACTTTAACAACTTACAACTGCCTCAACTGATATTTTAGATTATTTTTAATGTTGGTGTTTTATTTAAAATAGCGTTAAACTGACATTTGTTAGCGCTCCATCAAGTGTCAGAATTAATTCACATTATATTTACAACATAAATTTAATACAACATAAATTTATTTTAAACGAAATATATAAATAAATGCAAATCTTAAGTAAGAGTCGAAAAATAATTTACCACAGAGATTTTTCGTTACATAACACAAGAATATCCGATAGGCCGAAAATAAATCGTATAAACGTAAATTTACGTGTATGCGATAAAACAATGCGAAAAGTTGTCACGAAAAAAAACATATGCGACATAATTTTTAACTGCAATTTATCTCCATTTTAAGGTTAAGAAAACATCTGAAAGCAAGAATACTGAATACCCCTCTGTTCATTTGAATAAGCATAATTCGTATTTCTTTGTAATGAAAAGATTAATATTTTATTTTAATATAGCATGTTGATACAGAGTGTCGCAAAAAAATAAAATTATATTATTATGTTAACCACGCGCTATAGTTTCGCACATATCTTCCTTAGTCGTGGGCCAATTTAATTGACATTTGAGAAAGGCCCCGATAGATAATGGTTATTTATGGTACTAGTGGGTAACCTGCGAGGCGTCAGCCAAGCACGTTAATTTTTGAGACGGCAATATCGGTTTACCCATGAGTGCCATACAAGGTTTTATCCAATAAATAGCTTAGGAATTTATATT
The DNA here is from genome assembly GCA_958510825.1 of Brachypterus glaber. Classification (NCBI taxonomy): domain Eukaryota; kingdom Metazoa; phylum Arthropoda; class Insecta; order Coleoptera; family Kateretidae; genus Brachypterus; species Brachypterus glaber. Next base: position 12,760,069 of record OY294044.1, on the reverse strand, counting down.
TAAAAAAAAAAATTAATGACATTTACAAGAAAATAATTTGACAAGTGACAGTTGAGTGGGTAAAATAAATAATTATCCACTCATTAAAGTAAAAGCCACGCGGGGGTTATTATTGAGTTTATCTATTTAAAATATAGTCTTTATTGTCTTATTATCTGTATGTATTGGATAAAAACATTTATTCAAATCATCATTAGTAGTTTGTTTGCTTTATTTTAGGGACAGGCTTAGTGTCTATGGACCATTTATCTGGATAGGAATTAGTTTGAATGGAGATTGTGGGAGGGGGGGAGGGTGAGACTAGCTCATGAATTGGTGCGCACCATTACTGGTTGAGAACATTTGTTGCGTTTTGTTGGTGAAACTTTTGCCACCGGATTGAATGGTTTGAACAGTTTAGCCGTTTTCTCGCTTACACAATTCCATTCCGTTCAAACTTTTCATTCCGTCGATTTAGATGGAATGAACGGAATTGAAGTGGTGGGGCATCTGTCATATGAAGTTGAAAAGCGCGCCATCATAACGTTTTAACCTTAAAAGGCATTTTTGTGGGAAAATGGAAACCGCAGAGAAGAATATTATTTGGTTGGGCAATGGTTTTAATCCCCCAAATTCTCGAATCCTTTTAAGGTCGATTCAGGCATAATTGTCACTAACTTCACTAAACTGAATTAAGAAATTTAGAAATTAAGAAGATTAAGGAACATAGCCTCAAATTCTATAATAAATTTATCGTGGTATGCAACAATTAAGATAAAAGATAAAATATACCATAAAATAATGATACAATCTTAAAATAAACCATAGAAAAAGAAGAATTTCTGAACTACACGTTTGTGCAAAATGTTATAAACAAACGTTATCCAAGTATCAAAATAAAAATGAAGATGGCGACACTTATGTATTTTAAAATTCGTACATTTTCAGTGTTGAGGAAAACACAGTAGTTGCATAAGAAAATAAAAGGTACTTTTGGAGATAGTTGGTTTTAAAACACGATTTTTAGACCCAACAACTGCAAATATAGTAATAATCGTCCTACGCAATAGATATTTGTTTTTGTTTTACTTATTCAGTCGTATTTACACATGCTTATTATCTATTTGGCAGTTACCTTATTATTGTATACCACGGAAAATTTGACATTATGTTTCTTAATTTTATTAATATCTTAATTCAGTTTATTGAAGTTAATGATAACTATGCCTGAATCGACCTTAATTGAATAGTGGAGAATTTCATATTCTGTGACTACCAAAACAAAAGTAGGTAACAAAAGTAGGTACCAGTTTTCAGTCTTTAATGAGATTTAGGGGTTTTGTCTGGGAATAACTTCCTCATATCAGTTTTTATTTTTGAAAACTTTTACATTTGATGAGCTTAACACAATTAGCATTAATAAAACACCTAAAATTGTCATTTTCAAGAGTACCTACTTACTAAAATATTACTTAAATATATCATATCTGGACTGCTTATTCTATTACTTTCTTACTGAAACAGATTAAAAGGGCCAGCGCTCTTTCATTCATTGAATGGGTTTTATTCTGAGCGGGGTGATCAGAAAACACCCCCGGGGCTATTTAAAAAACTAGGTTAGGTTTTATTGTATAACAAATGACATTCTAAAACAAACCGTGAAACAAAGTTTGGCGTTTTGTCGCTTTGTGCATTCCGTCCAAGCCATTCAAACCGCGGAATGGTCCGACAAAACGCAACAATTTTTAATCTTTTTGCTATTGGTGGGGATTTCCTAATCGTAATCAAGGAAATTTGAAATGAGGGGATTAGATTAATCTTTCTATGACGGATGATTTTCGTTTTTAGGAGGGACATGTGGATTTGGGTGTTCCTCAGAAAACAACAGGCGTTGAGTACCTTGATTTGGAAGAACTGAAGTTTGGATGAATGTTTTTTTGTTAAGAGTGATTTTATTTCAGGCTGGGGCTCCGCAGAGTAGTACTGGTTTTGGGGTTTGCTATGGGGCTTACCTATTAGGGGGTAGAGCTTGGAGAGACGGTCTTTGGCTATTTGGAGGGTGTTTTTGGCGTGCTGATCACACGTAAGGTTTTTAAATAGAGCAATGCCTAGGTTTGGACTTTTTAACAAATATTTATATATTTATTTATAACAAATGACATTCTAAAACAAACCGTGAAACAAAGTTTGGCGTTTTGTCGCTTTGCGCAGTCCAAACCATTCAAACCGCGGAATGGTCCGACAAAACGCAACAATTTTTAATCTTTTTGTGAGTGGTGGGGATTTTCTAATCGTAATCAAGGAAATTTGAAATGAGGGGATTAGATTAATCTTGTTTATCGGATAAAAGACTTTCTATGACGGATGATTTTCGTTTTGAGGAGGGACATGTGGATTTGGGTGTTCCTCATAAAACAAGAGGCGTTGAGGCATATTCTGAGTACCTTGATTTGGAAGAACTGAAGTTTGGATGAATGTTTTTTTGTTAAGAGTGATTTTATTTCAGGCTGGGGCTCCGCAGAGTAGTACTGGTTTTTGTGTTTGCTATGGGGCTTACCTATTAGGGGGTAGAGCTTGGAGAGACGGCCTTTGGCTATTTGCAGGGGTTTTTTGGCGTGCTGATCACACGTAAGGCTTTTAGATAGAGCAATGCCTAGATAGTTAACATGGTTTTCCTAGTTAATAACTTGCTCATTTATCTGAGTAGGTTTTGGTGGGGCGGGGCCTATCTTTTTTTTAATGTTAAGATTATTAAAATACTTTAATTTATTTTTGCGAATGTAGTTAGTAAGACTTTTGTCCTTAAATTAATTTTTTTTTCCGACACTCTGTATTATAGGGAAGATATCTGGCTTATTTATTCTTTAATTGCGTAGGACTTATATGAGCTGCAAAGAATGTACGCCAAACTGGACAATTACCTAATTTGAGTATCTATAGAAAATTTTTAATGACGCAAATATCAAATACAGAAAACGTTTCTTTGGAGAAAAATAAATAATTACGCATTAAAACAGTTCACGTGTACCCTTAAACCATAAAATCTTTAGGCAAAACTAAATTAGTAAGAATTCGCAAGCTGCACATTAAATTCCGGACACCTAAAAAATTGACATTTTTTAAATTCAAATATTTCGAAAACTAATTAATGGATTTAACTGATTCTTTTTTTTATGAAGCTTAAACATTCTCTATTTTTGTTTGTTTTAAGAATGGTTAAAATTTTTTATCGTATTAACAGCTACAAATAATGTACAACTATGTTTCTTACCCCATCTTCTAGGACTTGCGTGGTATGTCACTGTAACTGTTTATCAAATTATTAAAGTCTTTCATATTGCCGCAGTGTTAATGAATATTTTCTTTTTTATTTTTTTACCTTTTTCCTTCTGGTTTAGGAGTATCAAGATTTTCCTGAAAGTTGTTATTTTTTCAGTCAACTCAAAAAGTACTAAATCAGCAGAGTTTTTTATTTGAAGCTCATATCTTTTACTTCTTCTTCTACGCTCATGTCTTTTACTTCTTCTTCTACAGTTTCTTTACCTCGAGGCAACTTATTATTACCGTTTGACGGAGGCTTAACGGTGATTTCGCAGAACTGCCGACGGACGGGGGACCCTATTTTTTCTTCTACTCTAGTTTTTCAAATCCAATTTATGTTTTTGATAAACTTGATTAGAAGAAAAACGTAACTCGGTTAAGCTTCAAATTTAAAGGACAGCATCAATCAAATTCATATAGTACTTTTTAACTTAACTGCAAAAATTACAAATCCTGATATCTCCTAAACCAGAAGTAAAAATGTAAAAAAATTAAAAACAAAATATTCATTAAAACTGCGGCAATAGGACTTTAATATTTTGATAAACAGTTGCAGTGGCGTATCATGCAAGTCCTAGAAGATGGGGTAAAAAACATAGTTGTACATTATTTGTTGCTGTTAATACGAAAAAAAATAATCATTCTTAAAACAAACAAAAGTAGAGAATGTTAAAGCTTCAAAACAAAAAAAGAATCAGTCAAATCCATTAATTAGTTTTCGAAATATTTGAATTTAAAAAATGTCAATTTTTTTGGTGTCCGGAATTTAATGTGCGGCAGTGTATATTTAAACCCTATTTTTTTTAATACATTATTCTTATTACTTATACTCTATGATCCTTTAAAAAACTTTGTTAAAGTTCTAAACAAAAGAAAATTTAATATAAGTTGTCAAGCTTTTACGACAATATGTTTAGGACGCCTATAAAAGAATTCTTTTATTGTATTGTATCTGTTCCAGCTAAGAACTTTCAACTTCTTGCAGTATTTAACTATGATGTTGTAAATTTATTTACACTGGTATTGTGCAATAAAAAATCCAAATTTAATTAAATACAAAAAATTCAGTCAAAGAAAAAGAACATATAGTGTTTTTGACGTTAAAGGAGTTATTTTAGACTTCCCAACAGAGGGAGGTTCTACAAATGCTTACACTAGTTATACATTACGCCGCAATAGATATAATAAATGACGTCAATTTAGTATTTATTTGTTTTATTTTTCCAATATTTAGCTTGAACTTTGCACCCAAAAATAAATTCAGCGATTTATACCAAAATTTTAAATAATTCTTTAATCGTCTTTTTTACGCCAAGATTCTATTGGTGGAAATATTCGCTAAAATGCGTCAGAAGCACTGTTTTTTTTTTCAAAAAACGATCAACATAATAACATTAATATTTTAGATGAGATAGCTAACACAAGCCCACAAAAAAACTTAAATTACTCTTATCCAGACTACATTTATGTTACGTATTGTTGGATGCTGAAAACGAATTTAACAATGAAAACGTCGCTGATCCCCAAAGGTCGCTCCCGTTTTATGGAAAAGTGATTCCAAGCAGATTTGACTGATATAGTTTTCGACATTCTGATCAAAGGTTTCCACTGGCAAATTCCCAAAAATAAACAGTTTAGGCGCTAGCACTTTGAAAATCTCTAGCTCCACGGTGCACCGGTCTTAGTTTGGGAAAATTTGGATAATATACAGGGTTGTTCAGAAATAAGTTCGAGAAATTTAAGCGGTAACGTAAAAAAATGTGAAAAAAAGTTCCTATAAATGAGCCTAAAAACTACTTTTTAGATGTACCCTTAGGAGGGTCGTAGCTCCCTTAGGGCTCATTTCCGGATCAACCTTTATAGGTACTTTTTTTCATATTTTTTAACGTAGAATCACCTCTTAAATTGCTCGGACTTATTTCTGAATAACCCTGTATAGTTCTGAACTTTCTTATTATAAGTGCCTTGGGGCTCAACTCCCAAATTTCAATAGTTTAGGTGCTAGAGAACTTTAAAAATCTCAAGCCAGATCGTCTAATATTCTTTTTTGCACTTTTTTGAAAAGAAAAAAAAATCTACGGAAAATATAGGTTAGTTATATTTATTTTTTTGTGGACCTGCGTAATTATGTGTTTTAATCAGCTTATTAATTATAAAATTTTAGACTAAAATTTTATTTAAAATAATAAAATAAGTTTCAAGAAAGTCCATATACAGTGCGTGCATTAAGTCTGGAATCACCCGATTAACTTTTTAGTTACAAGTAAAACACAAAAACCCTCAGATAGGTCGATTTTTATTTTTAATTTTGCAAATTATAGTGTAATAAAAGTTATTAAAATAATAATAAAAAATAAGCTTTCCAACGGTGTATAATAAAGCCCAATTTGGTAAAGGGCTAATGATAAAATGCACAATTTAGTTTATTATAAAGACATGTAAAGTATAACTTTAGTTCACTATAAATGTTCAAATTGATGTCCTTCAGCTCTTTGACAGTGGACAGTAAAAAAACGGGATTAAAATCGATTAAATAGTAAACATAAAATTGGTCAATAAAAAGAAAAAAAATTGCATTTTTCAACAGGGTATAAAATATTACAATAAGTTTAAAACAACCTTATTTAGATTCTCAGGAAGGTGCCAAGTAGGAAATAGGGCAACAATTACCATATTATGCGTAATATTTCACACAAACAATGTTTAAATAAAACATGCGTTTTTTCATAACCCTTTAACAAATTAGGCTTTATCATACACTGTTGGAAAGCTTATTAAATTACCTTTCCAATGATGTATCACAAGGGGTAGGTTGCTATTTGAAAAAAAAAAGTTGGGGGGTGAGGGTGCAAGGGGGTGCCAATTTTGATAACTTTTTTTAGACCAAAATTTGCAGAATTAAAAATATAAATCGACCTGTTCGAGGATTTTTGTATTTTACTTGTAACTAAAAAGTTATTCGGGTGATTCCAGACTTAATGCACGCACTGTATATGTTGATTTTATACAGTTTTTGTAAAACTAAATTAAAATTTCGCTAATTTACAGAAAATTTAACTAACTTTCCTACAGTGTTAATGTTCATAAGCTACAAAACTTACACGACTACCGCAAATAGTAAAAAATACTTATCATTAGCGCGCGCTAATTGATTAGCTAGCAGGTATTAATCATGTACTGTCATTACCATATACTGTTTAAGTTGATATGGACAAAAGAATATATTAGTAATAATACTTTTTGTTATAGAAAATAATCCCTGAACACGAATTTATCAAAAATTTGATTTGGTTCAAGGGAAATTTAAAAATATTTTATTTATTTGATATCCCATAATGGTTATAAAATAAATCTGAATATAATCATCACACTAGTTTTTGTTCTTTGACTGGCACAGAGGGGTATTTCGAAGCAAAAAAATCTATTTCAGCCAGTCTCCATGGATCTTTATGGACTGATTCCAGTCCATAGAAGTAATTTTCTGGTTGTATCTGTTTTTTACACTATTTTGTAACACCATGCCAAATGAGATAATTAATATTTATTACCATATTTTTGGAAATTAACCAGTTATGTCCAGTTATATTCAATGATTGTTTATAATTTGTTAAATCATAACGAATTTAATGTATGCCCCCGGTTCGGTTAGGGTCAAAATATGATAAAGTAATCAGAAAAAAAAACAGGAATATATTTATTTTTAATTTATTTGAATTAGATAACATATCCAGTGGCGGACTGGCTCAATCACTGGATAGGTAGGGTAGTTGTGGTAGGTGGTAACAAAAGTACTGAACATACAGAGCGGTCCAAAAGTCACCCCCCCCCCTTTTAACTTTTGAACGAGTTGAGATATCCTTCAAATTTAGAACTCTTAAATAAGACAACTTAAACTATCTTTTAGCATATATTTGATATTTTCAGCTCTTAAAATGTGGGCAGGGGGGCACGGGGGGACATTTTTTTAAATGGAAAGGAGGGTCGTGTGATACATCATTTTAAAGCTTATAAAATTCTCTATTTAAACTAACATTTTTAATTTTTTTAAAATTTTTTTTAAGGTTTTGATTTTTCAATTTTTTGTGCTAAAACATTCGATTTTTGAAGTTTTTTTTATAATTTTTTATTTATATCAACTAAAATTAGTTTAAAAGTATAATTAACATTTTTTTTATGTTGAAATTAGGCATTTTTAAAAAATTATTTGTTTTTTTTTTAGAGGAATTTTGACATTAATACCCATTTCTAACCCCATTTTAAACCCAATTTTTTTTTAAAAATATGGAGTTAAATGGAGAATTATAAGCTTTAAAATGATGTATTACACGACCCCCCTTTCCATTTAAAAAAATGTGCCCCCATGCCCCCCTGCCCACATTTAAAGAGCTGAAAGTATTAAATATATGCTAAAAAATAGTTTAAAAAGTTCCAAATTTCAAGTCGATATCTCAACTGGTTCAAAAGTTAAGAGGGGGGGGGTGACTTTTGGACCGCTCTGTATGTAGATATCTGCCCCAAAAAATCTCTTCTGCAAACAACATTAGTCACAGAAAAAGAGGATTCCTTGAACCAAGAACACGTGTCTTTTGATATATTCAAAACCATATTCTCTTGTTTAAAGGTCAGCATTTCTTTAAACCAAAGTCAATGTCCTTGAATGTGAATCTTCATCCAAAGACACTGACTCTGGTTCAAAGAAATACTAGCCTTGAAACAAGAAAATATGGCTTTGGAGATATCAAAAGAAAAATTACTTCTTAAATAAACCCCAAATTCTAATCTTTCGAAAATTCACTAATATTTCAGAGGCTCTAAGGACCCACCCCTAAATCTTAAAAGTATAGTATATTTTGGAATCAGTTAGCTGATTCCAAAATATACTAGCTAGCTAGCTAGCTAGCTCGTTAATATCTTTAAGTGAACAGAATTTTAAGTTGACGCATATATTTTTGAAAAACCTTAATCTTTGTAGCAAAACTGGCGTCACATGGAACTAGGAATACTTTGTTTTTTTTGTTTCACAATGCAACTTTTTTCCCATACCAATTTTACGGTTTTTAAAAAAGCCTATTTTACTCCACCCTATTAGAAATCTCATGACGTAGAGGTGTTATGGAGCGAAGAAAAGCGCTCTCTAACGCATACTTTATCTACAGGGTGAGTTTTTTAAAGTGTTACAAGGGAATATCTCGAAAACGGTCTAAATTTTTTTTGTGAAATTTTGCTGAAGTAATAGGGAGGAGGGGGGACACATTTAAACATATTTTTGACACCTACCCCCCTCCCTATTTTGAGGGGCGGGGGGTAACTTTGAATTTTTAAATGGGATGATGTACTTTTTTTTATAAAATTCGAATCTACGTAAAAAATAAGGTATGTATACAAAAAAAAATTGATTTTCTCTTTAGGTTATGGAGTTATGAATAATTAAATTATATTATACAAAAAAATATTAACAATTAAATTTCAACTAATTTATCGTCCGTCATGTTTGAGCAATTGTTCAAAATGTCCCCCTTCAACTTCCAAACATTTTCCATGTTTAATTGAGCAATAAACTGAGAAATAATCGTCAAACTGTTAAAATTCTCGACTGACTTATATTTAAAAAAATGCGTTATCATGGAATCAAATAAAAAAACAAATAAACAAAAAAAAACTTCATTAATATTTTAATCTAATAAATCATAATTCAATTACCGAAAGAGCAAATCAATTTCTTTTTTGCATATATACCTAGTTTTTTAAGTAGATTCGGATTAAAAAAAAAGTACATCATCCTATTTAAAATTTCAAAGTTATCCCCCGCCCCTCAAAATAGGGAGGGAGGTAGGTGTCAAAAATATGTTTAAATATGTCCCCCTGCCTCCCTATTATTTCACCAAAATTTCACAAAAAATTTTGTAACTGTTTTCGAGATATTCCCTTGTAACACTTTAAAAAACACCCTGTATATAAATATTTTTTAACCCGGACAGCAACGATTTATAAATTACATCCGAAATAGGAGACTGGGAAATAAATTGAGGCATGCAATATGAAGAAAATCCTACCTTATGACGTAATTGACGCACACGACGCTCTGCGGTTTCTGGTTTTTGTCATAAATCAGGGTGGCTTGCGTCGCGACCCACACGTATCCTCCGGTTTTCGCCAGAAAACGGTAATGATTGGTCTCCATTTGTCCTTTGGAGAATACTGAAAAACAAAATTGTAAAAATTATAAATACGATACTGAGAATATAATACTTAAAAGCAGAGCAGAGAAATTTTTCAATTTGAAAGTTTGGTGGGTCACCCTAATACGCAAAATAAAATTTTGCGAATTCATTAACGCTCAGTGGCCATAGCTGTTGACATTTGCTTTATCCCCAATCACAAGCGACATCGAATGGCCAAGATTCGCACATCTTCAGTTGTTTATTTTTTTACAATAAAAAGTATTAATTAAGTTTTTGCTTCTAAATTAATTTAAACAAAAAAAAATCATTCCTCAAGACTCGAGTCTTAAATAATTTAAATTAAAGAGAGACAAACAGATTTCGATGGATTGGTAAAATTTTATGAATTTTAATAATAGACTATTATGGAGACCAAAGTTTCACTGATTTTTCTCTGATTTCCCTGTTTTCCCCGATCTGTGGGTAACCTGCTTCAATATGTTTAGTGCATCATTTTAAAAAAGTTTGTACGACGATTGCAATAGATGAAGTGTTAAAAAATGTTCCTAGCGTTTAGGAAACGTTCAAGTATTACGTAACGCAAAATGTACCAAAATTCATACACTTCATCATACCTTGGTTCTCGCGTTATTCAAGGCTGCGAGATTTCATATTTTGGCTACCCCCCCTAATACACCCCCTATTGGGGGGGTTGCCAAAATATGAAATCTCTATAATCTATAATAACGCGAGAACCGGGGTATGAAGTGTATGAATTTTGGTACAATTTGCGTTACGTAATAATTCAACGTTCCCTTAGAAATAAAAATAATTTATCTGCTATTGGACCTCTGGCGATAGAACATAATAGTTATTTTCAACTCCAAACTACAAAAGTCCAAAAGATATGAAAAAGAAATAAGTCGTGAAGATATGTAATGCTTCGCATTTCATAGTATACTCTTCACAGTGGATGGTATATTGCGTTTTATCTCAATATACTCAATATTATATGCACAAAAAGCGGGAATTGATATTTTGCATTTTGTAAACTTCATTTGTTGTCACTGACAACTATTTGTATAAATGTCACTTATGGATCAAAATAATGATAGAAAATGTCTTAAAAAAATTCTGGTTATACATTAAAAAAAAAATAAAGAAAAAAATATTTTGAAAAAAAAAAAACATCCAAAAAATATAAAAAAATTTATTTTTATTTATTTGCTTTTTGCGATTTTTTTTTTTTTTTTTTGAAAATTATAGTTTTTTTAATTTTTTTATAACGTTTAACTACCCATAACTTTTTTGTTTTTGGGGGATAACATTTAAAATTGGTAAAATTGATGCTTATAAAAAACGTATTTTTTCCTGAAAAAGTTACGTTAATTGGAACTTTCTTTCAGCTTTTTTCGATTTTTTTTTAAGTTTACCTCCCCATAACTTTTTTACCTTTGGGGGGATTACTTTCAAAAGAAATAGGGATCTTTCCGTCGTAGAACTTGATTTTTCCTAAAAATTTCGAGTCGTTCGAATAACTCATTCTTGAGTTATCATGTTTACAAACGTGACCTCAAGCGGACAAGCTACTTATTCTTTCATAAAACACATTTGTATCCAAGGGTTTTTTTTCCGAGGCGTTTTTTTGGCGAATTTTGAAAATTCGAAACTACCGTATTATACTATTCTAAAGTTTACGCGCCGTGAATAGTATAATAAAGAAATATAACGTTTGACAATCTTATGAAATTACTCTTCATTTTATTTTGCTGTTCTGGCGTTCGCAATATCTTTTTACGGGAAATTTACAACCAGACTAATATGAACGACGCCACGATAGGTCACAAAAGTCCTAAAACAAAGTTTTACTGCCAATAAAAGATTCGATTGGTAGCCGCACACAGTGGTGGAATTTTCCATAAAGATGGACAAAACTCTAAATAAAATCCATTTAGCTCTTTTCGAAGTTGCTGATTAAAAAAAATGCTATTTATTTTTTTTTAAATAAAATTTCCAGTCCAATATGTCCGTCACAAATGTCAAAAGTTGCATAAGTTTTGTCTGAAAATGCCTAGGTAACATAAACTACTTTAAGGTCGCTGATTAAGAAAATCGTATTTATTTTTTGTAAACATTATAGCGGATAGTGTATGTATATGATTAGATTTGTTTTTGAAAAATTGAAAACGAAAATATTTATTTAAAATGGAAGAAGAACTACCCACCCTAAACCCTATATTTTTTGTCGTAATTTTACGTACGCTTAGGCTAAGTTTGTCTAATAAACGACCCAATAGGAAACTGTGTAAGTTCATGTGGGTAAAAATATTTTAAACTATTTTAATTTAAGTAAATTAAAATACAATATTTTTACCCACATTAACTTACAGTTTCCTCTTAGGTCGTTTTCTAGACAAATTAAGCCTAAGCGGACGTAAAATGGCATCATTTTACGGCAAAAAAGTGGCGCTTTACCTTCCACTTGGAAAAACACATATTTTTCAATTGATATTTATTTGCAAAATTGCGACTTTAGTTCAAATTGATGGGTTTTCTTTGAAATGTCAGAGGGTAACATCTGATTTTATATATTTTCTTATCAGACTTTCTTTTATGAAAACACATTTGATAGCTGGACGCGTCTAGAAAATTGATTTGCAGTGATAAATGATTTTTCCACTAGATTTTTTTTCGATTACTTTAATCAATCTAAAAATCCGCTACAAATATAAAATATTGTTTTCTTCTTAAAAGCTTAGTTTAACTGAGGCGGAGGATTAGACGCCTTAAGGGGTTTTCTGGTAAAAATTTTCGGAAAATGTATACAAGAAAATGGAAGCCTATGAGGAAGCAGAAGGCGTGGTATACGGTCCTGGTATAGATGATTAAGAGTAAGACCCTTTTTTAAAATATTTTTGATATTTTTGTTGAAGATTTTTGAAATTTTCGTTTTTCTCGAGACAGCGTTTTTTTGACCTGGCGTATGTGATTTTGAAAAATCTACTAAACCGATCTACCTCAAATTTTAACTGCTTACTCTTCGTACGTGTCCCTATCGCAGGAACTAGAATTATATTATTTTTTTTGAAAAATTATAAAAGTTGTAAACAATTAAAGTTGAGAAAAAAAGGTCGAAAAATTCTAAAGTCCGCCATTTTGTTATTTTTTTATAAAAAAATATAATTCTAGTTCCTGCGATAACCAGTAACATAATTAACAAGAATCCATTTCGCTTTTTGCCTTCAGATTACCTGAAGTCGAGAAATCACCTACGCCAGCAAAAAAAGTCATCGTGTTCATGCCGCCACTTTGAAAAAAGTTCTGATGAAAAAAAATTTTTTTTGTGTACTTCAAAACATATATTTTATGTATAAAAAAGCCCTACAATAAAAATATCATTTTTTCTACGAAAAAAAAAACTTTTAAAAAAGGTCGATTTCACCAGAAACACCTCTTAAAGATAAAGTTACACACAAAAATATAATCAAACAAGACAACTCCTCAGGGGTCGATTAGATTTACAAGTGTGGCTATAATTTTAATACGAACGCTACGCCACACAGTGGACAGTTTATGTGATCTCGGAAAAAAACACAAAAAAAATAATATTGAACAAATTGTAACTCAGAAAAAGCCTACTAACTACAAGTTATATCGATTTATCTGGGGTTTTCTTTTGCAAATTGTGCATGAATAAGTAACATTTATATTTTATTTTAAATTTTAATGTAACTTCTACGTTATGCTGTAATTTTTTTTTCAGTTATAGCTGTTTTTGTCGAATTTGATGGACTATACATATATACTTTTATTCTAGCACCTTCCTTTTAATAAAGACTGCACTATTTCAAGTATATATTATATATACATGAAATAGTGCAGCATGTATTATAGCTGTTTCGATTTATTTTAGAATTTGCAGTCACCTGCAGTCTCTAAGGTTTTCTCTTTTCTTTAGCATTGGCTGCTGGTAACACGCGTCGCGCCATATCCAACGTATGGAAAGAAGAACGAGCGCCGGGTCTAAAATTTCAAACGGTTTTGAGTTATATACGCGAGTCAAGTGACTTTGCGGATTATTCAGACCCTATTCAATGTAAAGTGAAGAAGTTGTTAAGAGAATATCTAAAGAAGAAAAAAAAATAAATGTTAAGTACTTTTTAATATCTATATACCCATATAACAATAGAGTTGACATAAAGCATTTAAAATGATAAATTAATTTTTTCGCGCCAGATTGTTAAAACTGACCACTGTGCGCCATATTTCTCTCCTTTTCTATTTACAAATGACAAAAAGAGATAAAATTAGTTTACATAATGCGTGCGCGTAATTTCTGTAATACTTCCCTGACGTTTTCAAGCAAAACTTGACACCCTTACAAAAAAAAAATTTGGCGCCCAAAAAAATACCCTCATAAAAAAAGGCTTTGTCCCTGATGGTTTCTGCCAAACTTGGTGAACCTGCAAAAAGAAATAGCGCCACCCCAAAAATTACCTTCAAGAAAAAAAGCTTTGTCCCTGACGATTTCTACCAAACTTGGCGCCCTCCCAACAAAAAAATTGGCGCCCCAAAAATTACCTTTAAGAAAAAAATAGAGGGCTCAGCGAAAACGCCAGGGGACTCAAACCAAGGCCAGGGGGCTTAGTCCCCCCCTAGTTACGGCCCTGAGCCATTTCATTGATTCTGGGTAAATGAACATCAAAAACTACGCAAAAACCTCATATACAGGTACTTCCAAATATTAATCCTAGGGGATGGTCTCCTAAAAATGCACCATTTTTAAAGGGCTTTAAAAGCAATTTTTCGGCATAGATGTATAGAAACTTTTTTTCTTATCTTTCATCATCATTAAAATTTTGGTTTTCAACATTTTAGTATTTAATTTTTCGTCTACAAACCGTGTAATTTCACCTTCAAATTATTTTTTCTCGAAAACGGTTAGTCCTACAGTGTAACAACAAGAGTACCTTTTTATGTATTTTGACCTGAGGAATCATATACCAGAAATAAAATCACAAAAAAGTTACATAGAAAAAAATTTGGAACAAAAAACTGATAAGGCCCCCCATTTCGCACGCCCCAGATTAAAACAAGTACATGAAAATAACATACGAAGATGGGCCTTATTAATATTAGTTCACGCGCAAAACCTCGTTGCTATATCTCAAAGGGTTCCTGAGTTATTAAATAAAAACCGAATTTTTTAACCACTTTCAAAGGGGCGTAGCTCCCTTAGGATGCATTTTTCAACATATATTTATAGGAACTTTTTGTCGTATTTTCTCATGTAGAATCACCCCTTTCGGACCCTATTTCAAATACACCGTGTATATACCAAAAAATAATTTGTGTTGTTATTTACGTGTTCAAATTTTTAAGTTTAAAACTAAAAGGGGGGAGGCTTTAGAGACTAACTTTGTATTATGTTCAATCATCTTGAAGTTTAACATAGAAAAACATGTATTAATAAATTATTTAAAAATACATAATAAATTATTTAAAAATGCATTTAATTTTAAAAAAGTTATAGTTAATTAAATAAAAATTATTTTTTGTTTTCAGTTCAGGATTTTACACAAAGGACTTTTTGTTGAGGATTGTAAAGGACGATATCCAATTTTCCGACTGAGATAATTTTATGTTGGACCGTGATACGAACATGCCCCGCAACAAAACCCAAGATAGCATTTGAGGATATCACGATCTGTTAAGAAACAAAGTTATTCCGGTCATATGTAGAAACAACAAAAAGGGATTTTCTTTAATATTATGCATTTTCAGATTAAGTCTTATATTTTTTTTATCTTTTGTTTTTAAATATACAGTCGTGATGTTATGTAATGCTTCACATTCAATTATATACTATTCACTGGGAAATGCAAAACCCGGGCACGGTGTTTTTTTTGCAAATTTTAACTTTTTGCTTCTGACCCCTGATTTTTTTTTTCATATCTTTTTAAACACACCATAAGAAGTAATTTAGGCAAATATAAAAGAAATCGTAGGGGCCGCACTATATTGCCAAACAGAAAATAAATGTTTAAAAATATACCTAGAATAATGTTTATTTTTCCACATAAAAATGCTTATAATTTTTGTTTTTGTTTTATTTCAGCTATCTAATATTTATACATTTTAAGAACTGTGTCACAGTGGGGCAAATTGAATTTCTAGATGGACAAAAATTCAAAAATTTCAGTATTAATTTAAAATAATCTATTGATAACGAGAAAAATATTTAAAAAATCTAAACTTCAAGGTCAATTTTGAATTTGTAAATTTTAATTCAAAAATCTTAAAAAAATAAAACCTCTTAATAACCTGCTGATAACGGAAAAAATTATTTTAAATATCTAAAGTTTAAGGAGCCATTTTTGGGAGGGGGTAAATATTTTAAATTTTAATAAAAAATCTAAAAAATAAAACCAACTCTTATTAACCTGCTGATATCGGAAAAAATAAGTTTAAATATCTAGAGTTTAAGGGGCCATTTTTGGGAGGGGGTAAATATTGTAAATTTCAATAAAAAATCTAAAAAATACACTGCCCAGTAAAAAAGCGGCGCGTGAAATGGATTTTTTTTTATCAGTTTCACTTTCAGCAACCTTAAAAAGCCCAAAATACAAATTTTCAAGAAAACTACCCCCCACCCCTCAGTGGGGGGAGTTACATTTTTTTTATTATAAGATTCATTTTTTTTTTTTTTTTGGTTTAAAACAGGGTTGAAAATGGGTATTTTTGTCAACATTTCTCTAAAAAAATCAAACAATTTTTTAAAAATGACTAATTTCATGATGAAAAAACGTAAATTATACTTTTAAACTAATTTTAATTGACATAAATAATAATTTACAAAAAAAAAACTTAAAAAATCGCATTTTTTAGCACAAGGAATTAAAAAATCAAAACCTTAAAAAAATAAAAAACATACAGCCCTATGCAAAATTTTATTTGCTTTAAAATGATGTATCACACGACCCTCCTTTCCATTAAAAAAATGTCCCCCCATACCGCCATGCCCATATTTTAAGAGCTGAAAGTATAAAATATATGCTAATAGAT
This sequence comes from Brachypterus glaber, assembly GCA_958510825.1. Taxonomy (NCBI): domain Eukaryota; kingdom Metazoa; phylum Arthropoda; class Insecta; order Coleoptera; family Kateretidae; genus Brachypterus; species Brachypterus glaber. The sequence continues at coordinate 12,743,543 of OY294044.1, read as the reverse complement.
TAAGTTGTCTTATTTAAGATTTCTAAATTTGAAGTCGATATCTCAACTCGTTCAAAAGTTAAGAGGGGGGGGGGTGACTTTTGGACCGCTCTGTATATAAGTATAAGTCTGAGGATATAAATTCTTGCCTTAATTATTATATTAAATTACGACTGATCGTTTCATTAATTTTAAAATAATTTAATGCTGAGTTATTTTATCATTGATCAAAGATTATTTAATCGTATTAAAGAACTGAGCATGAAGGAGAATTAAATAGGCAATTTGGTAAATGTATCCACTAATACCCGGCTGTAAACCAGTATCTACTGCAGTAAGGACTGTCTAATCTCACGCATTATGCGTGACGCGTATCCTTAGGAGATTATCTGCTGATAAATTGTTGAATCGAAGCTACACATAAAGTCGGAATTTTCAGTAGTGAGTCGGCAAATTTAAGATGAGTTGGCAATATTGTCAAGAGACTGGTGACATTTTTAAAAATCCAATGACCGCTTTTTTATTTTATTTGTCAGTTTTCTACCGGAAAGAAAATGTTTTTGGTAGTAAAAAAATTGTCAAGAATGTGCGAATTTGCAAATTTAAAAAAAAAATAAGGGTGTCCGAATATTTTGAAGGGTGAGGACCTTTTTTTAGACATCCGTTTTCTTTGGAAAAATTGATTATTTCGTAGTCGGTAGGTATAACTGAAAGAAATCGGCAATTTTTTAAGAATGAGAACCTTTTTTTAGCCTTCAGTTTTTTCGGAGGTAGGAAAATGTTGGTTGTCAATCAGAAAATCTTAGCTTTACCTCCTGTGGGCAGTAATCTATTATATTTCAAGTCCATTATTTGATTATCTCGTGTTTTTTCACGATTTTAGAAACCTCTGATATACACGGTGTTTGCAGTATTGTGGCGGAAAATAAAGGGGATGATTCTACAACACAAAACATGAAAAACCAACATAAGAACATATATATGAACCTATACCTATATATCTGGAAACGAACCCTAAGAGAGTTAAGACCCTCTAAAATTATATATATTTTCAATCTATCCAGAGGCGTGTATAGATGGAAAAAATCTGTTAGGCTTAGCACGTTCATTGCTCATATTATTTTAGTGGCAACTCCCTGAGAGTATTGTCTTCAGTGCAGTGCATGATGAGAGTTGTTTGATTTTCAAAAAAAAGCAGAAACAGTAAGCAAAAAGGCCTTTCTTATACGCTCACAACGTGATACCCCTACGACAGCGGCTGAGCTACTAAAGTTGCATTTCAATGTGAAATTTCAGGGTTCGAGGACGAAAAATTAAATATTAACTAATGTTTAAAACCAAAATTTTAGGGATGTAGGGTTATTCTATATCAAAAACTATGAAGAAAAGTTATTATACATGTAGGTCGAAAAATCGGTTTTAAAGCTACTATGGCCCTTTAAAAATTGTGCATTTTTAGGACTTTTTCCAAACCATATATGGGAGCTATGCATAGCTCCCTTAGGATTGATTTTTTCAAGGACCTATATATGAAGGTTTTTTCTTAGTTTTTGATGTACATTTACCTTGAATCATTGAAATTTTGGTTTTCAGCATTTTAGTACTTAATTTTTCATCCTCAAACCGTGAAATTTCACCTTCAAATGAATTTTTCTTGAAAACGGTTAATCCTACAGTATTACAACAAGATTACCTTTTTTATGTATTTTGACATAATGAATCATATTCCAAAAATAAAATTAAAAAAAAAGTTACACAGAAAAAAGTTTGGGACAAAAAACTAATAACGCCCCCCAGTTTCGCACACCTCTGGTTAAAATAAATAAAATAAAATAAAATAAAATAACACACGAATGTGGAACTTATTAAGTTTAGTTTACATTCAAAACCTCGTTGCTGTACCTCAAAGCATTCCTGAGTTATTAAATAAAAACCGAATTTTTTAGCCACATTCAAAGGGGCTTAGCTCCCTTACAACGCATTTTTAGACATATGTTTATAGGGACTTTTTTTCATATTTCCTATGTAGAATCACCCCTTAAAATTAATTACCCTATTTTTGAATGGATAAAGCCGAACTGCTAGAACGCGATATAGTTACATATAGTGTAACACTGTAAGAGCAACCGTTTTCAAAAAATGCATTTAAAAGGAAGTAACATTTTGTGCCACCAAAAATGTTACATTTTGAAAAGGCTATTACTCCTTTAATATTAAATTTAGGTGTTTTGGTGAAGAATACTGTTTTGCTTAGTTTTAAATAAAAAATCGCCCTGCAGAATTAAAATACTGTTCGTGATTCCCCATCTTCGAAGGGCTGCAGCTCTCTTAGGGCTTATTTCCGAAAATATGTTTCTTTAATGGTTTTTTATGTTTTGTGATGTAGAATCATCACCTTTATTTTCAGCCAGAAGACTGCAAACATCGTGTATAAAATGTTGATTTACTTACAGCATTTGTAAGCGGGCCCAATCGCATCCCCGTCCATTGCATGATGATACTCGTAAACTGATTTGCCTACTAGATCGTCCGATTTATAGCCCAAAATTTCTTCCAATCTGAAAAAAAAATGCAAACAATTTTAGATAATTTAAAATTATTACCAAAATAAAAAGTATTAAAACGTATTTTTTCTATTTTGCGACTGTTATAAGCTCATAATCACACGCATTTTGCGTGTTCTTAAAGGCCCATAAGAGGTCTCTACTTTTTTTCTTTTGGGTTGGCAACAGACAAAAGTCTATCTCTTGACGGTTGCCGTGCAATGGTGAACGTCGGTTTAAAGTTTAATTTTCTACAAAATTTTGTGTTTAGGTTATGTTTTACCGTGTTAAAATTGTGGCTTGGTTACTTGCAGTGGAAAAGAGAAGAAATGACTATAAAATATATCAAAATAATATTCGTTCTTAGAATTTTAAACATGGCGAAAACTGTAATGCCAATTCGAAACAAAAATCCCTAAATCAGTCATCAATTCAAATGTAAGTTTTTTTTATTTTAGAGCAAAATAGAAAAAAAAGTATAAAGTACTCGTTTCATAACACGTTTTTAGCGCACTAGTACTTTAGAAAACTCACCGCAAGCGGCTCGTTTTCTAAACTTGTACTCTTGCGCTAAAAACGTATGTTATGAAACTAGTACTTTAATATACTATAATAATGTTTGCCAAGTTAATTTTTTATCCAATGGCAAAATATTGTTGTATTTTGTCCATTAAAAATTAAAAGCAATGAGCAATTCAACGAAAATCAAGATATCAATTTTTAATAGAATTATCTCTTACTAGGAGAGAAAATATCGTCGGCTTACAAGTAAAGAGCACTAAGTCCAAAAACATGGTTTTGAGATATTGACAAATTTAACTTTCATTGTTGTTTTTTAATTTTTGTAATAATTGTTTTTGGAAAAAAACTACCGCAAATTGCAATGACATATTTGGACATAATGATGTCCCAATTGCAGTTAAATAAAGAAAAATTGAAGTAGTTTAATTCAACTAAATTTGAAAAAAGATATGGACTTAGTGCCTTTTTCTTGTAGGCCCACGACGTCGGCTTACAAGTAAAGAGCACTAAGTCAATAAAATAATATAAAAAACAACTATTTAAAATTAAAACCCTTCTATTAATTAAACGTAATGTATAACTATAAAGTAGAAAACAAGATGTTTACATAAATTTTAAAGAACTAGATTTTTAAAAGAAGGGTTTGGACTTTTTGATTGTTTAAAGAACGTTTCCAAAATTAATAAAATTAATTAGTATTAATTATATGAAACTGCTTATTATGCCAGAACTAAGACAGTTTTCAGAGGCCATCGGCTGTGCCGGCAAAAAAGCATCTCCTAAAGTCAATAATTATAATGAATCATTAATAATGATAAAACACTTCACGGTGCAATTCTAAGGGCTGTTTTCCGAACTTTCCGCGAACTTTTCTTGTTATTTATGTAGTAACCAAGGATTTAAGAGCAAAATTAAAATAATCTATCAGTTAAAATTTGAATGCGTTTGTCAGTACAATAAATAACGCGTTATTGTATCATATAAATGATTCAAGCAATCATATTTTTATAAATTAACTCTTTAGAAAGTCGCTTAGTGCAGAAACATTTAAAATAATCTACAAGTAAAACGCACTAAGTGACTTAGTGCCTATTGCCAGATAAAATTTTAATCAAAATCAAATTGGTGCGTTTTGTATAGTGGGTAACTCCCTTGGCAGTCCACCTAGAAGTTCGGTTTACCTATACATAGGTCATCAAAAATTAACTACAGTGCTATTAAAATCCCATTTTTGCAAAAAAGTGACTTAGTGCCTTTTACTTGTAAGCCGACGATATGATTATTGCTATAAGTAAAAAAAAATATTTCTCACATTAAGAAAATGCTAAAAATGGTATGTTCTAAAGCTCGTAGTGAAAAATAGTTATTTATATACCAAAGGACTAAACTGAGTGATTCCTGAGCGAGTGTAGCGAGCGAGGGAAACAGAAATGTAAGGCACTAAAACAGTCACGTTTAGTCCTGAGGTATATACACTATTTTTTGCAATGCCAAACATAATTTAGGTAGATAAAATTAAAATTAAAAACCATGCGTCTAAAAGGGTGTTTTATTTTTGTAATTAAATCGAGATGCATGTGAATTGCGAAAAGTCAGTTTTACGGCTATCGCGAATTGTTTTTTAATATGGTTGACACAAACGTCAGTTCGAAAAAGTGGACGAAGATGATAAATTTTAAGTAATTTAAACATTGTTATTTTTAAAAGTTTTCTTTGTTAAAATCAAATAAATTCGTTTGAATCGCTAATTTATTAAAAAACATCACGAAACCTAATTTTTGTAGGTACCAGTAAAGCATATAATATGTATAATATTATCAAGGTTGCCGTGATATTTTTCCCTTTGGAGAAAAACGCCAAGTTTAGTCCCGAAAATGAAAGCGTAAAATTAAGTCTTGGTCGTGCAAAATAGTTATTTATATACCAAGGGACTAAACTAGCTGTTTTAGTCCCGCTGCATTAGTGTTTCCTGAGCGAGCGTAGCGAGCGAGGAAAACTGAAATGCAAGGGACTAAAACAGCCAAGTTTAGTCCTGAGGTATATACACTATTTTTTGCAGGACCAAACATAATTTAGGTAGGTAGATAAAATTAAAATTAAAAACCACGCGTCTAAAATCTGTTGTTTTATTTTCGTAATTTAATCAAGATGCCTGTAAATTGCGAAAAGTCAGTTTCATGGCTATCGCGATTTCAACTGTTTGGACTTTTTGTTGACACAAACGTCAAAAAAATGGACGATGATGATAAATTTTAAGTTATGTATAAATTGTTATAACAATGTTGTTTTAAAAGGCTTTCTTTGTTAAAATCAAATAAATTGGTTTGAATCGCTAATTTATTACAAAACACCACCAAACCCAATTTTTGAACCAGCAAAGCACATAGTAAGTATAATATTTTAATATTATCAAGGTTGCCGTGATTTTTATTCCCTAGGGAGAAAAATGGCAAGTTTAGTCCCGAAAATGAAAGCGTAAAATTAGGTTTTAGTCTTGGTGGTGCAAAAAACCTATTATTCTTACACTGAGTCCTCGGCGTGAGTATATTTCATGTCCAAACCGTGTTTTGTAATGAACGTTTGTTTCGGCAAAGGATCTTCGATGTTCGAAGGATGTGGAATGGGTTTTCCAACTGCCACAAAGCAAGTTTGGAGGCAGCCATCTTTATCTTTCATTTTCACTTCACTGTTTACTAAATGGCCCGTGCAATGTATAACCTAAAAAATACAAAAATATGTATTAGTTTAATAGTTTTCACATAAAATTATTTAGTTTAATTTAGTTGTACAGATTTATAGAGACCTCTAAATAAGCTGCAGAAAATAAATCTCAGTTGTTTACAGTTGGAATTACACAATTAAACCTATTTACGGGTTTTTAAAATCGACCGATAAATCAAATATTTTTGTTGGCATTTTCGGCTTAAGAATGTCATGAAAAATCGAGAAAATGTGAAAAAAGTGGGCGTTAAAAAAATATCTGTCTGTCTGTCTGGCTGGCGGTCTGTATGGGAACCTTATAACTTTTGAACGGAATGTCCGATTTAAAAAATTCTTTCACCAAACGATTCAGGACTTTTTCTGTTTGCGCCACATCAAATATGGTTAACATTAGCCTAGGGCAAGGGGGGCAAAATGAATAAAAACTATAATTTTTAGCGATATCTCATTATTTAGGACAATTTTTTATACATAAATGAAAATAATGTCTAATTCCCCACAAAAACATATGTAATCATTTTTATCATGGGACTATTAGTTTCCAAGATATAGGCATTTTAATAAATTTTGATATTTTTGATTTTTACATTTTTAATAGATGTAAAATTTTGACACTAGTAAAATTTCAATGATAGGTAAAATTAATTTCAATTTTTATTTTGTTAAATTTCTGATAACGGTGCGGCCAGAAAAACAGTCCGATGAAGCCACAAAGAAAAAACAAAACGATAATAAGGACAATTTAATATCGTATTTTATAAACTTCCTTATTTTTCCACCCATATAGATCATGCTGCAATATTTTTTTCCAATAGAAAAACAATTAACAATTAAGAAATTTAAACATTTTTTTATTTTATGAATAAATATAACAAGAATAACACGACAAATTAAGATATTAAACAGTTTTAGCAATTATTAAAAAGAATCTAACATTAGTTATTACTAATTCTATTTTGGTTGAACATTAATGATAAATTTTTTGCATTTGTTTCATTTGCATTTGCCATTTCTATTATTCCTTCTGGGTATGTGTTCTCGGGTTCGAGAGAACGCATTCCCGGGAGTGAGTTGCATATTAGTTCTTTCGAAACGCAAAACTACTTATTCTTGAACTTCACTTCGCAAGAAAGATCCTTTCCAACTTTCCAACCAAAAGTTTCTAGTGAATTCAGGACTAAACAGCCCACTATTGACAAGAGGGTTATCCTGAAAATGAATTTTTTTTTTCTTGACTGCTGGTGGGCGCAGATCTTTTTCTGTTTTTATTTTCATTTTCAGTCATTTCTTACACATAAATTTTTGGATATTAATTAAAAAAATTATTCAAAGCACAGCAATATTTTTACAAATAATGAAAATAATGACCTGCGCACGCAAACTCGTGTCGCATAATCTGATTGGTTAAAATCCGCTAAAATACTTGGCAACGCTGCAGCCGGCTGCAGAGATCCCATCACACTCACTACTGTTCAAGAATAGCATTTTTAACTTTGGGGAACTTTGATATGATGTGATCAGTTCCCTTCCTAAGAAAATTGTTTACGTTCTCTCGAGTCCGAGAATAGATACCCTGGTAACATTTCATCTTCTTCTTTAAGGTTCATCATTTTCTTCTATAAAAACTTAAAAATTAAAATTGACAACACAACTGACACGAACAAACTAGCTTAGGACGCTATAATGTTGATCGGTCGTCATGGAAACGAATGTCCTAGCCAATAATGTTACAAGTTTGTATAATCAAGCTACTTGTTTTTATGAAATAATTATGCGTGCGGAAAAGACCTTCTTTCCACACGCATATGCGTGCGGAAAGAGAGAAGTTTAGTTTTATACTTACTTTATATGTAGCCGATTTCAAATTGACAGATCGTCCTTTGCTGGTAAGCGTACATTTCAACCTTAGGAAAAACGAATTTGCCATTCCCATTTCATTTTTGTTGCTTTTGGATTGAAGCATGTCCTTAATTTCTTCATGGTCACAAGGGTGACTGTATTCATAAACATTCTGGCCCATCAAGTCAATCTAAAACATTTAAAAAGTTAATTTTTAATTTGCAGGACAGCAGGCTCCTTTTGTATAATAAATCTGAATGGAAAGTTTAAATTAGCGGCAATTAGCGACAATATAGCGATATTGAAACTGATAACATTTTTACTCAAACGTCAAAAATTGCTCCGCGAGCTCGGCTGGCAATCTCCGTAATCGACCTAAGAACAGTTTTCTCATGCATCCCTAATGAAAATGACGGGTCTGCGCGGGTATAAATTGTGCACAAACCCGTAATTTTCAATAGGGTTGTATCATACATAACTATTTCCACAACCTACTTATTGCTAGCACATTTAGTTTTCAATGTTGCTAGCGAATTTTACATCACATTTAATAATAAATACTGCTGCCAACATAATAATTTCCCCTGTACCGACAGTAGGGTAATTAAAATAACATTATTTTTTTGAAAAACGAAAAACTTTGCAATTTATTCGAAAAATAAAAAAAAAAATAAAAAAATGTTTTTACCCCCATTACCCCATCTCAAATTTTACCATAAACAATTCCAGCCTAGAACTTTGGACAATTAACCTGTAGCCCAAATTTAAAGTCTTAAGCTCGAAGCTTTATTAAGTTATCGTGGTCACAAATTTCTCAGAAAAAAGACCGATAGACTTTTTAAAAATACCTTTCAAATAATGTATCATATGACCCATATTCCCATTTGAGATTTTAAAGTTGGGGTTGATGGGGGTTAGGGGGTGAGTTTTAGAACCTTATCAATTACATAAATAGAAAGCTTAATAAAAATATCTAATTGACCTGCTTTTTAGATTTTTCTTATCTCTTACACTTTTTAAGATAATGCCTGTAGGAAAGTTAGTGGGACACCCTGTATAGGTCGATTTTTTACCATGTGGTATTGTTCCTCTCACTATGCGGTATTGTGCCTCTCACTTGCACACATTGAGAGATCGCTAACGCATCCATAAAAATCGGGGTATAATTGACGATATTGGCTATATTTATTAGCCGCAATTTTACATGAGTTTTTACTCTGTGCGTTAAAATTTTGGCAGTAGGGTTTTATATAATTTTATAGTACATATACTATACATAGTATAGTAAAAAGTCTGCCTGCCACTAGTGTAATTTTGTAAAAATTTTGTGAACTTAAATATGGCCGTCGCTGAGGATACAACTTTTCCAACAAGCGCCTAATTGCAGCTCTCTGTGCAGGAGTTTGTTTTGTTTTTTTCTTGGTTTGGACTTTTTTTTTTAATGAGGGGGCCTTGGTTTACGTTAACGTTGGTTTGGCGTCTGTTTGGTGTTTTTTTTTTGTAAAAAAATGTTTTTTATTTAAAATAACATAATATGTTATTTTAAATAATATTCTAAATAATATTTTAAATAATATTATTGAAAAACGGTCTGCGCATGCGCAGTTTATCGAAACGCGACATAAAGAGCTGCACATAAGCGCTCCTCTTTTCCAAAGCAAACGGATGTAAATTTGGTTTGGTTTGCAAAACCATTAATTTAAGGATATACTTGCATAATATAAGTTACATTGTATTAAATTTTCCTAATGATTAGTAATTACGTACATTGAATGCAATTTAAAAATAAAAATTAATGGTAGAAAAATATAATTAAAAAACATCAACAATTGAATTTCTGGAATTAAATAATAAATTAGTATATAGTTTTATAATTTTTAATTGAATTCAACCACGGTGGCGTTAGATAAGGTTTAAAACCGATAAAAATAACAATCCAAATTATGCCTAGGTATTTTTGATTGTCAATTTTTATTGATCGCATCCACAACCACCGTGTCAAATTATTTAATTGACTACTTATAATTTAAAATGTAGATAGAATAGGATGCTACAATTGATAGCTAATAAATATTATTAACTAAACTTTTTTATACTAGTAGCTACTAGCACGCTCGTAGGAAAAGTTATTTTATTGTAAATTCAGTTACATCTAAATGTTTACAAAGTTAAAGAGTTATAGAGAAATGCCCTAATGCCCTAGCTTCCTTATGAGACGATTTAGCACAAAATTTCATCAAAATATTTTTTTTTATTAACTTTTATCAAAAATTGTTCAAACCTCGCATTAACGAACAAACCTGATTTTGTACAATGTATATTTTGTTTGCTTTGGTTTGCTTACAAGCAAAAGACTAAGTCAAATTAGTTGAATCAAACTACTTCATTCTTTTTTAATCAACAAATGGGACACCATTATGTTCAAACATGTAACTGGGTTTTGCAGTAATTGAAAATATTTTTGATTGTCAATTTTTATCGATCGCATCCACAACCACCGTGTCATTTTATTTAATTGACTACTTATAATTTAAAATGTAGATGGAAGCGGATGCTGCAATTGATAGCTAATAAATATTATTAACTAAACTTTTTTATACTAGAAAATGTACAGGTAGGGGAGAGTGGGGATGTTTCGACCTCTTAATGTTTAAATCTTTTTATAAAATATTTAATAAATTATTTTATTTTATTTTTTTATACCAATCTATAGTTTAATATGTTTTCTATTAAATGATATAGTACAAGTTTTATTAATTTAAAGAATAATTAGTTTTATAAATTAAAATAAAAATAGTTAGATTTGGTTGAAACATCCCTCTAGGGTGGGAGGTTTCAACCAGATGGTGGGGATGATTAAACCAGGTAAATTATTTTAATTTTTCGAATGTTCCATCCAGTGGTCGAATCATCCCTATATGCTCATATTTTAAATAACATGATGATACCCGGTAAAATAAACGAATTAGTTTAGGTTCAGTGCATAAAAATGAAGCCAATAAAACACTTGTTTAATCATATAAAACCGATTTTGAATAGATTTTACCACTAGGAAAATATCAATAAAAAAAATATAGAACCAAAACTGATTTTCACAAAAAATTAATTTTTTCGTAAGTTTTCTTAGACCTTTCCGAATTTGACCAAACTTTAACTAGGCACTATAGCCATTAAACTTATTAGTTGGCACTACTGGAAGCACTCATAATTTAAACAGTTTTTAAATAAAATCAAATGGTTAAATCGAGGGGCTGACCGCGTCTGAAATTTGTACAAAAGAGTTCCTTTTTGCAAAGAGTTCCTTTTTGCAAAGAGTTCCTCGGAATTCCTCCGGAGTTCCTCCAGAGTTCCTTGGGAGGTCCTCCTGTGTTCCTTAAGAGTTCCTCGGTAATTTTTGGCAAATAAGCCGTAGAAATTACCGCTGTGCAAGCACTACTGCCAATAAGGCACCCTCAAAAAAAAAGCTTTTTCCCTGGCGGTTTCAACTTGGCGCCCCTACAAAAAAAGAAGTTAGCACCCAAAAAAATACCTTCATAAAAAAAGCTTTGTCCCTGCCCTGACGGTTACTTCCAAACTTAGCGCCACTTCAAATAAAAAATGGCGCCCCCGATTTACCTTCACGAGAAAAAAGCTTTGTCCCTGACAGATTCTACCAAACTTGGCGCCTCTTCAACGCAAAAATTGGTGCCCCAAGATTACTTTCAGGAAAAAAAGCTTTGTCCCTGGCGCGGTTTCTACCAAACTTGGCGCCCCTTCAAAAACGTTAATCCACATGGGTAATAAATAATAATTGTTTCTGACCGCGTCTGAAATTTGTACAAAAGAGTTCCTTTTTGCAAAGAGTTCCTCCATTTTGCAAAGAGTTCCTCCATTTTGCAAAGAGTTCCTCCATTTTGTAAAGAGTTCCTCCAGAGTTCCTCGGAGTTTGTCCAGAGTTCCTCGGTGTTCCTCCAGAGTTCCTTTTGCTTGTACAAAAGATTTCCTCGCGGTCAGCCCCTCGGGTTAAATCCTCCCACTGGTCGAAACATACCCACTCTCCCCTAGCTAGCTAATAAACTGTAATAAAAAGATAGGTACGAAAAACAAATAGTGAATAAATTTTTTTTTATGATTTTAATTACATCGTTTACATTAAATTTATTATAAAGGAACTAATAAAATCAGTCGGTTCTCTTATTATAATACCACTACAATAGTAAATTAACTGTCTAACCGCAATCATTAAAATGCCAATGAAAATTAAAAATCATTAAAACTATGAAAATGGATGCAATATTGTGTAATATTTATTTAGGAACCAACCTCGGAACCAACTATTTAAATTTATGCAAAGTAAAATTATAAAGCGTTATATATATAGGTAGTCTAAAATTGGGTACCAGCTCTAAAAAGTTTGCCTAATGACTGTTTTTTTCTTCATTTAACGTGTTAAATAATAATTCCAGAAATGGAATTTTTGGGAAAATTTTAGAAAATTAGAAAAAAATGCGGAAAAAAAAACGGTAAACGAGCGGCGATCCACGTTTAGAGGTGTTTTTTTTTTGTTTTCTTTTGAGAGAGATCAAAATTTGCGTTACGTAATACTTGAACGTTCCCTTTAAAGGAATTATTCTACATCAAAAAATATGAAAAAAAGTTCCTGCAAACATGACCATTGGCTGATAGGCCTTACTAAGGATAGATCACATGGTTTGCTATAACGTAAAGGGTTCTTGAATTATTGAATAACAATCGAATTTATGAAATCTCTTTTTGAAGAAGCGTAGCTGCCTTACGATTGGACATAATATGAAAAAAGTTTCTTTAAACATATTACGTTTTTTTCACCCCTTAAAAGGAATGAAGCTATTTCAATATCATCCTGTATTATGTTATCAAATATTCAATTAGAAAAGAAATCTTGACGAAGATGATTGGCAGGATAGATTGCGATACGGCATGCGATAGCTGTCGGACCCCTGTTTATAATAATAGCAAGCCGTGAAGATATGTAATGCTACGCATTCCATTGTATATTATTCGAAGTGGATGGTATATTGCATTATCCCAAATAAAGCAAATTCAAAAAAAAAAAAATAAAAAAATCAAAAAAATCTGTTATTGAAAAAAAGAAAATATTTGAAAATTTTTTTCGCTACAAAAAAATAAAAAAAACGTGACATTGGACGAACGGACAGAAGGACGGACATTTTCGAAGTTTCCGTTCACGATACCGGGTGTCCCACCAGGTTTTTGACAAGTTATATCTCCGTTATTTGAAAAGGTAAATTTTTTGTAAAAAATCGCGTTAAATGGGAGCCAAAGAAGATTTTATTGACTTATTCAATCCCCCCCCCATTGCTTACTCGCTCCCTTGAAACCACCCCCAACCTCTGATTTTCAAATACTTCTCCCACCCCCATTTTTATCTAAGAATATGAAATTACATTTCATTTTGAATTAAACCATGTATTATAAGTAGTATCTTATTCTTTTAAGGGGACAGACAGATGGACATGTTCAAAGTTTCTTATTTTTTCATTAAACACATTTGTATCCAAGAATTTTTGTCCAAAGTTATATCTCCGTTATTTGAAAAGGTAAATTTTTTGTAAAAAATTGCGTTAAATGGGAGCCAAAGATTTTATTGACTTATTCAATCCCCCCCCCCCCATTGCTTACTCGCTCCCTTGTAACCACCCCCAACCACTGATTTTCAAATAGCTTCTCCCACCCCCATTTTTATCTAAGAATATGAAATTACATTTCATTTTGAATTAAACCATGTATTATAAGTAGTATCTTATTCTTTTAAGGGGACTTTTTAAGGGGACAGACAGATGGACATGTTCAAAGTTTCTTATTTTTCATGAAACACATTTGTATCCAAGAATTTTTGTCCAAAGTTATATCTCCGTTATTTGAAAAGGTAAATTTTTTGTAAAAAATTGCGTTAAATTGGAGCCAAAGAAGATTTTATTGACTTATTCAATCCCCCCCCCCCCCCGATTGCTTACTCGCTCCCTTGTAGCCACCCCCAACCTCTGATTTTCAAATAGCTTCTCCCACCCCCATTTTTATCTAAGAATATGAAATTACATTTCATTTTGAATTAAACCATGTATTATAAGTAGTATCTTATTCTTTTAAGGGGACTTTTTAAGGGGACAGACAGATGGACATGTTCAAAGTTTCTTATTTTTTCATGAATGTATCCAAGAATTTTTGTCCAGGAGGTTTTTTGGCGATTTTGGGAAATTCGAAACTACAGTGTAATACTTTTCTATCGCTTGCGCTGTGGAAAGTATAATAATAATATAAAATAAACTAACCTGTGTTATACCCAAATAGTCGCTGACGTTTTCAGAGAGATATACGAAATCCCCATCAGAAGATAAAACCAATAGAAATCCTTCTAGCGATTTGAGAAAAGTGGCGTCATCAATTTTGTTGTCGATATCTTCTTCAGTTTCATTTTTGACTAAAACAAATGAATCAACATTAAACTGAAAAATATTTTGGATTTTTTTAAATTTAAATTGTGACATATTTAGAATAAATTTTATTAAAACATGGACAATGAATACTCATTTCAATTTTTAATAAAGACCTTTATTATTATTATTATTATTAATTGAAGCAATATACTGGGTGTCCCAACTCTATTTACCCAGAAATTTTCTTTAAAACTAAAAGAGATAATCGATTTCTGCAAAAACTACCTTAAATTGGACAACAATATCTATAAAAGTACCCTATTGAAAATGACGGATCTGCGCGGGTATAAGTGGTGCATAAACCGGACTTAGGCGGGTGAATTTCATCCGCTCAAGTCCGGTTTATGCACCATTTATACCCGCATAGACCCGTCATTTTCAGCAGGGTAGTTTTCGTGAAAATTCATATATTGGGGTTTTTGAGGTTTCTGAAAGTGAATCTGATAATAAAAAATCCGTTTCACGCGCGGAGGTGATAAATGGGAAAGCTCTTTTACTGGGCACTGTATTTTAGGTAAATTTTAATTTAAAAAATATATTACGCAATAAAGGTTTGATAAAATAAATAAATAATTACCTAAATTAACCATTTCTCTAACTCTAAGATAGGAGATGGCTAATCGCATCACGGAAGCCTTGTCAAGTTGGGAGACCTGTTCTTGGGTAATGGGCAACGCATTTGCGAGGTCGGTGAAAATCTCCGTTTCTTTGGATCGACGGGAACGCGCAGCATCGCGAGATTTTTCTTTTCTTTTCTCGTTGTTCCTGGAAAAAAAGAGACAAATATAAATGAGCGGTGTTATGCAATAATCGTCTAACCCTAATTATGAAATGACAGTAGGGAAACGTTCAAGTGTTACGTAACACAAATTGTACCAAAATTCATACACTTCATACCCCTTTTCTCGCGTTACTTAAGGCTGTAGAGATTTAATATTTTGGCTACCCCCCAAATTGGGGGTGTCTTGGGGGGGGATATTCAAAATATATAATCTCTATAGCCATTAATAACGCGGGAACCGGGGTATGAAGTGTATGAATTTTGGTACAATTTGCGTTACCCAATATCTTTTAAAGAAATTGAATAAAAGATAACAAATTTTGATAATTTTGAACCCCCCCCCCCCCTGTAACTCTATTTTCCTATACCATTAACATGGGCGTAACACTTCAAAATGAACCCCACAGCCACCCCCTTCCCTATGAGCGTTACGTAAAACTTGAACGTTCCCTCACAACATTTTTTAAATTAGGATAAGGAGAACAAGAAGCAATACAAAAAAAACTTCACACAAGAAACATATTTATCTTTATAAGAGCCGGTATTTTAATGCACACGGTTTTTACTCGATTGATAAAGTACCTGTTTGCCCGGGAAACCTAACATTTTATTCGTTTTTCATAAACTATTTGATATACCCGAATATACCTCGATTTATTACATGTGGTCATATGCCAGTTCCACTTGATGGTAATTTTCTATTAGTATTTTTTTCTGATTTATACCATCTTAACTATTAAATTTTGGGAGTTTTGCCAAAAGAAAGAAAGAAAATCAAGAACTATAATATATATAAATTTCAGCCAAATCGGACTTTTTTTTTCTTTTTGTGACCATTTCCTAGTCACAGCCCAACAATTCATTCTAGAGAATTTTTATACTAGGCTTTCTTTTGGTTTATTGTCCTTTTAATACGAGAATGAGTAAGCGAGTTATCGATAAAAAATACCCAAGAAACCAGATAGCGTCTCCGACGGACTATCGACGTCAGTTTTAGGTCATCATTGTGACGTCATACATAAGACGTATATGCCATCAAAAGTGTACGTTGCTGGGACGTCAATGGAGCTCTCTACAACTAGAATTATGAAACAAAAGACGTCTACCCTATCTCTATCTCATTTGTGCTACACTTTCCAGCCAATCAAATAAATACTGTATTTGTTTTTCATACAACAAATAGAGTATTTATTTGGTTGGCTGGAAAGTGTAGCACTGAGAGGCACGAACGAACATAGCTAATGTGAATCTGTAGAATAAGATAATTCTACTAAAATTTAGATGGCGCCAGTAATTTCTTTAATAATAATATTAGTTTGGACTTTTTAAAATATTAGTTACACTTTTCGCCCGGCCAAGTAAATATTGTATTTGTTCAACAAAGAACAAATACAGAACTTGTTTGGTTGGGTGGAAGTGGGAGTGTATGTATGTCTTCTATCCTTTTTGGATAGAACTTTTGTCCCTGTCTAATCTAACGGGAGAAATCGCCATTTAATGCTGAGGCTATAAGTGGCGCCAAATATTGTTTTCTACCACTAAAAAAGTTTTAAAATTTATATGATTATTAAAGATTGATGAATTTATAGTCTTTTTCTGGAATTACGTAAACTGAACAGTACTTTTCAGTTGCTATAGCGACTATAGTAAGCCTGTTAATTTGATGTCGATGTGATGTACATTTGATTAGTCTGGATTTTCTATGCCTGTGAAAAATTCCTTTCACTGGACAAGAGCAGATATGGTGGAGCAGTGTTGCCGATTTGGAAATAGCCCCCATGCGCCCCCTAAATCCGCCCATGCGTAGAATCACCTCTTAAATTTCTTGAACTTATTCCTAAACCCTGTATAAATTTTTGAGATGCGCAACGAAAAAGTTAAAAAAAATGGCAACATTTTATTTTTGCCAGCTAAGACAATCTACGTAGGTATATGGTAAAGTTCACTTTTTTAAGTTACATAGTTCCTGGGATAAACGGCTGCGGCAGATGGACGGGCAACCAAGAAATCCTTTAAGGGTTCCGTTTTTGGTTTTTAAGGTACGGAACCCTAAAAAGAATTAATTTTGACCATTTGACCACCAAAGAGCTGTTGGCCACATAGGCATTTGCCGCTCTGCCACAATGACCAGCAGTCCAGGCCTCGCAGTTTTTTTAAACTCGGTACCTCAATTTTTTTTGGTACTTACATGAAATCTTCCATGTCCCCTAGTGCTACAAACTGACAAGTATTATAACAACCGTTCGCGTAATAACTATAACAGTTTCCGTAATCAAAATTCTCCTCTTTTTGACACGGTGTTCCTAGTTTGGACAACAATCCGTTGGGATTCACTATCGGTTTTGGCGGTTTAGTCCTAAACCCATCAACCACATTGACACTCTCATTTTGCACTTTATCAACACTAGATTCAAGAAAAATATTCCCTGTATCGACACTGTAAGATTCTGGTAGTGAAAAACTAGCACTATATGGTGGAACTGGTACATTTCCAAAAGATCCTACTGTAGAATTTACGTAAGGATACACATGTGAGTTGGGCTGGTTGCAAAATTGATTGTAATTCATATTAAAAACTAATTTAAATATTCTCTTAGTTAATCTATATTTTTGTAATTAATATAAATATGTACTAATTCATAAAATTACAATACCTTGCTACTGATTTAATTAAAAGTGGGATTTTGAGTTTAGACACATTGTATTTTTATCTAATCTTTAAATTTAGCACTTCAAACGAGATATTAGTAGACTTGCTTTATCGAAAACACTAAAATTTTTATTTAAAATAATATTTTTACTTTATAAGGTACAATTAATTTAAAGCAAAAAGCTTTGAAATCAAGATAATACAGATGGAACTGTTTCTAAGTGGGGTGTCACATCCAGGGCCTTAGCGAAGAAAATTTTGTGGGGGGGGAGAAGGTCAAAAATTACAACTTCTTTTAGCCGAAAAATACAACTCTTTTTCCTCAAGAAAAAGTTAATGACTAAAAAAAAGGTCCTCACCTTTTAGTGAAATATACAACTTTTGTTTTGGATCAATGAAATATACAACTTTTTAAGATGGGTGGGGGGCTCTGGTTACGTCCCCCCGCGAAATTACCCAGTCGGCATTTTCAGCAGATGAGTCGGCAAATTTTTAATTACTGGAGAAGTAAAAGTGTAAAATTAATTTTTTTAATTTTGAGTCGCATTTTTTTATGCCAGTCGACTGCAGTCGGTAAATTTTGGATCCCCTTTCCCTCCCAGTACAAAACAGATTGCCACTGAGAACACTGAGTTCACTTGGCATATAAACTTTTTTTTACTCATTATTATTTTGATAAGGAAAAAAAAACACTCTCAGAGTAAATTTTTATGATAGAAAGTTTTCTTGTCAAGTCGTTGCTAATTAACTGTTTTTGTTATTATTATACTGTCTACAGCGCAAGCGCTAGAATAGTATTATACGGTAGTTTCGAATTTCCCAAAATCGCCAATAAGCGACCCAGACAAAAAATTCTTGGATACAAATGTATTTCATGAAAAAATAAGAAACTTTGAAAATGTCCGATTGTCTGTTCGTCCGATGTCATGTTTTTTGTTGACACAATAAGAAAGAATTGTCCGATTCACTTGAAATTTTCAGGAAAAATCAAGTTCTCTGAGTGGGAGATCCCTATTGTTTTTAAAAGCAATCCCCCCAAAAACAAAATAGTGGTTAAACTTAAAAATAAAAAAATATATATATTTGTTTTAAAAAAAAAGAAAATTATTTTTTTAAATTTTTTTGTTTTTCAAAAACAGATTTTTGACAAATTTTTTTTTTTTATTATGTGTTTAATTTGTTTTTTTTGGGAAAATTCAATATACCATTTACTGTGAATAGTATACCGGGTGAGTTTTATTCGACAAAAACAAAACTTTAGTGATTTAACTATCTAATTTTACATTGGCTATAAAATTGCGGATTTAAATTTTTTGTTTCACTTCCGGCTTAAAAAATATAAAACTAATATTAAAAAAAAAATGATCAGTGACAGCGAATTCGAGCTATAAAAATGTTTTTTTTTTGTCCAAAACTCTAATTTTGGAATGTCCATGTAAACTTTATTTTTATTATTTTTTTTCTCTATTTTTCTTATGCCAAATGTATAATTTACTTTGAAGATTAAGTAAAAAGAAGGTAAACTAGGTGTATCTCGTTTTTTTACGATAAAAACGAAAGCTAAAGAAAAGTAAAAAACAATCAGTTTGTTCAGAAAACTGAACAGGGCCTTAGTCACTATATATAAATACATAACATATACTAAGTAAAACAAATTATTAGAATTAGCATATAGCTTAATAATAATATAATATTAAACAGTCTTAATGATAAAACGTAGAGACAGAAGAAACATTGGGTATAATAAATATACAACACCAATGTCAAAACGTGTAGATTTAGGAAATAGAATAATAATTGTATATAAACGAAATTCTAGTCTAATAAATTATCATTAATCAGTTAGTGATCGCCGTTTTATTTCACCCTCTCTGCAGGACTAGAAAGTCTACCTACTCCATCCTGTGTATTCCCAATGAGGCTGTTGGGAACAGAGGGTTACCTGAAATAATAACTTACTAACCGAGTTTATTGGTTGGATTTGTAATACAGTTTTTTATGCATAGGATTTTGGGCTGAATTCAACAATGTAAAACATAACAGGGTGTTCCATTAAAAAAAATATATATTTAAATATATCTATGCCACTTATGGCGAAACAAGAAGTGAAACAAAAAATTATTTTATAGCCAATGTCAAATTTCGTGTTTATTGAATGAAGATTAATCTTAATTTTAGGGATGGACATAAATAAAACTCACGCGGTATAATTGAATGCGTAGCATTACATATCTTCAAGACTTTTTTCTTTTAGAGTTAAAAAAAATGAGGGTACAGTTTCCAATTCCAATCTGTTTCTGGGACAATCCAACATTTTAAAGTACTCTGCTGCAGCTAATTAATTTCTATCTTTCGAATATACAGTGCGGTCAAAAAGTCACCCCCCCCCCTTTTAACTTTTGAACGAGTTGAGATATCGACTTCAAATTTAGAACTCTTAAATAAGACAACTTAAAATATCTTTTAGCATATATTTGATATTTTCAGCTCTTAAAATGTGGGCATGGGGGGACATTTTTTTAAATGGAAAGGAGGGTCGTGTGATACATCATTTTAAAGCTTATAAAATTCTCTATTTAAACTAACATTTTTAAATTTTTTAAAAATGTTTTTTAAGGTTTTGATTTTTCAATTTTTTGTGCTAAAACATTCGATTTTTTAAGTTTTTTTTATAAATTTTTATTTATGTCAACTAAAATTAGCTTAAAAGTATAATTAACATTTTTTTATGATGAAATTAGGCATTTTAAAAAAATTATTTGTTTTTTTTTTTAGAGGAATTTTGACATTAATACCCATTTTCAACCCCATTTTAAACCCAATTTTTTTTTAAATTAAAAATATGGAGTTAAATAGAGAATTTTATAAGCTTTAAAATGATGTGTTACACGACCCTACTCTCCATTTAAAAAAATGTGCCCCATGCCCCCCTGCCCACATTTTAAGAGCTGAAAATATTAAATATATGCTAAAAGATAGTTTAAGTTTAAGTTATTTAAAAGTTCCAAATTTGAAGTCGATATCTCAACTGGTTCAAAAGTTAAGAGGGGGGGGGGTGACTTTTGGACCGATCTGTATATGAACATACATGATTAGCATTGCACAAATAACACATATATTTATTTATTTTATTTATTTGATTAATTTTACACAGTTTCGTGAAGAGCCCCAAATAAGCTCCAAGCTTGTGTTAAGAACTCTTCACTAATTTTGATAAAAATTTAAAAAATCAAAAAGAATGTCTTCTCTCCAAAAATTTTGCAACCAAAGTCTAATGTAGATCTTTACCATTTTTTGTTACCAGTGTCAATTGTATGGCTTCTACTAATGCTTTTCTTCCTCCTGGTAACATTTTTACCATTTTAAACAGCTTTTAGACCATAAATTTAGAAAATACAAAAAAATTAAATTCTATAAGTAATGACATTGACATATAAAAGAAGTCAATTAAAATTAACCAGCCTATATTTTTTATTACTAGGCATCGGATTTTAGGGAGTCGTGACGTCAGAATGCATAGCCAGGTACAATAACTTAACAAATTCATATTAATTTTATAAAAATGTTTAATATGTTGCCAAACTACTACATTACCAAAGAAAATTATATAAATATTATGAAAAGCCCATAACGTTTTATTTAAGTAAAAGAAAATTAAAAAATATAACAATTCTGAAAACTACGATTTAGTTGGGCTCTTTAATAATCCAAATTTAATTTAATAGTATTGTGGCATGGTGGCTGGGTATTACTTTTACCAAGTAAAAAAAAATCTGCCTGGCCAATCGTTTTTTATTCGCAATAAAAGGTCACGTTACTTTTATAACTTGTGATTAAAATTAATTTAATATTTTTTTACTTACTTTAAATATTAAATTGTCCTTGCTCCTCACCTTCTTTATGAGTTTTTGTGTTCACATGTCTTAAAATATTAGTTTTTCTTTCCCAGGTTGTCTTTTTTACAAAATGTGCAGTGTAAAATATTGCCGTCGAACTCTAGTTCTGGATAATCTTCAATCCACGATTTAACCGTAGTAAGTAATGGTTTTACGAACATTTTATTAAGGGATTTAACTAATAAAATGAACGGTGACAAATGTCCAAATGAACGGTGACAAATGAATTAGATTAGGCCCAAACGAAAAAGTTAGAGCAAAAAAAGAAATTAATTCGCATTGCTAAGTCAAACGAAATGATTCAATTTCCTTGCAATAAAAACCTTGTTTCCGCATGCGCGTGATTTTAACCAATAAAATAACGTACATCTTACATGCTTGATCTTACATCTCACTTATTTCGTCGCACGCATACGGAAACAAGTTTAGAGCTTTTAAATCTCTGCAGAGTACATGTTTATAACGATTTCAAATAGATTTCACCTTCCAGTCACCTCTTCACAAATTGAATAAAACACAAAAAGATTTCGTCGGTAGTTTGTTTTTTCTACAAACACTATAAGTTTTAGTTGTGTAATTTAGTATTTTTTTTTTTTCATATTATATAATTATAATTTTGAAGAAATTTTTAAAGACATTTTTCACAAGTTATAAACGTCACGTGAGCTGTTATTGCGAATAGAAAAAGATTGGCCAGGCAGATTTTTTTAACTTGATAAAAGTAATACCCAGCCACCTTGTTACAATACTATTAAATAAAATTTGTATACAATATAGAAAGTCGATAACTATAGTTATCGACTTTCTGATCAAAAGTGCCTTTCGGCAAAACTCCCGAAGTTTAATAATTTAGGTACTAAAGAAGTTTGAAGATCTCAAGTCAGCTGGTCCAATACCTTTTTTTGTATTTCAAGAAAACAAAAAGAGGGTCAGCGATCTTTTACACTGTCAAATTAGTTTACAGCGCCCAAAAATATAGAAAAATAAAGTTTTGTTAAGAGTAACTGACGTTTTTTTATTGTTTGTGGGCCTGAGTAATTTATCTTGACTGACTGATTTTTTTTTAATTCCCGTAATTTACTCTTATCCAAATAACTTGAAATTAATTTGAAGTAAATTTTAAACTTTTTTATAAGTAGTTGCTTTCCTTAAATTAATTTTATCAATCAACTTGTTTATTAGGTCATATTTATTAACTATATATTGCGTAAGTACTGGTCTAGCCATCAAATAAAATTTTAAATAAAAACAAACTTGGCACAAGTTGAACACACTTGTTTGTGGTGCCGAGTTCCGTATTCATCAGTGACGATAAACATGACATGACATAAAATAGCGAATTTCAGAATTAAACAAAAAAAAATAATTTTTTTCACCACCAGCCTAAAAGCACATTTTTATTACTGTTCTTTTCATTGGTAGAAATATTATTCCTCTACCTATGACGTCAGAGGTTCTAAAAATAATGAAATTGCACCATGGTTTGGACTAGCGCGCTCATCCCGCAATTTGACGCAGGTCAAAAATGTTAAACTTCTCTCACTTGGTAAATAATATACTATTTTTATCCTAGAAATAATAATAACAATATTAAAATTGATGAAAAAGTTGTACATGTTGGTCATAGCTTAGTGTGGGATCTCTTTGGGATACGTTGAAAATAAAGCAACTTACTTGTTTTATCCTCGTTGTGTTTTGATTAGCAGACTGTATAATTCGCCTCCCACAGGCGAACCCATGTAAAAAAGGATGGTTTTGTATAACTGTCTCCCAGGGAAATGCAGGACCGACACATTAGATTAATATTGACGATAACGATTGTTTATATTAAATTATATACACTTTTAACTGTTTAAAATTATAGTTTATTCACAAGCATACAGAAAAACGTCCTTTATATGCATTATAAAAATCTATCATTTTTGTTTACTTCTTTTAAAGTTAAAAAAGGTTTTCATTTTTAACCAAGGTTAGAAATGAATTCATATCTAACCTGTTTTTTAGCTTTTGGTTATACCTCATAGATGGCGATACTATTTCCTTGTCTGTAAACAGTTGAAGTTTGCGAATAAAATAACCTAACATTTTTGTTTATTTCTACGAAACACAATAAGAAATATTTATTTATATATTATATGGTTCATTCCGAGACTGATAATAGGAAATAATAACGAGACACTTATTTAAATTGCTATTTAGTTGAAATTTATAGTGACGTTAGAAATCTGCAAAATTTCTGTAGAAATGGTGAATTTGTTATTTATTTATGCTTGTGAATAAAATTCTGCTTCAACCACATAAGAAAATGACATTTATAACATCTCTCCAGTTGGAAATGTTTCATTTCTTTATTAGGTTAGAAATATACTATTGTGCACATAAGCAATAGCTATTTTTACATTTAAAATCCCTAAAATACTTAGTTTTTGACATTAATAAAATCCGCGCGTAGCAGAGGTCCTTGGCCTATATTGGACATACTCTCGGTGGCTACCGGTTACAATACAATACAATACAATACAATATAAGTGGGGTTGTGAGGCATGGTACTGCCTTTCAATTCACTGCGACCAATGAGATCTATTGTGAATCCCCTTTGCAATTTAGTCCACATCAAACTTTAGGCTTTCAAAGAAGCCTAAGAGTTTTTTGGGGGCTACTTGGGATATATCTGCAGGTCTTGGGTATACCTGTTCTAGATATTGTAGCCTTTTGCGAGCAATGGCTTCGCAGAAGCACATAATGTATTCGGCCGTTTCTGGTGCTTCTGAGCATAGACGGCAAATGTCGATTTCAGATTTCCCCATTTTTTTAAGATGATATCTTAACGGGCAGTGTCCGGTTAACAGCCCTGTATAGGTCTTTAGGTCCACCTTGCTGAGACCGAGTAATTTTCTTGTTCGTTTAGGTTCATATTTTATGAATATTTTGTACTGTCTTAAGTTTTGGTCTTTCCAATATCAAGTTTTGATATTGGCTTCCCATCTCTTAATTGCCTCTACCTGATGGCTTTTGTTAAAGCCACAGAAAGGTTCAGGGCCAATAAATTGAGTGCATGCTCCCTCTCTCGCGAGAGAGTCCGCAGCCTCATTGCCTTCAACACCCTCGTGTCCTGGCACCCACATCAAGGAAACCTTGTTGTTCTGTTTCTGTTAATTTACATGTTCACTGTTCAGCGTTGGGTGAACGACTCCCAATCCTTGCGCCTGTCGCACCTTTCGTGTCAAGTGTGTCTATCTCTTTCTTAAAGAAAAGCCACACTTTTCTATATAAATCCAGGATTGTACTGAGATCCAACACTTAGTGAAGCTAGTGACCATGACTTAGGGTCCGTGAGATTGACTCTAGTTTAGTTTTAGTTTAGTGTATTCAGTGGCACTTGGGCTGTGGTTGCAACTTTGCAATATTTTTATGTGATTTATAAATTTATTTATTTATTTATTTATTGGTTTTTAGTCCGAGTTCTGAGACCTCTAGAGATAGGCTTTCTATGTTACACTCATAGACAAAATAAAAAAATAGATTGATTTTTGACCGTCTGCTGCGCATACTTCTGCGTCCCGACTAAATGCGTCCTCCATTTTGATTCCAATTGTCCAACATAAAGTAAAAAAATATATATTTTATGTTAGTAACACTGTGTTGCGTTAGATAGGAATATTTTCTTTGTTAGAGATGTGTCTTTTCATTTCACTTCAGTAGTCAGTAAAAGTTTCTTTTTGTCGTTGTTTTGTTGCAACAGTTCGTTATATATGTAAAAACTAAATCAATATGTTATACTACACAGATATTTATTTATTTTTACCAGTAATTTAAATATAAACATATAATTCTTCGCACACACCTCTAACATATTCGTGCAACAGGTTAACTTAACCTAATTTATGTATGTTTTGAGTTTGTTTTCGAGGTTATTCTGTTATTTTTTCTACGCGTTTGGTGTTTTGTGCTAGAAGGGTGAACATTTTATTTTATTATAGACTATATAATAGCGTTTTAAAACTTTTAAAGTCTTTCTGTGTTTTTTGTATATTTTATAGTGCTTTTTCAAAGAACTAGTAAAGTCTTTGCAATGACGTGTTTTATAAAAAGTTGTAGAAACATAAAACCACTGCTACCTGCAGACAGCAGTATCATATTTTTTAGGTAAGTTTGATTTTTTTTTAATATAACATAAGAAAACATTAAAAAGTAAGGTTATGTCGTTTATTTATTTACATTTTACCCACTAATTTAAATTTCCCGGCTGATTTCTGACGTAACTTCCGATCAAAATGGAGGACTCGTAAATTTGTATATAACCTTGAGATGACAGCTCATCTATGGTTACACTCCAATGTATGGTCCAATGGACCATTGGTCCATACATATTTTGTAAACTAAGCAAGATCAGATTTTTTATCTTAATTTTTATAAATAAAACATGCATACGTGCAAAAATGAATAAAAGAAAAACTTATTAAAACAATTTCTGATTATATATCAAATTTAATTACGTGCATAACATATTATTTAAATGATGTACATAATATAATAATTACTAACATAATAAGAGTATGATAGTATACCGATTTTATATTAATTCTCGTAGAAATCAAGTTTCATCCGAGATGTGACGTTAAAATTAAATCTATAATGTAGGTTCAAATTAAGCATTGTATCCAAGAATATATCAAAAAGCTAATACCACAGGCCCACAAAAAAAATAGAATTGGAAAGACCAAAACTTAACACAACAACTACAACTTAAAATATACCAAATGTTACAGTATTAATAAACACATGTTGCGTGGGGATCCAAACGTACTAGCACGGTCTCTATGTTAGTATGACAACATTTTGTATACAATACACACACTGTAGTATTTAATATCACAAGTAAAGTATTAAATACCAATGATGGCGATATAAATAAAAAATATGTATTAACAAATAACATTCAGTATTAAAAATACAACGTAATTTTCTGAGAGTATATACAGAGCGGTCCAAAAGTAACCCCCCCCTCTTAACTTTTGAACCAGTTGAGATATCGACTTTTTGAAACTTTTAAATAAGACAACTTAAACTATCTTTTAGCATATATTTAATACTTTCAGCTCTTAAAATGTGGGCAGGGGGCATGGGGGCACATTTTTTAAATGGAAAGGAGGGTCGTGTAATACATCATTATAAAGCTTATAAAATTCTCCATTTAACTCCATATTTTTAAATAAAAAAAAAAAAATTGGGTTTAAAATGGGGTTGAAAATGGGTATTAATGTCAAAATTCCTCTAAAAAATAAATAATTTTTAAAAAATGCCTAATTTCATCATAAAAAAATGTTAATTATACTTTTAAACTAATTTTAGTTGACATAAATAAAAATTTATAAAAAAAATCGAATGTTTTAGCACAAAAAATTTAAAAATCAAAACCTTAAAAAACATTTTTAAAAAAATTTAAAAATGTTAGTTTAAATAGAGAATTTTATAAACTTTAAAATGATGTATCACACGACCCCCTTTCCATTTAAAAAAATGTCCCCCCATGCCCCCCTGCCCACATTTTAAGAGCTAAAAATATCAAATATGTGCTAAAAGATAGTTTAAGTTGTCTTATTTAAAAGTTCTAAATTTGAAGTCGATATCTCAACTTGTTCAAAAGTTAAAAGGGGGGGTGACTTTTGGACCGCACTGTATATAGCTCGAGACTTTCAAAGTACTCTAGCACGTAAACTATTTAATTTTGGGAGTTGTGCCCGAGACACTTTAGATCAGAAAGTCGAGAACTACCACATATTTAAAATTCAGCCAAATCGGACCGAAACTATTTTTCCGAAAGACCGGTGCACCGTGCTTTTCGAGACTTTCAAACTGCTCTAGCACCTAAACAATTGACTTTTGGGATTTGGGCCCTCATAAATTTTTAATCAGAATATCGTGAACTATATCATCCAAATCTGACTGAACCCACTTTTACATAAGGAGGTACTTTGAGGTACTTTAAGGGCCAGCGATCTTTTTCATTGTCAAATTTATTTTTAGCGCCCAAAAATACGTAAGAAAAATACGAAACGCAACGTTAGATAGAATTACCCCCGCCCATTTCGAACCAAAATCCCTAGATTTAAAATTATTGATTTTACCGTGCTAGAATAAAAGGTGTATACTCCATGTCATTAAATATCTCTTAAAACTTAAAATGAGACAATTTCTGTGGTTTTTTTAATGGGGTGCGTTGGTTTACGTTAACGTTGGCTTGGTTTGTTTCTTTTGTTGGTTTGGTGTTTTTTTTTAATGGGGGGTGTTGGTTTACGTTAACGTTGGTTTGGTTTTTTGTTGGTTTGGTGTTTTTTTTTTTAATGAAGTACGTTGGTTCACGTTAACGTTAGTTTTGCGCCTGTTTGATGTTTTGTAAAAAAAATTGTTGGACCTGTTTTTGTGTGGACCTTATGCGCACCGGACTATTTTTTTTTTTTAATTACAGGCTTCTGATTATTAGAATTATCAATTTAAATTGTATTTTGGCCCGGCGGAAGGTAGGTAAGTCCCGCCCTGTAAACAAAATTTTAACTTGAATACTCTAGAAATCTGTGCTTCCATTATTTAAAACAGATAAAATTAAAGCGTATACGCTCTTTTACCCTATTTCGGCTATCTTGAATCTGTTTTCCCAAAAAAAAAATAAAAAAACAGGCAGGGTGCCACATAACCTAAGAAATTACGATTCACTCACCGCAGTAATGAGAAGAATCCAGCGAATGCGCACTGATTTTCTTATTTTTGTTTTGACGTATGCCAAAAATTATTCTAAGGTTATGTAACATTCTTTTGCAGAATTTTACAAAAATATCTACTTTTTTCTTTTCTAGCTAACAGTTTTTTAATTAGCTGAAGCTAAATTATTTAGCCTAAATATAATCCTATTTGATTCTTAAAATATATCTCCTCTAAATTCTGAAATATCGTATCTGAAAAATGCCTCCCATTAAAAAAAAACACCGAACCAGCAAATTACCAAACCAAACCACTGTTAACGTAAACCAACGCCTCCCATTAAAAAAAAAACACCAAACCAGCAAACTACCAAACCAAACCATTGTTAACGTAAACCAACGCCCCCATTAAAAAAATCAAACAGAAATTCGTGAGTATTTTAACAATCTTTTGCTATATATTCTAACAAAAAAACTGGATTTTCCGCACCTAATTATATTCAAAAATATAGTTCATATTTGTGGACCTATTAAAATATTTCATAAAACTACAACTGCCTAAAAGCAAAATACTCACGAATTTCTGTTTGATTTTTTTAATGGGGGCGTTGGTTTACGTTAACAATGGTTTGGTTTGGTAGTTTGCTGGATTCGTGTTTTTTTTTAATGGGAGGCGTTGGTTTACGTTAACAATAGTTTGGTTTGGTAGTTTGCTGGTTTGGTGTTTTTTTTTTAATGGGAGGCATTTTTCAGATACGATATTTCAGAATTTAGAAGGCGATATATTTTAAGAATCAAATAGGATTATATTTGGGCTAAATAATTTAGCTTTAGCTAATCAAAACAATAATAAGAAAATCTGTGCGCATGCGCTGGATTCTTCTCATTACTGCGGTGAGTGAATCGTGAGAAATTCAATGCAACGTTATGTATTCAGAAAAATATAGTCTGGTTAACAGGAATTAAACGTATTATTTTCTTTTTGGGCCGGTATAATTTACCACTAAAATTATAATAAAATTATCCATGTAAATACTTACTTCCGGTAATTTTAAATCTTGTTTCCTATACATGTGTATTGGAGGACAATTGATGTTTTTCTATAAACAATATTACTTTCCTATTTATTTATACCGACGTCAATTACACGCAAGTTGTTTAATGTTTTGCTATAGGTATCTAAAGTATGTTAAATGATAATTCAATATTTTTACTTTTCTTCACCGTGAGACAAAAAGTGGAAAAAATATTGTTTTTTCTATTTTGCGAATCTTATAAGCTCATTATCACACGCATTTTGCGTGTTCTTATAGGCCCATTAGAGGTCTGTACTTTTTGTTCTTTTGGGTTGGCAACAGACCTGGCCTATCGCTTGACGTTTTCCGAGCAAATGTCAATGTCGCTTTAAAGTTGAATTTTTTACAAAATTTTGTGTTTAGGTTATTTTTGCCATGTTAATATTGTGGCTTGGTTAATTGCAGTAAAAAAGAGTCATCAATTTAAATTGTTTTTTTTTTTAATTTTAGTTCAAAATAGAATAAATTGTATAAAACACTCGTTTCATAACACGTTTTTAGCGCACGAGTACAAGTTTAGAAAACGAGCCGCTTTCGTATGGTTAAAATTTATAAAACCTTAAAATATTGCAATCCGTTAAACTTTGTGGTATGATGGTAATGATGATGTGAACTTTTTTTTTTTAATTTAAATTTATTATTATTATTATTGCCGACCGCGGTGGAGTAAGGCGAAGAGCGTTCGCTTTGTAACGCCGAGGTCGCGGGTTCGAATCCCGCCTGGGGCATGGATGTGTAGTGGTGTTTTTAAAAATTGCTATAACTTACTAATTTGTACTACATATAAATAGGCCATAACCGACACGGTTGAATGCCGGGGTGTACCTACCGAATGGTAGGTACAACCTTTAAAAAAAAAAAATATATATATTATTATTATTATTATTACTTAAAGTAGTTAGTGGATACGAATACAATTTCCAGACAATACGTCGAAAAATAATAAGTAGGTTATTTAAAAGAGTGTCAATTTAAAAGGAATTTATTTTTTAATGACGTAAATGAACAAAGTGCATGATATAATAATTACACAGACCCACAAAATACAAAAAGTGGTCTGTGCTGGGGTTGAGACCCACCTACTCTTATGTATTTTGGGATGCTGAACACGAGTCTGTCATAAAAAAGGCACTTCATGGGCTCATTTCTTTGCTACACTGAAAAAACTGTCTAAAATGGTAAAAATCTAATATTATTTCAGTGTAACAAAAAAATGAGCCATTGAAGTGCATTTTTTATGACAGATTCTTGTTCACCATCTCAAAATACATATGAATAGGTGGGTCTAAACCCCAGCACAGACCACTATTTTTTTGTGACCCCAGACAGTTTTTCCAATGTAGAAAAAAAAATGAGCCTATGAAGTGCCTTTTTTATGACAGATTTGTGTTCAGCATCCCAAAATACATAAGAATAGGTGAGTCTCAACCCCGGCACAGACGACTACTTTTTTTTGTGGGCCCATGATGTTTTTTTAGGTGTAGAAAAAAAAATGAGCCGATGAAGTGCCTTTTTTATGACAGATTCGTGTTCAGCATCTCAAAATACATAAGAATAAGTGGATCTCAACCCCAGCATAGACCACTTTTTTTTGTGGGCCCAGACAGTTTTTTCAGAGTAGATACAAAATAAGCCCATGAAGTGCCTTTTTTATGGCAGATTCGTGTTCAGCATCCCAAAATACATAAGAATCGGTGGGTCTTAACCACAGCACAGACCACTTTTTTTTGTGGGTCCAGACAGTTTTTTCAGTGTAGAAAAAAAATAAGCCCACGAAGTGCCTTTTTTATGACAGATTCGTATTCAGCATCCCAAAATAGATAAGAACTTTTTTTCTTTTGTGGGCCTGTGTTATATATTAAATTTTCTAGCGCACAGTGGTAGACGCTAAGGGAAACTTACAATTTTGGTTTTCTATTCACTTCATTTCCATGTAGTAAATATTTGTCTTTGCCAAATGCTTTTTTTAACCACTTAGAATAAACTTAGAGAGCTGACATGCATATCAAACAATACAATTTTTAATCAAATTTACTTTACTTATTTAAAAAACACTTTTTAATTTCAATCCAGCGATAATTTTTGTTTAAATAATTATAGAGTGATCGGTGACAAGTACATCATCGTGGATGAGGCGTCTGCATCTGGGCGTTTTTTGTTCTCGTTGATGACCTTTTTTAGTTAGCTTTTGGTGTCATAAATAAGGTCGAATTGCTAACCTTCTTTTTTGTCATTAACTTACCGACCACTCGAGACGGGGCAAACTTAACAAATTAGATCATATATACATAGATGCGCCTTGAGTCCACGTCAAACCGAAATGTTTTCATTGCTATATCCAGATAGATTTCACCTTCCCGCTTCTGGTCACCACCCACCGCTATAGTGGTTTCTTGACAAATATGTTATACTTCACCTCCTCGCAACCTCTCCGCTATAGTGGTTTGTTTACAATTGGCTTTGTATATGTTCTACATAAAACAAATCAACATTAATGCCATATCTATGTGTATATGATCTAATCTTAACAACGGCGTAAAATCTTAATCTTGCATTACCTAAAAAAATATCGACTCGGCCCTCGGTATATACAGGGTTATTCTTTTAAATGGTACAGTGCCTCTAACTTTTAAACGGCGCACTATGTCGTATTGAGGCTTAAAAATTAACCATAAGTCGCTAAACGGTTTTGACAATATGATCTATTTAATAGTTACATATTTATAATACAAGGGCGAAAAGTTAAGTTTTTCGATTGAGTAGGTTTTTAGAAGCCGAGGGCCGTGCGATGGGGCCGAAATCGAAATTTAAGTTTTTGCCTGTGTACAAATTTTTTATTAGATTGTTACTAATTATAATAAATTATTAAACTATAGTTAATTTTAAATTGCAAAAAATATTTCTTTTTACTGTCTTATTACTTATCTAGTCGATGACAAATTGCTATCCAATCAAATCGCTAAAAAAACAACTGAATCGTTTCTTTTGCGTGCGGTTTCATTTCCAAATTAAAAAAGCAATAGCTTGGTGATTAATTTCTGCTAAAATGCGTCTGTTATAAAAATATTAATACTTCTGAAACCGTTCTATGAATATTAAAAATATTAAATTTGGTTTTCAATTGAAATTTTGTGTTTTTAATTAATTTTAGCGGATAAATACAGATTAATCAGTTAACGTATATTTTGAGGATATGTTATAGAAACAAAATTTATTTTGTATGAAATGATTATGATAACTATATCTGGTCAAAAAGAACAGTTAGTTCAAGACCAAAAGGACCAAAAGGTCATTTGGACTTTATAAATATTACAGTAAAGGTAAAGCATCTTTTAAAAAGCTTAAAAATAACAAGACTTTTTGGCCCTAGGGCCACGAAATATTGTGTGTGTTCTGTAAGCGACCTTGCATTCCTCGCATTGTTTCAAGGTGACAATTGGAAAATCAGACAGTATGTATGTATATTATATATAAATTTTTTTTGCAAGCCCCCGGTAAATGAATCCACCAAAATCTAACCTGAAGTTATGATGTTTAGACAAAACCAGTAGAATTTAAAATTTTAAATATCTAATATTTTGTTTAATAATTTATAATAAAAAAAGAAAACAAAAAATTAATAGATTCGCAATAAAAAATATGAATATTATTATAATATTTGCCTATAATTAAAAACAAGGTCAGTTAAAAAAAAATACACGATAAATATTTACACCACATACCATACAGTGTATAATATACACTGTATGATATAAAAGATTTTTTTTTAATGACGCACTCATCTTGCAACTTTTTTATTGGAAGTGATATATCGGGCAGGGCTGGCAAAAAGCCGGATTTTCCGGAAAATCCCGGACAGGGTATTTACCGGTAAAAACCGGTAAAAACCAGGCCACAATTGCCCAAAGGGTGGAAAAAATCAAGTGGGTTTTACCGGTATTTACCAGGGTAAAAAACCGGGAAAAATTGGGAAAAACTTACATTTTTAGTAAAAAAATTGAAATAAAATACCTTTAATTTTCGTAGATACAACAACCAAGTTTTAAAATTTGCTGGCCTACTTAGTTACTAGCAACGCAACTGAGAATCAAGGTCTTTTTAACCGACTTCCAAAAAGGAGGAGGTTATTAATTCGACGTGACACTTTGTTTTTTTTATGCTTGTTCCCGCATAACTTTGGAACGCATGAACTTAAAGAGGGAATTCATGAGGTGGTCCCGTTTTAATTTGACGCCTGGATAATGCCGGTTAAGCCGGTTAATTAGGATAAATCTAACCATTTTAACGCAATTTCACTTAAAAACGGCTTAATTTGGTTCTACTACCAACCAAATTTTTAATCCCCCTAAAAGAAGTGTATCTATTGCAAAATCATCTTGTATAAAAAATTGGGAAAATCTGAATGGTAAAAAGTTGAAAGTCTTTAGTTGAAAAATTTAGTTTACCCCCAAAAAAATTCTAGCGACATCACTTTTACCCAATAAAACATTATAAAATCTTAAAAAAATAAAAATGGCCGCTCATCAAAAGTCAAGTCAACAACCTCTTAATCAATGTTAATCAAACTATTAATTTTATACTGACCAGAACATAAAATCAAAAGGACGCCACAGTTGATCCATTGTTGTCAATAAACTATAAGGTAAGAGTTAAAATTAAAAATCTAAACCAAAAAAAAAATGTAATAGGGTATTACATATATTACATTACCTAGGAGGAGGTGGGGTAAGTGTAGACTAGGCTAATTGGAGACACATCAAATAACTTCTGTTTTGACTATATATTTAAGAATTAATTTAGACTTTAGTTTAACTTAATTATACTGTGCATTTCAGATTATACAAAACAGAGAAAACGAAGATAAAACGATCTGATCAGGGCTGATGTGGGGAGACGGTCCGTTCGACGCTCTGTATTTTATTGAAAAAAAAACACACGTCAGCCTTGATCTTTGTTTCATACGTTTTGTTTACTTTTAAATGGGCGGTATAATTAACTAAGAAGTTATTTGATGTGTCAATTACTCCAGTCTACGCTTACCCCACCTCCCCCTTTATGTCATATCTAGAACGTGTTCTGATACTAACCCTAATTGAGACTAATAATCGTAAATTTACGAGTTTAGCGTACGACATTATTGAAAAGTTTACAAAAAATTTACGAGAAGACACTATTTGCATAGACAGCTGTACAGGTTCGTAGCGAAGAAGATTTTGTGGGGGAGGAGAAGGTCAAAAATCACAACTTTTTTTAGCCTAAAAATACAACTTTTTTCCACGAGAAAAATGTTAATGACAAAAAAAGGTCCTCACCTTTTCGTGAAATATACAACTTTTGTATTTTGAATCCCTGCAATATACGACTTCTGTCTAAAAATAGAAAAATATACTACTTTTGTTTTGGATTAATGAAATATAAAACTTTTCAAGATGGGTGGGGGGGACGCCCCCCCCCATAGCTACGGTCCTGCAGCTGTAAGTAAAACCCTGTTTCCGTCTATACCAAATTAGCCAAAACCACAAAGTTTAATTCAAACCTAAAAGGTTTACTTCATAATATTATTAAAAAAGTTATAGCCATTCTTGATTAGGTTGGCGCCATTCCCCCACTTACCCCTATACCCCCTATATGATTTATTATACCGTGTATGTCAAAAATCCGCCCCCTCTAATTAATTTAATATTTATTTTATGGGGTACAATGGAAGCTTATAAAATTCTTTATTCGACCATATACAGGATTATTCAGAAATAAGTTCGAGAAATTTAAGAGGTGATTCTACGTTAAAATACAGTGCGTGCATTAAGTCTGGAATCACCCGATTAACTTTTTAGTTACAAGTAAAACACAAAAACCCTCGGATAGGTCGATTTTTATTTTTAATTTTGCAAATTATGGTGTAATAAAAGTTATTAAAATTTGCACCCCCTTGCACCCTCACCCCCCAACTTTTTTTTTTTCAAATAGCAACCTACCCCTTGTGACACTTCGTTGGAAAGGTAATTTAATAAGCTTTCCAACGATGTATAATAAAGCCTAATTTGGTAAAGGGCTAATGATAAAATGCACAATTTAGTTTATTATAAAGACATGTAAAGTATAACTTTAGTTCACTATAAATGTTCAAATTGATGTCCTTCAGCTCTTTGACAGTGGACAGTAAAAAAACGGGATTAAAATCGATTAAATAGTAAACATAAAATTGGTCAATAAAAAGAAAAAAAATTGCATTTTTTAACAGGGTATAAAATATTACAATAAGTTTAAAACAACCTTATTTAGATTCTCAGGAAGGTGCCAAGTAGGAAATAGGGCAACAATTACCATATTATGCGTAATATTTCACACAAACAATGTTTAAATAAAACATGCATTTTTTCATAGACCCTTTAACAAATTAGGCTTTATCATACACTGTTGGAAAGCTTATTAAATTACCTTTCCAATGATGTATCACAAGGGGTAGGTTGCTATTTGAAAAAAAAAGTTGGGGGGTGAGGGTGCAAGGGTTGCCAATTTTGATAACTTTTTTTAAACCAAAATTTGCAGAATTAAAAATATAAATCGACCTGTCCGAGGATTTTTGTATTTTACTTGTAACTAAAAAGTTATTCGGGTGATTCCAGACTTAATGCACGCACTGTATATGAAAAAAAGTTCCTATAAAAAGGTTGGTCTCTCCTAAGGGTACATCTAAAAGGCAGTTTTTATTTAATATTTCTGGAATCGTATAAACCACAGTAACGAATTTTTACACATTCCTTAGCATTGATAAAGGCTATAATTTCATGAAATTTTTATTTCGTAATTTTAACTAGGGAGTGCAAAATGAGGAGGTGATGTCACTTTTTTGCCCCAAACTTATTTATCCGTAGATTTTTTGACATATTCTCAATAAAATATTAATCTTTAATTAAAAATACATAAAAAAGGTACTAGGTACTAGGTAACACTGTAGGGTCAACCGTTTTCGAGAAAATTGGTGTTACATAAAGAGTGCCTTTTTATATATTTTTAATCAAAGATTAATATTTTATTGAGGAAAAGTCAAAAAAATATGGATTAAAAAGTTTGGGGCAAAAAAGTGACATCGCCTCCCCATTTCGCACGCACCTGGTTAAAATACCAAATACAAATTACATGAAATGATAGCCTTTATCAATGTTAAGAAATGTGCAAGAATACGTTACTGTGGTTTATAGGGTTCCAGAAAAATTAAATAAAAACTACTTTTTAGATGTACCCTTAGGAGGGTCGTAGCACCCTTAGGGCTCATTTCTGGACCCACCTTTATAGGAACTTTTTTTCATATTTTTTAACTTATTTATGAATAAGCCTGTATAATTTTAATTTATTTCATTTTTTTTTTTTTTTTGAGGCGGTTGAAAATGGGAATGTTCGGGGTTTTTTTAAACAAATCAATTTTTTTTAACTAATTTTAATTTAAAAAAAAATTATTTGGGTTATGTTATTCACTTGTTTCAAATTTCAAGTTGAGGGCGCGGACTTAAGACATGCACATGATAAAAATTATATACTGGCATTTCCTTTTACACTAAACACAATGCAAATAGAAAGTATCAGAACACTTCATAAAAGACACGTGTATTTTTGGATTAAGATTTTTCAAATTTTAACCATTACCCTCAAAAACACAAAACTTAACACAAATGTTACAAAAAAGCACTGGCTACAAAAAACCTGTGGAACTAAATGAAAGGCACGTAACTTTAATGACTAAATAATGCATTTAAAATTGTCTTTTAGGGCATATCCACAGCCTTGCATAACACGCATAATACATAAGAATGCGATGCCGTGATTGGCTTGATGTGTCGTCATGAATCTTGTAAGCCAATCACGGTATCTCATTCTTATGTATTATGCTTGTTATCCGAGGCTGTGAATACGCATTTAGACACATTAACTTTTTCGTCGAGATAAAGAAAACAGATAATAAGGTTTTAAATATAATGAATAAATAATAAATTTAACATAAAATATTTATTTTCTTGCCAGGGAACTGTAATGCTTCCAAGCCGAATCATGTTTTTCGTAGAGAAACGTAAGTAAAGTACTACTAAAGAAATAGCACAGGAGTAAGACGTACCCTTGGATGTGCCCAAATTGCATGAACTTTGCACTAAGTCGGACTGAAAGATAATATGCTATAAACTTGTATAAATCTTTGTTTTGACATTCTATAAGTTAGCTCAAGAGTCTCATAGAATCTCGTGTCCGCGTCGCAAAATATTCAAGGACGAAGGTCGCAGAAACCTGTTTTTTCTAATTTTCTCGTTTTCTTTGCTTCAAATGACATTTTGAGTTATTAGCAAAGTTGTAGAGCGTAAAATTCTCTAAAAATTGGTCTAAGGAAATATTTTATACCATTAACCGTTCTCAAGGTGTAGCGCTTATCCGTATATTTGATAACGCTGGGTCAACTGTGGAATTCAATACCTAGTACAGTTAATAAAGTTAATTATTAAAAATATTATATTTATTACAGTTATAAACTGTACTGTGAATTTGATTCAACAGTTGACCTAGCGTTATCATATACTGTGCGGTCAAAAAGTCAACCACCCACCCTCTTAACTTCTGAACCGGTTGAGATATCGACTTTAAATTTGTAACACCTAAATAAGACAACTTAAACTATCTTTTGGCGTATATTCGACATTTGTAGTTTTTTAAATGTGGTCAGGGGGACCGCACAGTATATGTTAACGCTGGGTCAACTGTGGAATCAAATGCATAGTACAGTTTATAACTATAATAAATATAATATTTTTAGTAAATAATTATAAACTATACTATGTATTGAATTCCACAGTTGACCTAGCGTTATCAAATATACGGATAAGCGCTCTATCTCGAGAACGGTTAATTGTATAAAGTATTGCCTTATACCAATTTGTAGAGAATTTTATGCTCTACAACTTTGCTAATAACTCAAAATGTCATATGAAGCAAAGAAAACAAGGTAATTACAAAAAACGGTTTTTGCGACCTTTGACCTTGAATATCTTGCAACGCGGATACGAGATTATATGAGACTTTTGAGCTAACTTATAGAATGTAAAAAAAAAGATTTATACAAGTTTATAGCTTATTATCTTTCATTCCGAGGTTTACCCCTTTTTTCACCTAAATGACTGAACTAGTAACGCACTGTGCGTTTCACTAAACCTAATTTACAAATTAAGAAAAAATAAATTTCCATGTAAATCACAAAGGTCTATGATCAGAGAATTTAAAAAGATATATTATGATTTAAATTTTTAATTACATTTATGAAAATCTTTGATTATGGTTTGGGATTGGGGACAAGTCAGGAGACTGTGATTTGGCGCATTTAAAACAGTATAACAAATAGTATAACGAAATATTTGTTTGGACTTTTTCTATTTTAGGATATAATAATTCAATCAAAAACATAAAAAAAAACCTTTAACATGATCCCATAATTTAAAAGAAAAATTATATATTTTTTAAATAATCAACTGAGGACAAAAATGTTTACCATTTGTTAGAAATACCCATACATACCATTTATATAGCATATACCTCTTATTTTATTCGGAAACATATAGTATTTTTTATGGGATAATACAATACAAAAAAATAATCTTTTTGACCTATGGGTTATTACCCCCCTCATCTACG
Organism: Brachypterus glaber; assembly: GCA_958510825.1. Classification (NCBI taxonomy): domain Eukaryota; kingdom Metazoa; phylum Arthropoda; class Insecta; order Coleoptera; family Kateretidae; genus Brachypterus; species Brachypterus glaber. Next base: position 12,704,693 of record OY294044.1, on the reverse strand, counting down.
CCCTTGACTAGTATTGCCTAATGGGAAATCTGGCCCTGACCCTAGTCCGGCTCACCTTTCACCTTACTCCCAAGTAGCTAATTAAGTTTTCAACACTGTACACGGAGAAAACTATTCGTAAAATCTACCAATATATTGGTAAGTAGGTATAACCAAATGTTCGAGCGTATACAGAGCCAGAAGTAATTTTGTTAGAAGCTACCAATAGCCTGGTAAATATAGTTTTAAATTTCACAATAAAAAATATCTACTATTTATAATTAAATATTTAACGAAATCTATTTTAACGTAATGACGACGGTATTTGGTAGTTTTAACCTAAAAAATGTTTGTGTTTGTGGTAAATACATCACCAAGAATCAGTTAAAAATTACTAAATTTAATCATATTCATAAACATTATAACGTTTAATATTAAATTATTATTAAATATGACACAAGGGCGTAGATTAGGGGGGGAGTAATGGGGGGTAATTACCCCCCCCCCATAGGCGTGGGCGCCAATTTTGTTGGCAGGGCGCCAAGTTTGGTGGAAACCGTCAGGGACAGTTTTTTTCTTTCAGGTTGGTATTTTTTTGGGCGCCAAGTTTGGTAGAAACCGTCAGGGATAAAGCTTTTGTCTTAGGGTATTTTTTTGGGCGCCGTCATTTTTTTTGTAGGGGCGCCACGTTTGGTAGAAACCGTCAGGTCCAAAGCTTTTTTTCTTGATGGCATTTTTTGAGAGGCAATTTTTTTTGTAGGCGCACAAAGCTTTATTTTAGGGTGTTTTTTTCCTTTGCTAGGGGCGCCAAATTTGAGGCTTGAAAGGCCGGCCCTGGGTATTACCCCCCCCCATGGAAGAAAAAGATCTACGCCCTTGATATGACCAAATAAATTAGGAAAATAATTATTTCCGATCTGCGATTTTCGAAAACCAAACCAAACAATAAAAAAAAAACAACAACAAAACTCGCCACAAAAAGAAACCTTATTCGCGGCATAGCGAAAACACCGGTTCCGATTTGCGATTTTCGAGAACCAATACAAACACATAGAGTTAAAAGGGAAAGCTGTAGCTGTATTCCCAATGGTAGGCATAGAGAGCCCCATTTACTAATCCAGTGATGTGCACTAAATGAGCACGCTGACCACAGTACCCGCTAAGGCTAATTAAAATTTGGTTGTTTCATACTTATTAAAAAAGTAGATCTACGTCATTGCTGGTGAGATACAGTAGCCTGGTGAATGTGTTCTCTAAATTTTATTACAGTTGTGGTAAATATTAAACGATTCACTGGTGAATATTATATTAAATATAAAATTTTTATTAAATACATTTAAACAGACTAAAGTTGAAGGTTTACGGTAATTACCAATAAACTATTCTACTATTCTCTTATAAATAGACATCGGATTTTAGCGAGTCGTGACGTCAAAATGCATAGCCGGGTACAATAAGTTAACAAAGTCATATTAATTTTATAAATTTAATATGTTGCCAAACTACTACATTACCAAAGAAAATTAAATAAATATTAAGAAAATCCCGTAACGTTTTATTTAAGTTTTATTTAAGTAAAAGAAAATAAAAAAATAACAATTCTGAAAATTACGATTTATTTGGGCTCTTTAATAATCCAAATTTAATTTTATAGTATTGTGGCATGGTGGCTGGGTATTACTTTTACCAAGTTGAAAAAAAATCTGCCTGGCCAATCGTTTTTTATTCGCATTAAAAGGTCACGTGACTTTTATAACTTGTGATTAAAATTAATTTTGTATTTTTTTACTTACTTTAAATATTAAATTGTCTTTGCTCCTCATCTCCTTTATGGGAATTTTGTGTTCACATGTCTTAAAATGTTAGTTTTTCTTTCCCAGGTTAAGTCTTTTTTACAAAATGTGCAGTGTAAAATATTGCCGTCGAACTCTAGTTCTGGATAATCTTCAATCCACGATTTAACCGTAGTAAGTAATGGTTTTACGAACATTTTATTAAAGGATTTAACTAATGAAATGAACGGTGACAAATTATTAGATTAGGCCTAGGCCTAATAGGTATTTTAAAAACGAAAAAGTTAGAGCAAAAAAAGAAATTAACATGTTACACGCTTGATCTTACATCTCACTTATTTCGTAGCACGCATACGGAAACAAAAGTTATAAACCTCACGTGAACTGTTATTGCGAATAGAAAAGCATTAGCCAGGCATTTTTTTTTAACTTGATACAAGTAATACCCATCCACCATGTTATAATACTATTAAATAAAATTTGGATTATATTAAAGTCCAACTAAATCATAATTTTCGGATCCGTTATGTTTTTTTTAATTGTCTTTTACTTAAATAAAAACGCTAGGGGATTTTCGTAATATTTATATACTTTTCTTTGTAAATGTAGTAGTTTGATAGGTTATAAAACATTTTTATAAAATTATTATTAATTTGTTGTACCCGGCTATGGATTTTGACGTCAAAACTCGCAAAAATCCGATCTCTAATAATAAAAAAAGAAATATCAGTTTTTACATTTGCCAATTTACTTCAAGGACTAAACAATGAACCTATTTAATGGATTGCATTACCTACGGTAACAAGTATCCATTTTAAAGTGTTTACTATGCATTAATAACCTTTATATTACATCGACACTTAGTGCTACTAAGAGTGCACGGTGTTCTAGAAGAACTTTTAAATGACATGACAACTTCCATTTTTTTTTTCTTTTTGAAATTTGTTATATGAGCTCTAATTAAAAAAATAAGACCAAAATTTTAAAAATCGTTAGAGCCGTTTTTGAAAAAAATGTGCTTTTTAGAAAATATCTTTGATATTTCACGCTAACATACTCAGTTTGCCCTCGATGCCTCGGATTTTGACCAAACTTGGCATAGTGGTACCACTATGGTACCTAACCACTCCATCCAATTTTTTTTCAAAACGGTCCATCCGTTCACTATACTGGGTGTCCCACCAAGTTCTTGAAATAGCTTATCTCCGTTATTTGAAAAGGTATAAAAATTTGCAAAAAATAGCATTAAATCAAAGCCAAAGAAGATTTTACTGACTTATTCAAAACTGCCCCTTGTTTACCCACTCCCTTGAAACTACCCCAACTTCTGTTTTCCAAATAGCACCCCCTAATTCTTATTAAAGACTATGAAAGTGCACTTTATTCTGAATTCAACCATTTATTATAAGTGGTATCTTAGATTTTAAGGGGCTCTAAATAACAATTATTATTTATTAATAGAAGGGTGGTATTTAAAACAAAATTGCGGGTAGTTCCAGAAGTGTGGGTTGTTATGAGTTGGTTTTGAATATATTAATCAATTTTCTTTTGGGTACAATTTAACGTAAGTTTATGGAAAATTTTCTGGTTAAATTTAAAATGAAATGTGCTTTTATATTCTTTAGTAAAATAGGGAAGTGCTATTTAAAAAACTAGTTGGAGGTGGTTCCAAGAGGGTGGGTTAATAAGGGGTAGTTTTGCATATGTCAGTAAATTATACTTTTTAAAAGTCCAATTTAATTTTATTTTTTTTAACTTTTTTATGTTTTTAAATAACGGAGATATAGCCCGTCTAAAACCTGGTGGGACATTATTAATGCTAAATAATAATTGTTATTGGAAGCCCCTTAAAAGAATAAGATACTATTTATAATACATGGTTTAATTCAAAATGAAATGTAATTTCATATTCTTAGATAAAAATGGGGGTGGGACGTGTTATTTGTAAATCAGCGGGTGGGGTGGTTACAAGGGAGTGAGTAAGCAATGGAGGGGGGGGGGAGTTGAATAAGTCAATAAAATCTTCTTTGGCTCCCATTTAACGCTATTTTTTACAAAAAAATTACCTTTTCAAATAACGGAGATATAACTTGTCAAGAACCTGGTTGGTGGGACACCCGGTATCGTGAACGGATGGACCGTTTTGAAAAATATTTGGATGGAGTGCTTAGATACCATAGTGATACCACTATGCCAACTTTGGTCAAAATCCGAGATATCGAAGGCAACCCGAGTATGTTAGCGTGAAATATCAGAGATATTTTCTAAAAAATACATTTTTTTCAAAAACGGCTCTAACGATTTTTAAAATTTTGGTCTTATTTTTTTAATCAGAGCTCATATAACAAATTTCAAAAAGAAAAAAAATGGAAGTTGTCATGTCATTTAAAAGTTCTTCTAGAACAGCGTGAGTGCCGATGTATTGAAATCTTCGCCGAAAAGTCAAAATCTTTGACCACGTTTTTTTCATATTTCTCGACGTTTTAGACCATTCTGAGTCGAAATCAGTAAAAAAAAATTTTGCGTCCGTCTGTCTGTCTGGGTGTAAACTCTCTAACTCCATTTCTACATAAGATATCAACTTGCGGTTTTTTGCATATTGTTTCTTATCGTATTCCGAAGAGCTGATTAGATTTTGGTGGTAAACGATTGTGGGTTAGGGGGTAAAAATAGGGTAAACCTCCTATTTTTAGCGTTTTTTGTTTATAATTAAGAATTATTATTGTATTTGGTTAATTTAGCACTTATATAAAAGATAATTTTAAATTGGTCAAAAAATGTTATAAACAACGTTTTCCTAAAACGCATTGTTTTCGAGATATTGGCGTTTAAAGCAGTAAAAGGTTTTTTTAGCATATCTCACATATTTATAACCCGATTTCAAAGAATTATATTTTAAATAAAAGCTCTTTTTAAGCCCTATAAAAAATGTTATACGCAGTTTTTTGCTAGAATATAATGTTTTAAAGATACAGAATTTAAAATCAAACATAACACCTAGTTTGAAATTTGCAAACTAGATGGCACTAGTGTACAATAGTGTCGATGTTTTGACAGAGTGCTTGCAACGTTTCATCTAGTTTATTTGTCACGAATAAAATATTTCAACTAAGGTCGCACTAGAGGTGTGTGCCGCCGCATCACGCCGCCGCCGCCGGCAAATATAGTGCGCCGCCACTGCCGCCAAATTTACCGGCGCCAAAATGGGCCTGAATAATATTTTGGTAACCAGACCAGACCCAGCAAACATTGGTTCGTTGGCCGCCCGTTGGCCAAACATTGGCGTGTCAATGTTTCCTACATTGGACCAATGTTGGCAAACCCACATTGAGCCTACATACTGAGGAGACATCAGCCGCCATAGGCCGCATACGAGGGGCAAATTTTGGCAAAACTGCATTGGTCCTACACTGGCCACCCGAAATTTATCATTGGCCTTAGGTTGGCCAACGTACGTTGGTTCATAAGACTGCTGCCTTAGATTGGCCAATGCACGATTTAACGATCAAAATTGAAAAATTTATCATTGGCTTTAAAGCGGCCTTCGGGCGGCGATTGTAGGACCAATGCAATTTTGCCATCATTAGCCCGTCGTATGCGCCCTAAGGCGGCTGATGTCAGCTCGGTATGTAATCCCAATTTGGTCTAATGCAGGAAACATTGGCATGCCAATGTTTGGACAACGGGCGGCCAACGAACCAATGTTTGCTGGGTCTGGTCTCAGTATGTAGGCCCAATGTGCGTTTGGCAACAGGCGGCCAACGGACCAATGTTTGATGGGGACAGATTAAATATGTTGCCGATTTGGATTCAGCAGCTTAAATTTAAGTTGGATTTAGAAAAGAAAAAATTTGCTACTTTGAATTTTTTGTTATTTTTATGGGTGCTTTATAAGCAGAGTTGATACTTTCATTACAATAACAGGGTCGGACAACTGGAATTTTAAAAAGTCCAAAATTTGATTACTTCTGTCCAGTTTTGTCCACTCGGACAAAATCAAACAACCCTGCCTCAAATACGTAATTTGTTTAAAAATTTAGAACATTTACCAGAATATCCACCCTTGGATATATGTGTGTATACCAAAATATCCATACCTGGATATTATTAAGTTTATCAAAAGTTCATAGGATTAATAAATATAGCCACGAAGGGATATTCAGGCTCCTATAAAGCCCTAAATGAAAGTACCAAGTTTAATACCATTAAAACCTAACACGCCCTTATCATGTATACCAATATCCATAACGCGAACAGGGGTATGAAGTGTATGAATTTTGGTACAATTTGCGTTACATGATACTTGAACGTTCCCTATGAGCTGTATCTTCCTTAGGCCCATTTCCAGACCAACTCTTAAAGGAACTTTTTTTTATATTTTTGGGTGTAGAATCACCCCTTAAAGTCATCTTGGATTGAACCTAGCAGTGTGGCTGCCTGGTGCAATGTAGGTATATGCAGTTTGAAGGGTCCAATGAGGACCTAAATTATTAAGGATAAAAACAAAGGATTTTAAGGTCATTCACCTCAATTTGATTTGGTTGCTTCATGAATCCTGTTTATAACTTTACCAAACCTATATTAATAGCTCATATATGAGGTATTAATATAAAGCTCTAGATTAGAAAGGTACCTACCTATAAAGTACATAGTAATTTTTTTAAAATATAAAATTCAAAACTAAAACTTAATATACTTGGTTAATACCAAAAAATGTTTTTTTAACTTTTAATTTATTTACCTATAGGCTATTAACTATAAAGTTTGTTTTATAAATTAGAGGATATTTAATTCGAAGGGAAAGTAGGTTAGAAGTACCTACTAAGGTATGCAAGTTTAGGTAAACTTTTGTTGAATTTAATCACCGCAGATGATTTTGTGCATAACAATCGAGTGCACTGGAAAGTTGCATGATATTTCTCAATACTTATGTAAACCCAAAAACAACTGCAAAACTTTGGTAGCCCTATTTATCAGCTTGATGTGTATATATTTTTAACAGCTGAGCTTCAGATTGCCAAATAAAGTTATATTAAACTAACCTGCGTTTTTCTTTGGGAGCCTTTTCTTTCTTATCCATGATTAAGCATGTACTCTTAGTCACTGCTAAGGATGTACACTGAACAATAAATCCTAGTAAAACAACACTCACAAAAACTGGCACTAAACCACAGAAACAATAAATCCTTTTACAATAATATGGTACGTCACACACAAACCTCAGGCGAGGAAAACAATTACAGTGCTGCCGCAGAAGGCCGGCTTTAGAACCATGCACTTGCGCGGCAAGTTTAAACTGAGATGCTATGCGTCTGACAAAAGAAAGTGCTTCAGGCAGAGCCGGCTTTACATTTAATAAAGAATTAAAAGGAATACAATCCATAAAACACTAATATTATGTGATACATTGAAAATGTAACATAGAAGAATGTGTTTTTAAACGACTCTAGACAGGGGCAGCAGCTGCCCGGCAGCTATTTATAACTGCCAACTAAATAAGTGGCATATGCCACTTATATAGTTTACTTCTATAATTTGAAAATAGTGAATGCGAATTTTTGTTTTAAGTTTTTCATTGTTAACACTTAAGTGTTAAATCCTATAACTTTTTTTAATCCTAAAATTTAATTCAATTTAAAATAAAAATATCCAAAAAATTAATATTACTTATTGTTTCTTTAATAAATGTACATAATTATAAATAAAACAGACCAAACTATGTACCAAAAACAATAAATATACCTTTTCTACTAAAACTGTAACACATAAATCCGTCCTAAAAACTTGAAATCCTAACACATAAAAACATTTTTCTTATTTACTGTCTTCTTTTTGTACTGATTCTGAAGGTTCTGCTGTTGCAGGTTTCAATATTTCAGGTTCTGACGTTGCAAATGTAGATGATTGTGTACTTTCAACACTTTGTTTTTCTGCCTGTGCCATCGTACTTAGTTCATCATCATCTGCTATGTCTTTGTTGTATAGTGCTGGATATTTCTGCATGCAGCTTTGCATTGTTTTGAAAAGATCAAAGCACTCAACACCTGAAAGATAAGAAAAACTTAATAAAATCTATTCGATAAAAGGGTACAGCCATAATTTTGCAGGGTTATTTATGTTTTTAAGATAAATTTACTGTATAAATTTACCTTTTGGTTCTTTATTTGAGTAATGAAAGCAGCTAAAAGCATTCCTAAATTGTACACCACAGGGACCAGTGGCCATTCCTCCTAAACAAGGACAATTCCAGTTAATATCTCCATTAGCTAAAATAAGACCTGGCTGCGTTTCGGGCTCAGGTAATTTCACTTTACTGGGAATCTTATGGTCTTCTTCCGACACAAACAGAACCAGATCTTTTCCAAACCTTCTGCAGTGAGACATTTTTTAGTGAAAATAATCTCTACTATCTCCCTGAATTGCTAACAACAATGATGTGGCTTTATGTATCGTATATCTACAATGTAGATTGTGGTATTTATCGCAAATAGTTAAGCTACTTCTTAATTTAATGTAATGAGATTTTAAAACTCGAATAATAGACCTGTGTTGTTCAGGATAGTATTTAAGTATATCTACAGTTATGGAAGCTCCAACTTGTCCAAACAGTTGTTGTACTGCTGACAGAATGTTCTGTTTAAAAAAAGCAGGGGTTATTTCGTCCGAGTTCTCCTCCAAGAATTCTCTGGAAAGTTATAAAAGGAAATTAGATTCGTGAATTAAAAGCTAACTAAATATTTAATGCAAAATATAAGACATTTACTAACAACGAGACATCTAAATAATAATAATTACTCATTTCATTTCTACTCTTTTACCAAAAATGTTAATCTAACCCTACTTTTTAACATACCACTTCAAATACTAATCGGTTATAAAGATATCTATAATCAAAAAATATTAATTCTTATCTATAGATCAGAAATCTACAAAAAAAGAATATAGATTTCTATAATAAACTATATAGAAATCTGTAAACTGGGCTGCAAACTTAGTATTTCATCTAAAAGCCAGCAGGCGCTACATGTAATCTCTATTAATAGTTAGGGTTCAGCGTACTAGATGGCGCATGGTGTATTAAATTTGATTTTTATTGAAATCGCAGGTTAAAAGTAGGGTGCCATATTTTTATTTTTTTATATTTTACGTTGTTTTAACTTTTACTCCCAAATTATTTGGGGTCCCCATTGGAGACTTCCCAATCATTAATATGATAACTTTCACTGCACATTTTGTATGTATAGATTTGTAATTTTTTTTCTCATTCTCATTTTTTCCCAGATAACCAAATTCCGTCCGTTTGTCGGTCAGTTGCCTACTATTCGTTCTTTTAGTTTGGTAGCTCCCAAGTAGCATTTTTGGTTTTATAAGGGCGATGAAAAGGTTCCCGTGACCTATAATCCCAGACAGCACAAAGATGACTTAAAGAGATCTTAAAGATATCGTAGCTCGTCATTTAAGACGTCTTAAGAACGTCGGTTTTCGCCTTATATGCATCTTAAAGCCGTCTTAACGACGTCGTATGTTACAAAAGGTAACGTATTTAAGACATCTTTTTTAAGACGCCTTACTGACGTCTTGCACAGGCGACTTTACAACATAATACTTCCTCCCATTTACGTTGCTAGGTACGGTCGTATTGATATAAAAAGCGTAATAAGAATTAGAATGAGAGGTAATTTGTTTGTCAAAAAAAGATCTTAAAAAAATGTAAATTTAATTTTTTTTTATTTTTTTTTTGAAAATTTCTTTTTTTATTTTTTTTTTTTAATTTTTTCGTTGCACAGGCGACTGTGCGGTCGTATTGATATAAAAAGCGTAATAAAAATTAGAATGAGAGGTAATTTGTTTGTCAAAAAAAGATCTCAAAAAAATGTGAATTTTTATTTTTTTTGTTTTTTTTTTTTTGTTTTTTTTTTTTGTTTTGAAAATTTCTTTTTTGATTTTTTTTTTATTTTTTCGTTTTTCGTAAATAAAAAAAAATTATTTTTTTTTTTAATTTTGTTGTTTTTCAAAAAAAGATCTTTAAAAAAAATGGTATTTTTTTTAATAGTTGATTGTGGTTAATTTATTATTAGCGATGAGTATCAAAGTTAAGACGTCTTGTACCGATACTTAAAAGACATCTTATAGACATCATAATCAGATATCTTTTAAACATCCCTAAAAAAAAGTCCATAAGATATCCTTTTTATGTCTTTAGGCGTCCAGACATAATTAAGATCTAAAAAATACGTCTTTAAGATGTCATGTGATGTCTGGGATATATATACCTATAAAACTACTGGCGTACAACAGTTTCCGAACACCATTTTTATAAAACCTTTTGACGCCCTCTAGACTTCTTGTATTAATTCACAACATATTATTCCACATATTTCTGTCTTTGTTATTGTCACCTTATAATTATTATACTTGTCTTATACCTCGTCTTCTACTTTTTTAAATTACAATTACTATTAAAATTACAATTTGTAATATATATTAATATTAATACATACCTCTCGGACAGCACACTTGATGCTCAGAATATTCTTTAATCATTCGATTGAGAATATTTTTAGAATAATTGTTTAGATATGCTATGATTATGCTTAGAATATTCGAAAAAATTGCATCTAAGGACGTGCTTAGGGCGTCCTGTGTGCATAGGTAGCATTATCTTAGATTATTCTTATAAGATCTAATTTTTATTATATATAATAAAACTTAGATTATTCTTAGGACGTTTTACCATATGGTAAGTATACCTACTTATGAAACTTTATGAATACTTTAAATAATTATTTAAAACAACGGCACAGATATAAATAAATTTTTAAAATTGGGTCTCCCAGTCAGCTTTATGTACATAACTTAGTTCGTAGAAAGTTCTTAGGGCCACTTGCACCAACGATGGTTTAACTTTAAACTTGGATTAAATTGACGGCTGATCAATCAGAACGCAGCATTTTTAACTTAAACTCGGTTTAGCTGAGATAATCCCAGACAAAAAGTTGGTGCAAGTCGCCCTTAGAATATATGAACAGAAATAATTTTATATTTTGAAAATTTGCGTTATTTTACTAAAGCTATATTTAATACCCTAATTATTGGGGTATTATACGTATATGTAATAACCTAATTTAATTTTTTTCGAAAAAATAATGTTTTGACATTTCTCGAAGTTTCATAAAAAAAAAACGATTTAAGCAAAAAAAATATTGAAAATTCGATAGCAATATTTTCCTTATGAGAAAGTAAATAAAGGGTACGGTACCACCCAACTTAATTTCTCGCACCTCGGTGGTTTAAAATATGTAAATAATAAAAAATAAAAAAAAAATTAAACAAAAATATTTGAAACATGCATAGAGGTCAACAAGACGTCAGTTTTTGGTGAAATCTTAAAGTCGTCAAAATTGTAGGTAGCTGGGACGTCAATTCAATGCTGAGACTATAGGTGGCGCCACATATAGTATTCTACCACTAAAAACCCTTTTAAATTCAATATTATTGATTAGTGTGATGACTTCATAGTCTTTTTCAGGAATTCGTAAACTGAACAGTACTGTTCAGTTGCTATAGTTAGCCTGCTAATTTGATTTACATCATCGGATTAGTATAGATTTTCTATGGCGGTGGAAAATTTCTTTTACTGGACAAGAGTCAGATATTTGAAGGGAGTAATGGCAATGCCCTCTCTAAAATTAACCAACTCCGCCTCCAGCCTTGTGGGTTAATTTTCTCATTGGCATTCATAAATAACTATTAATTGGAGAGATTTATAAATTATTAGACGTACGGGGCACGATCCTGTTTCTTAGAATCTTCTAAGAACATTTTTAGTAAAACAAGCCACTATCTTAAAATGTTCCATGTTTTTTTAAGAAACTTCTAAGAAAATTTTCGCATAATTAAAGGGGTATCTATTGAATGTCTTTAAACGTTCTAAGAAGATTCTTGGAATAATAATGCACATTCTTAGGATGTGAGAACATTTCCAATCATATATTTTAAAAAGGTTCTAAGAACTAACTTGTGCTGTCTGGGACTAGGAGTCCACATCTGCCCTTTGCCTCGGGTGAAGGTAATTATTACTTTGCTAGTGGAACGCTATTGGTAATTACGCGATGATGAGATCGCTCTCTTATGCCTTTTTTGTCGAAGGTAGACTGCCATTTAGGGCGTATTAAAATTAATAACCTCCTAATTTCTAATTATTTGATGCTGGAACTATTTTAATTTTGAGTAGGGGAGGATGGGGTAATGGAGCTCTCTACAACTAGAATTATGAAACAAAAGACGTCTGCCCTATCTCCATCTCGTTTGTGCTACACTTTCCAGCCAAAGAAATAAATACTGTATTTGTTTTTTATACAACAAATACAGTATTTATTTGGTTGGCCGGAAAGTGTAGCACTGAGTGGCACGAACGAGCATAGCTAATGTGAATCTGTAGAATAAGATAATTCTACTAAAATTTAGATGGCGCCAGTAATTTCTTTAATAAAAATAGTATAGTTGCACTTTTCGCCTGGCCAAGTAAATATTATATTTGTTCAACAAAGAACAAATACAGAATTTGTTTGGTTGGGTGGAAGTGGGAGTGTATGTATGTCTACTATCCTTTTTGGGTAGAACTTTTGTCCCTGTCTAATCTAACGGGAAAAATCGCCATTGAAACATTTTTGAGAAAATTGCTTACTGTAACTAGATTTGGCAATGCCGCTTTAATTACAGCCTAATTATCTGGGTATAAGAGTGCAATATTGTTTTAGTCCCATTAAAATAAATGAAAGCATTTTTATAACAATATGTTAAATGTGTCAACTGTCCCCAAACCTGGGGTTAGTTGAAACGTATGTTAAATAAAGACAACTGGTTTTAATTCTTTTTTATCGAAGACAGGGCCCACTTATCTTGAGATTCGAAAAAATTTTAAATCTCATGGGTTAAAAATATAAAAAATTGTAATTTTAGCAGTAGTTGAAACGTTTTTTTTTTTTAGTCATTAACTTTTTCCAAGAAGGAATAAAAGTTGTAATTTTAGCAGTAGTGGATTCGAAAATGTTCTATTTTTAAGATAAGATAAGATAACTTTATGTCCATTTGAATTTTTACAAATTGTTGAATATTGTTAAAAAATAATGGGTTAAAACGCGTTTCAACCGACCCCAGGGAAATTATTTCGGTACATTTTATAATGCAGCAAAAAAAAATCTTATGAGTGAATAATAACCACATCCGTTCAAGCTTAAACTTTAGAAGTCACTTTATTCCAAAGAACCCTTTAAAAACACAATAGTTTTGGATTAATAAGCAAAAGAATAAAAACTAAAATACTTACATTTGATTGCAAAAAAAAGTTCACTCACATAAAAATATGTGGCCTTCTCTTAGAGGCGCTGAGTACTGATTGACACGTTCCAACACGAAAGCCGCTTCCTTCGCCCTTGGGTTCCCACCGCTTTTACAACTCGTTTCGGATATATTCGACTTGTTTCAAACAACCCCCGTTTCAATTGACCCCAGTCTCCCCCACGTAAGTGTACACTAGATATTAATTTTTATTAATTTTTTGCAATCAATATCATTCCTTCCCACTGAGAATGCAACCTTACCACCGTACTGTGGACTGAGAAAAAAAAAGATGGACGAAAATCTAAATTTTAGCTTACGAGTATTTTTGATACCGCTGATTTCGAATATGATAGAGAAAAAGCTGAAAAAAAATTCCGCCGCCTAGGGTGGTTAATTATTTATTTTAAGGCTATAAAGTAGTCCAAGGTAATCGATTTTAAGGAAATGACCAAACTTAAAACACTTTCTAGAGATGTAATCGGTAAGGTTCTAAAACTCACCCCATATACCCCAGTAACCCCAACTTTAAAATCTCAAATTGCATTATGGATCAAGTGATACATTATTTGAAAGGTATATTTATTTTGATTAAAATTCATTTTTAATTTTTAAAATCGGATAAGCCGTTCCGGAGATATCCATTAAAATAATTTCAAAAAATTAAAATAAAACTATATAAAAAACAAGTTTTTAAACTTAAAACCCTTCTATTGATTACGTATTATGTATAACTAAAAGTAGAAAACAAGATATACCAATTTACAAAAACGAATTTTTTAAAAGAAAGTTTTTGGAATTTGTGATTTCTTTATTTTTGCCAACATTTCCAAAACCCTTCTTTTAAAAAATTCGTTTTTGTAAATTGGTATATCTTGTTTTCTACTTTTTAGTTATACATAATACGTAATCAATAGAAGGGTTTTAAGTTTAAAAACTTGTTTTTATATAGTTTTATTTTCAAGTTTTTAGTTATAGTTTATTAATGTGTGAAGCAACCCGGGAGTGAAACAGAGATTTTATGTAAAATTATATTGTCACCGGATATAAGCATATGTACCGAACTTTAGCTGTCTAAGTGGGTAAAAGGAGTTTAATTTGGCCGCATGTTCTATGTTGGGGGGGGGGTTAATTTATATGAAAAGTTTTTGAAATTGTATATAATTAATATAGTAAAATTTTAACTCACGTGGATAAAAAAGGGTTTTTGATATTGTATGAGTGAAGTGAATAGAAGGGTTTTAAAAAAGTAATGTATAAAGAATTCTTTCCATAAGACATTTGGCAGAATTTTGTTGACCTCACCTCCTTCGGAAGAAGTCTGAGTCCAGCAATTTCACCATTTTTATTTGTAAACGTTAAGTTATTAGTTTACAAGTAATAATTAGGATTTTTGTACTTTTATATTCACTTTCATTTTACTAATTTAATATTTATCAGTTTTACAAATTTTGTTATATCATTAATTTATCAAAAATATATTTTTTTTATATTTTAAACTTGAACCAAATCTTTAATTAAACCATTTCTACAATTTCAGGCATATTGGTAGTACTATATACTAGATCAAACTCTTCTATAAAATATAACTACATCTCTTTTTATAAATTTATTATGCATTAAGAAAATACTCACTTCCCTTAGGAATTCTTGAATCCCTCCATCTGAGCTAGTTGGTGAGCTAGTTAAAATTAGCCCTAAATTTGATTTTTCTTAATTTAATAACAGATCGAAAAAAAGCAAACACCTATTATTTTATCTCTAAGGAAGGCTTCTTTTAACAGTGGCAAAATTGGCTTTATATAATAGGCTAGATCAGTATTCTGATCAAATTTCCAACTTCGTGGAAACACAAAACCATACTTCAGGGTCCAATTAAGTCCCCAGCGTTGTTTTGTCACACATGTGATTCCAAGTACCTACATGCCGTTTTATCTTTATTTAGAATCACTTAATGGACGTGTTTTATGTTTTTTTAGGAATTAGAGTGGTGGCATGTCCCTTTTTAAAAACAGCTTGCATATGAAAATTACATTACATTTTTTTACTATACCTACTATACCTACTATATAAAATTTATTTGATATGTAAATTTTTACAGTTGCTATTAAAAGAAGAGAGTAGGGAACTCAAGGTGCAGTCGGTATTTACAAGTTGGATACATTGAAGCGAAAAGTATCTAAGGGACCTTCTTTTTATGAGATCCTTAAGAAAATGAAATTATTATGGGTCTCATAATAAACAAAATATCGTTAACACGTTAGGCAACATAAAATTTATTTTAGGTCTTCAATACCAACCCAAAAAGAAAATTCCCTAATAATATTATATTTGGATTTTATCACAGTGCAACAAAAAACGTGCATTATATGCAAAATTATTAAAGAATACATAAAACAGCTTATTAAACAAAAAACAAGTACAAAATCTTTACACACAGCGGGGTATTTATTATCAATGAGTGTCAAAGTAAGGAGTAGGTCATAAGTTCCCTAGCCTTACTCAAAAAAAAAAAACAAATATCTAACCTTAATGTAATTTAAAATATGATCTAAACTGTTATTTTTACCTAAAATATGCATAATTTTATTTTAAAACAATAATAATTATACTTTTATCTCTTTCTGTAGAACTTCTCTCTTTATCTAATCTAAATAGACGGCAGTTCATTCAAAAAATATAATATTCCTTATTTTTTAAATATACCACCAAATTAAAGGGTTTTCTCAGAGAAATTGTTTTTTTATACTCAAGAAACTCTTGCCTTCAACTTCAGATAGTTTTTCCTATACTCGCTTTATAAATTTATTTATAGGTATATTCTTTTACTTTATGTTTCAATATTTTTGATTGCTTTTAAATTATTTTGATGTATTTTAACGTATACTTATTGTTACTTTCAAATTATTTTAATGTATTTTAATGTATATTTTAATTATTGTTACTTTCCACTTCAATAATTATGTTATTGTTTTGTGGAAAAAAAATCTATCTATCAATCAATTTACTGTCTCCTTTATGCAAGTACCTAATTTAAGGTTCTTCTTTTTAATTTAATGACTTAATCCTTGTACAATCCAATCCAATTCAATTCCACTATGGTTTTTCCCTTTGGGTAGTTGGCCAGCTTCATCTAGTATAATTTTCGGTCTACGAAAAACCGTCTCACTCTATAGTGATGTTTGCGCAGACGTCAACTTATAAAAAAAATTATCTCTTTGAAATTCATAACAAAATATCCACGTGTACAACGAAATACATTAAATTTAAATTTAACATCACATATTAATAATCACGACTTACTTAAAACTTTACAATTAAACGAACTCTGTCACGACATTACATAAAATAAAAAATAAAATTAATCAAGTCCTGTGCATATCAATTATTGCGATGCTGATGCTGGAATAAATCCGCCAAAGCGGTCACACCCGTCCCTTACAAAGATCACGCTTCGACGATAATCCTATAGGCCTATTCAGAAGCTTACATAAGAACATAAAACTTAAGAATGCGATCCCGTGATTGGCTTACAAGATACATGGCGGCACATCAAGCCAATCACGTTATCGCATTCTTATGTATTAGGTTCTTATGAGAGCCTGTGGATATGCCTTATGTCATTTTAGACTCAAAAATTTCGAGGTAATTTTTATTCCACGAAATATTTGAACGGTAAGCTTTGTAGCATATTTTGTTTTTCTAATTATTTTTTGTTATGATTTTAAAAATTCTTTACTGAAATTACTTACCTCCCGCAGGCAACCTTATTAAAAGGACAACAAAATGCCTTAGCGTGTAAACTTAAAATATTTTATATATTTTTAGTGCTAACCCTCATAAAAGTCCCCTTTGTTTTATTTACGATTACGTGTCACTTCTGAAAAGATAATTCAAAATTTCATATTTCACGGAACAGAGGAAAATTATTATATAACCCATATAATTTTAAAAGATAGCCTTTTGTTGCTTTAATTGAGAATTTTTATAGATACCATCTGGTACGTTATAAAATTTAATTTTATCTTTTCATTAAAAATTACACTGTGTCAAATAACAATTTCATTTTATGTGATGGATCAAGTTTTATAATGCAGTTTAGGTATTTTAACTTTGTAAAATTTATTTAAAATGAACAATGAGCCGTGAAGTTACACAATATTTCGCAATCCACAATTTTCACAGTGCAGAAGACTTGCCTTTTGATAAAAAGTCGAAAAAATTGACTTTTGAATTTCCAAAAAGTAAATAGGGCAACCGAATAAAGAAAAGTTAGGCCAATTATTCAAAAAATTTTATACATTATACTAAAGTGTTTGTTTACTACAAGGGTTTAAACCAAAGAACTTTTACCTGAACAAGTAATTTCAGACCAATGTTTATGAATGTGTCATCTTTTTGTTTGTTTATTTACGAACAGAAACGCGATCAGCTTTGTGGTGTATAATGTAGATGTCGCTAGTCGACTTTCAGGCTTCCTAGTAGCGATGTTCCGTAGTTTCCACCTTATCATGAATTCAAATCATTATACTTAAATTAAAAATGTAAAAAACTTTATTGTGTATACTATAATTATGTTTAATAATATAGTATATTTAAATCTATTAAAATTAAACTACTAGTTCATATAAAACTCATACATAATGTTTCTTAAAATTTACAATAAAATAAATAATAATACTAAAATATCCAAAGTATATGTTTCCAATCGGCAACACTGTACCCTTGTCATTTTACGACATTAGACTGTGAGTTTACACATTCTTTCTCTCTCTTTACACGTACTAAGTGTAAACAATAGTCACTCCCCACCAGCCCCTCACCGTAGTTGGTTCACGTTTCAAACAAAGCATACGGTAGATTTCATCATGTTCCTTCTTGAGGTAAAAGTTCTTTGGTTTAAACTAGAAAAAACCATATAATTTTTTCAATGCTTTTAATATTAAAATAAATACTATACTTTTGAATAAGCAATCGTTTAAGTTCTTACTGTGGGTTTGACGTGTATACCGTGAATGTATAATGAAAAACTATGATTCTTTGTATATCGGTATAATTGTAATAAATAAATAGGATCAGCCGAGCGCTTTCGCTTCAATCATTGAAGCATAACTATAAACAGACAAAACAACAAAGTCACCTTTAGTATTTTTAGAAAACCCACCCAAACTGACCACCTAATACCCCACAATTCCTGTCACTCTTATAAACACAAATTAGCCGCCTTCCATAGTTATATTCATAGATTAAATCACATACCCATGTCTAAAGTTAACCATGATAATGAACTTAACATTATCAAACAACTAGCAACCAACAATGGTTACAAAGCCAATATCATAGATAAACTAATAAGGAAAAAAGATTTAAGAAACCTTCGAAGCAACTCTTTTAACCCTCCAACCCCTCCCAACCCCAAACAATATATCTCCCTACCTTATTTAGGTCCCTTAACGGAAAAAATCTTAAAAATATTCCACGATAACGATCCCAAAAGAGACCTAGCCCTCAAATCAAAAACTAAACTTAGCGACCTTATTATAAAGTCTAAAGACCCCATCCCAACCTCTAGAAAAAGTGGAATTTATGAAATCTCCTGCCACACCTGCAATAAATTTTACATAGGAAAAACTTGTCGCCCCGCATCACGAGAGCCAAAGAACACATAAAAAGAATTAGAGAATCACAATTTGTTCACCACCTATCTTAT
Organism: Brachypterus glaber; assembly: GCA_958510825.1. Lineage (NCBI taxonomy): Eukaryota > Metazoa > Arthropoda > Insecta > Coleoptera > Kateretidae > Brachypterus > Brachypterus glaber. Next base: position 12,685,871 of record OY294044.1, on the reverse strand, counting down.
AACAACCACTCTTTTGATTTTGATAACGACATCAAAATCCTCCATAACCTAGATTTACATAAATTCAGCTTAAAATTGGGTCTCATGGAGGATTGCCGCGCTTTTACCTTATAGGCTAACTTAACACCCATCAAAAAATATACCGATTCATTGTTCTTCTGTCATCTGCCAAAATGTGTCTTTTAACCTAAATTATTTTATTTTAAATGTAACCGTCTTAATTTATTGTCAATATGTTTAAATGTATGTATTCTAAAGTGCCCACAGTCTATAAAAACCTGACAAATAAGTTGAAAAACAAAACAACTAAAAATTTTCTTCCTTTTTATATTTTTTATATTTTTTCACAAACCGTTTTTTCACCTTTCTTGCAGGGCCCGCCCTGAAGATGCTTTAATGATTGAAGCGAAAGCGCTCGGCTGATCTTATTTATTTATTACAATTATACCGATATACAAAGAATCATAGTTTTTCATTTAAGTTCTGTTTTAAATTAAAATGATTAAAAAAGGTATAAACTAATTAAATATCATATTTAATTAACGATGGGAGATTTAGCTCAGTGGTCAATGGCATCGATATAGCCTGACACTGATCTAATGATCGTGAGTTCAAACCTCACTGGCGCCGATTGACTTTTTCAGTTAATTAATAATTGAAATTTGGCGAAGGCGTACTCCCTAGATATATTGGTTCGAAAGTCAATTAAAGCCGGTGGTTCCCTCTACTACTAGCCCACACAAGTCCTGGACTTAGGGGATGCTTAATTAAGTAGAATAGTACGAGGTTAAAAACAAACATAAACAAACATAAACATAAAAATTAATAATTTTTTTTTAATTCTTACCATCTGTGTACTTTTAAATTGGCAGAAACATAATATTTTATGCAGTTTTCACTTCACATGTAAAATAACTTTGCATAACTCAACCGATTTTTAAATACCATACGTCATTTGGTAGCCTACAGTAAGTACTTTATTGCCTATTGCTTTCCCATTTTGAAAATCTTCAAAATGTTTGGGAAAGCCTTGTATTTGTGCTAAAATTTTCAATTTTTCTTTGCGCGTTTTTGCGTTTTATCTCATTTTATGTCGATATAAATGAATTTCTAGCAAAAAATTGTCTGTCTGTCTAAGGGTCGGTCGGTCAGTTGGTCGGTCTATCCGGGAAATCTTGTGGGAACGATAACCAAAGAAAGCTTTAAGGTAGAGACTTGAAATTTGGCATACACGTATATTACCAAAAGTTCTCGATCGGGATTGTTTTTGGTAAAGATTGGGGTGGGGCAAGGGTGGCAAATAGGCAAAAAGCCTTATATCTCGGTTGTACGTTCCTCCATTTGTCATAGCCGTTTGTCTCGAGAACTAGCTTTTATAACTTGACCGATAATGGCTTAACAATTGTTAATTGTTGCTAGACCAGATATATATTTTTAGAATATTTTTTTACCAAAAAGACATACTTAAAATGACCCCATAGGAAACTTTTTCATACCGTATCTCAAATATGTATATAATTAAAAAAATATCTATGGAATATATTTAAATATTTTAGAATAAAATATAATTAAATTTTTATCAATTTTCCTTAATAACATAAGCCACATAAAATATTTTAATAGACTCATTAAAATAAAATTTGATAACTTTAATTGGATTATAGGAAGATACATTTAAAGGCCCCACTTTAATCTAAGAAATAGCCCAAAATCCTTGTACGTAGTTTGGTTGTTTGCTCAAAGCAATTTGGATTCCAAAGCAGAAGGTACTTTTTTCTACGAATGCTTTAGAATGTAAGCAAATACACACACTTTTCAAACACAGAATGAATCCATTCTAGCTCTAGATACGGTATGAATATTCCGTATCAAGTGTTAGAATGAGCACATGTAGTGCCATCTCTTGTTTATAAAAGTAAAGAAAACTGTAGAAAAATTAGCAAAAATATATTTATTTTACCATGAAATATTGAATAATTTAATGCAATTTAAAGTTTTGCCTTAAAATAACATATAGTTTATTAGTTTTTCTTAATAATTGACCAGTTTTTTATCAATTAAGTTCAATAAATTAAAACTGCTCCATCTATTGTTAAATATTTAAACCTGATATCTGTTACAATAATCTGATATAACCTTCAATTTTTGCATTATAATTTGTAAATATCTGCTAAAATTAAATAAAAATCTTTTTTAAGTACTTAACCTTGTCCGCAGTTTAAAGCCATACAGTGTTTCACATTTGCAGTCGAAGAAAAAGTATAGTCTACAACACGTATGGAATAGTCATTCCGGGCTCGCGGGACCGTCATACTCGCCTACCGGCTCGTATGAAAAATTTCCGCTCGCGCGGAATATTGTCTATTCCATACTAGTTATAGAATATACTATTTTTTTAAGTTATCAACAGCAGTATATTGTTTTAAGAAGGAAAAATTATTACCATCATTATTTTCTAAGAAATAAAGACGATCCCTAAAGAAATCAGCCTTAAAATATATGCTATTATTTCTTGAAACTTGAAAACGGATTAAAATATTTGTTATTAGAAAATTTGACATCTCTGGCGATGAGTCATCTGGACTAGGAGGTGAGGTACCCCCTAATGTTGGGCACTTGGGAAAATTAAACCTTGTACTTGAACTTGTACCTTGTACTTTTTGGTATGGACTTTCGGTTTGTTCGGTTGGCACCTTGTAGTTGGAAATTTTAAGAGGTGGGAAAATTTTTGTCGGAAAAGTTGGCATTGTAGTTGGAAATTTTCTTAGAGGTGCTTTTTTTAGTATTTACTTTTTTTGCATGACACAGAAGGAAATCTGATGTCTTATTACTAGGTATCTGCCAATCTAATTTTAACCCTCCGTTAACCCTCCGTTAACTAGGTAGGGGTCTGAGAAACCCCAATGAGTTTATTTTAAACAAAAAACATATTTAATCTAATTCTATGGGCACGCTCGTCCATCTTCCTAAAACACTTCAAAGGCTCATTCCGTGTATTGAGGTCAGTTCTGAGAAAAACCGATGGGAAATAGTAGTGAGTAAAAGTGAGTAAAAGTCTGTGGGACCCCACATGTTTAATGGAGTCTCAAATTTATTTTAATATTTTACAATTTTTTTTAGTTAAAATATGCTAGATATTGCTTATAACTTATTACCAAGTTACTATTTTATACATATTTTGCTGGCTGAAACTTATTTCAGCCAGAAATATATTTGTTGTGGGCTGACTAACATTATTTATTCATTTGGGGTAAATCCAGCAAAGGGAGGCTTATTTATATATTATGGGAGTTTTATAGTCATATTATGGGAGTTTTAAAAGTACATTATGGGAGTCTTATGGGACTAGCGACCCAAAAGATCTTTAAGGCTAATGCAGACATTTCGCATTCCCTGAAAGCTCACAGTGGCTGAATATGGGACATCCCATGGAAGCTTATTGTGGGAGCTCCCTGGAAACTCCCTGGGGGTAATTTCACTGAGACGTTTGTATGGATTACTAGAAACGTTTATGTCAAAACTGCTTATTTTTGAATGAATATAATACCAACCATTTTTTTTCCCAATGAAATTTGTTTGAAGTTGCATTTTTTGGTAACGTTTTTAATAAAGTTCCTCAGAATATTCAAAAAATGAGTTTTTTGTTTTTTTATAATTATCTAAGTAAAGTTTATTACATATTTGAATATCATAGAAACATTTTTATTGAAACGAATAGTGTTTGTTATTTTTTCTTTGTAGTTTAAATTGGTGTTTAATAAACCCCACGTGGTTAATTACGTTATTTTTTTCCACCTGTTTAACGGTGGTTTAACATAAATTGGGCATTTTTATGTAGCTTACTACATATTAAGTTCTTAGACATTTGGCGTCTATTTGTTTGGAGTTTTAAAGGAACATTATGGGGGGCTTATAGGACTAGCGACCCAAAAGCTCTTTAAGGCTAATGCAGACATTTCGCATTCCCTGAAAGCTCCCAGTGGCTGAATATGGGACATCCCATGGAAGCTTATTGTGGGAGCTCCCTGGAAACTCCCTGGGGGTAATTTCACTGAGACGTTTGTATGGATTACTTGAAACGTTTATGTCAAAACTGCTTATTTTTGAATGAATATAATACCAATCATTTTTTTCCCAATGAAATTTGTTTGAAGTTGCATTTTTTGGTAACGTTTTTAATAAAGTTTCTCAGAATATTCAAAAAACTAGTTTTTTGTTTTTTTTATAATTATCTAAGTAAAGTTTATTACATATTTAATTATCATATAAACATTTTTATTAAAACGAATGGTGTTTGTTATTTTTTCTTTGTATTTTAAATTGGTGTTTAATAAACCCCACGTGGTTAATTACGTTATTTTTTTCCACCTGGTTAACGGTGGGTTAACATAAATTGGGCATTTTTATGTAGCTTACTACATATTAAGTTCTTAGACATTTGGCGTCTATTTGTTTCGCTTACGGAGCTGATAAACACGAAAACAAAAGGAACGACATGTTTCAAATAACTGTTATTTGAAGTAAGGCAAATAATGACTTGTTTATTGCTCTACACGCGATTTCGTTAATGGTTTTCAGATAACAACCGGGTACTTTAGTTTAGAATGTTCCTCGAACGTCAAAACATGTTTTTAATGTGCCAATTGTCTGGGCTTTTTGTTTGATGGAAATATAATTATTGGAAAATGATGACTGATATTTTTATCTTCAATTATAATAATTATAATTATTGGTATCATTATACGTCGTTAAAAATGGTAGAATCCATTAAGGTTTAGTTTTTTGATAAAATAATGAGTATTTGAGGTTAAATAATAATAACTTTTTTGTATTCGTAAATAATAATTTTAGGAATAAAAAAATTAAATAAAATTCATATGGATACTATGCATTGCATAGCTACCTAGATAGATATTTTGGGCCATTGCTCTTGCAAAAAAAAAAACGATTTTTTTTGCCAAACCCGGACAACATCCATAAACTCATGAGGCCTCATGAGAGCATCATGTTATGATTTCCACGTTTTGTACTCATACGAACATCATGATGATCACATCTCATGATTTTGTGATTATGTTATGAGTTTGTTATGAGGTGTATACATTTAACGTGAAATCATTAAATGATGTCATAATGACTTACACGTGAAATAGCAAATGTTGCCCGGGACCCTATTGAGAACGATAGTACAGGCTTCTGTAATGTTTCAATTTCAGTGCATTTGACAGCTTTATGCTATAGGTGGCCCCACATGTTATTTCCTACCACTAACTGAACTTATTAAAAGAATAAAGTCGCCTTCTAGGAATACCAGTATTACAAGGCAGTTGTCTTTATAAGGATATACTACTAGTAATAACTAGTAATTAACTTACTGGTCAGCTAATTTGATACACATTATCGGATTGGTATGGTGAGCCGTAGATATCTGGAGGCTTTAGCCTAGAGGAACTAGTTTCTCCAGTCATCTTGGGGAACATTTCCACTGGGAAGTTCCCAGTGGGAACATCCCGGTGTCCTCAAGTTGTTGAAAATGGACTTGTGGATTTTTTTTGGTATCTCTTCGCGTTTTCAAGATATGAGCAAAAATGTGTGTGTGTATGTGATCTTTTTAAGCAGGGTAATTTTCTTTCTTTTTTTTTAATTTCGCGGTTAAAGTTTGCGCATGCGCATTCCGTAGACCGCTGCTAGATCTTCATGACATGATCTCGTAATGACTTTACAATGAGGACCCAAGCAACAAAGTATGTAAAAAAGTGGACAAAAAGTCTAATTATAATTATCAATTAAACTTTTTGTCCACTTTTTTACCTATTTTGTTGCTTGGGGAGTCATCTGTATGCGTTCATGAACTCATTAATTAAATCATTAAATCATTAAATGATGTTATAATGACTTCCACGTGAAATATCAAATGTTGTCCGGGAACATGAAAAAGTAAGAGGCTGATTTTCATTTATTTATACATTATGTAATACATCCATCCAAACGAAAGTCGTAATTGTCCAATTATTTAAAAATAAATTTCATAATAATTTGATAATCCGTAAAAGCCTGCCCCATAGGCCCAGCTTTGCTTATACATTTTATTTTGCAATACAAGTCATTTTGACAGTCCTTCAAGTACAAAATACCCCAATTTGATGTATTTTTAATTAAATATTTATCTTGAAATCTTTTAAAACCAACTTATAATAATGTTTTTCCTTTCGGAGTTTAAATTTTAAGCAGACAAGGGCAAACCCGAAATAAAACCCTTCATAAAATCAATTCATGCAAAAATTAATGCGTCATTTTTCAAATACTATTATTAAAAGATCCTACATTTCACCATGTATTTTTTTTTCTTTATACCAGTTCCATAAAATAAACAAAAAATTGGTTCCTAAGGGATTATAGAGGGGTCGACCCGTCTGTATCCCGTAGAGATAATCGCGACATGCCACTTTACTCCTAACAAAATTCGTGTTCGGGGCGAGAGAAAAAGGGTCTAAAATGAACCTTCCTAAGCTTTATAAAGCTTTGTTTTCGACTCACTGATATTTGATATTGGGGATTAACCGGAACATGCCATTGAATGTCTATCAAATGATAAACTATTATTATTTCAGATTTCGATATAAAAATAAACGATACAAAAAATAAAAACTGATGGATGAATTTATGAAGGGGGAACTATTTTTATGGATTGGGTTTGAGACAGATAAATATTAATTGGGCACCCTAAATTAAGGTTTTGTTCGTGTATGCCTGTGGAAGTTAAGTAAAATATATTTGTTCAAATGTATTCAAATTTAAAGCTATAAATAAAAATACAAATTTAATATAATAATAAGAAAATATTCAGTTCACAGTATTTTTTCTGAATATAGAATTCAATTTTATGGCTACTGGTACAAAAATATAATTTTTCAAAAGATTGCGACATACCTGAATCATTAAAATGAAGGACACAGATCTCTAAAAAAAAGCAAAACCACTTTGGTTACTTTATTGAAGCGCTTTTTTATCGTAAAAACAGGTAAAAAATAACATACTTATTTCACAGCTTTGTACGGTAGACTGATAGCGATGTGGCCGACACAGGTGGGCAGAGCACCGCGTCTAACCCCGTAAATTTTTGCTTAAACTTAAGATGCAGATATGCGAAAATAATAATTTACAGTTTGATTCAAATTAAAATATAGAATCTTTATTATTATTATTAATAATTTATTAGTAATGTGCCCTTTTTTACGTTTGTACTGTAAAAAAACACAGAACTACAATAAATTAGGTATTATAAATTAAAGTTTCATATTTTTTAAGATCAGTCATACATTTAAAGGACATTGAGCTTCCTTTAAGGGTTCCCAGACAGCACAAAGATGACTTAAAGAGATCTTAAAGATGTCGTAGCTCGTCATTCAAGACGTCTTAAGAACGGCGGTTTTTGCCGTATATGCATCTTAAAGACGTCTTAACGACGTCGTATGTTACAAAAGGTAACGTCTTTGAGGCATCTTTTTTAAGACGCCTTACTGAGGCCTTGCACAGGCGACTTTACAACTTAATACCCCCTACCATTTACCTTGCTAGGTACGATCGTATTGATATAAAAAGCAAGAAAATATTTTTTTTATTTTTTTGTTTATCAGAAAAAGATCTTAAAAAAATGGTAATTTTTTTTAATAGATGATTGTGGTTAATTTATTTTTAGCGAGGAGTATCGAAGCTGAGAAAACTTGTACGGATACTTAAAAGACATCTTATAGACATCATAATCAGATATCTTTAAAACATCCATGAAAAGAAGTCCATAAGATATCCTTTTTATGTCTTTAGGTGTCCAGACACAATTAAGATCTAAAAAAGACGTCTTTAAGATATCATGTACTGTCTGGGTTTTATAAAGAACAAATGTGGAGGTGACTTTCAAAACGCAGTTTTGACATTTTTTGAAAAATTGAGATAATGATGGTGTTTACACTGTTAATGCATATTCGATCTATTGATCCAAAAAAAAAAATAAAAAATTTGTTATTTCATATTAAAAATTTAGTGGTCAAACAAAACGAAGTTTTTGAACCAAAGCTTGACTTTCAAAACGCAGTTTTTAATTAATTATACTACAGTCAATATAGGTTTCAACTGCGACTAAATTCTTCAGTCAAAAAAAAGTATGTATTCCTATAGATTTTGGGATGGGAAGTTCAATAAAAAAAAGTCTATAAATTTTCGAGTTTCGGAAGACCCTTAAACGGCCCTTAAAACACCCTAAAAACTCGTTTTTGCTCTATAACTTTTGATTGCAACCTACTAGAAACAAAAACTGCACAGAAAATGAAAGAGCACAAAAAATACAATAAAATTGCTTAATATTTTTTTCTCTTAATTTCCATTGGATGGAAGATATAACGCATTTAAAGTCGTAACTCACTCGTTGTTAAAACATTTTAGGTTTACAAAACCCCTATACGCCCCCTCTTATTTATATACGCCCCAGTTTTTAAGGGACTAAGCTCACCAAAACGTTTAAAATTTGTAGTAATATGTTTAGATTTTAAGCTTTCACGGCCATTAAGATATAAAGAACTTTCACTTTCGGGTTTAGACCGTGTTAATGGATTTTCACTTTCCGACGTTTCGTCTCTTACTACTAGAGACATCTTCAGGGATTAATCTGAAGATGTCTCTAGTAGTAAGAGACGAAACGTCGGAAAGTGAAAATCCATTAACACGGTCTAAACCCGAAAGTGAAAGTTCTTTATATTGTAGTAATATGGTTTTTGGGTCAAGAAACACTTTGGATAAAGTCTACCACTCTAAGAGGCACACAGAAAAATATTGGCCCCTAAAAGTCCCCTAAAACACGTTTTTTTCCACATATCTTTTTTGCAGTTAGTTGGACAAAAAATAAAATTACATTAAATTATATAGTAATTTTCAAATTATACAATTTTTTTTTATTTTTCCCCATTTGCCCCCCTTGCCGCACCCCAATGTTCACCAAAAACAATCCCGAGCGAGAACTTTTGGTAACATACCTATATGCCGAATTTCAAGTCTCTAGCTTAAAGCGTTCTTAAGTTATCGTGCCCACAAGATTTCTCGGACAGACCGATCGATCGACCGACCGAACGACCGACCGATCTACAATTTTTGTTCTTTGCTTGAAATGGATTTATATTTATATTATACATACAACGTCGTAAAAATACGCAAAAAAAAATTTTGAAAATTTTTGCACGAATACAAGGCTTTCCGAAATTTTAAAAAAATTTAAAATGGGAAAGCAAAATAGGCTCATACGTTGAGAATGTATGTACAATGTACAATATGGGTCTATTTATAAGTTACGTAACACTTTGGAGGGAGACCCCCTCACCCCCTAGTGTCATGTTGTGTGTTGAGTTAAATTAAAAAAGCGTTACACAGAGAGGTCCAAAACACTAAAAAAGGTTTTACATAATATATAGACAGCCCCTGTATACTATTTGTATCTATACTTACCTAAAAAATATTAAAGAGATTCTATTAATAATATTCATTTAAATGCTGGACTATGAAAACGCAGTTTTTATGCTTTGACTTTCAAAACGCAGTTTTTGATTTTTTTAATATGCAATTTTTTTTAATAATTAGTGAAACTGATTTAATTCGCCAATGTAATTTAACTATTCTCTCTAGAATAGATAATACCTGATGTTCATTGGTACTATAAAAGCTGTTATAATTAATACTTGGTTGATATCTCGAAATGTGTTATTTGTCAAAAACTGCGTTTTGAAAGTCACCTCCTCAAATGACATAAGTAGAAAATAAAGGACTGTCCTTTGAAATAAAGGACAGTTGGCAACCCTACTTGCCAAGGCAGAATAAAGTTTATCTTAAAGATGATAATTTAATGATAGTTTATGTTAATGATAATATTAATATTAATAGTGATGATGAGAAAAAGCAAGAGATGACAAAGATAATGATGGAGTTGGCAAGATTAATTAAATTTTAAAATTAAACAGAACCATAATAATTAATACTTAGTAAAAAAAATACTCGTATTAATGAAAAATTCATGACATGGCATCCAGCTGCTTTTTAATGTTAACTTACTTTTAAATCTTTACAGAAAATTCTCATTATTCTAAATGTTACCCTAATTTTAATCTCCGTCAAAGAAAAAAGTCCCCATTTCTTACTTAATTTGGATTTAAACAGCATAAAACCATAACTGTCATTTGTTATGATAGGATACTAAAGCGACCTATAAATATATCTTATTGTGCTATAGAAAGTTCGTATAGAATAGAATATGATTTAACTTCGTAGACATTTTAGTTTCATAGAAATTATGTAGAGATTCAGTCTACACAAAAAAAAATAATTCCTAAATTTCAGCTTGCTTCAAACAAGTGCTTATAACATTATCATTAATTAAACACAATTTAATTATTAAAAGATGAAGGATTAATTTGGATCAACGAACTAATAAATCTTCTCTCTAGATACGCATACCGTTAATATAAAGTATCGCCAACATCTCGGTTTGATTGTAAACAAATAGTAGGTATATTCAGGCCTGAACAATAACAATTACCAGTAACTGTTATTGTTGTCTCTGTTAGAACAAAGCTGTGCGAGTAAGACAGACAAATGTATATGTTAGCTACGTTTTTGTCAGTTTTTACAAGTGAAATGCCTGTTCTAGAGAGAAGAGTTATTAGTTCGTTGATTTGGATATTACACAGTAATATGTACAGTAGGTCTGAAGTTTAGAGGTAAAGACCCCTACCCCTAAAAGTATAGGTTCCATCAGGCCCTAACCAGAAAAAAATCTCAAAAAAAAGCTTTGTTTCAACCAAAACTTGGCGCCCCTACAAAAAAAATGGAGCCAAAAAAACACCCTTATAAAAAAAAGCTTTGTCCCTGACAGTATCTACCAAACTTGGCGCCCCTAAAAAAAATATTGGCGCCCTTCAAGAAAAAATCTAAAAAAACCTTCGTCTCTGAAGGTTTCTAAAAAGGCGCAAAGGTGGGTGACTTAAAAAAATTCAGGGGGGGCTCCGCGAAAACGCCATGGGGGGCTCAAACCAAGGCCAGGGGATCTTAGCCCCCCCCCCCCTAGTTACGGCCATGGGTTCCATAAATATACAAATAAATATAATTCATAAGCATTTTGAGTCATCTGTATGCGAATTTTTACATTTACTAACTTGGGACAATTTTATAATAATTGGTAATTAGTAACTACTAATTAGAAATGCCTGAAAAATAATTATTTTAATAACCGTCTTAACGGTGAAATTTTTTCCATATTTAAAATAAACTTGTACATTTGTATTAAATAAGGCTTAATTTTAAGTTCTCTTAATGATAAACTACTTTTTAATTTTTCGTTAATTAAGAGGTATTTTAAATACAGTACTTATGTATTTTTTGGATAAATGGTTTTAATGAACTTGTTAAGCCTCTTTTTCAACAGGAAGCTTAAATTTAAGCCAGTGCAGTCCGTCATTTTTCTTAATAAATTTTCCAGATAGCAGATTAAACCATTTTTATATTTTCTGGGTCGCTGGAACCGAATCTGATCTCAGAATTGCTCCATCAGGTCACAATTTTTTTATACATTTGAAAATAAAAGTGGAAATTCCTTAAATTCAATTGTTTTTAAGTGTAGAAAAAAATTGTGACCACTTGGAGCAATTCAGAGGTCAGATTCGGTTTCAGCGACCCCGAAAGTATTAAAATGGGTTGGTCTAATCTCGGGCACATGAAATTTGTTCTTGCGTGGCTGTGCACAACCAAAAAATAAATAAAAAAAATCATGTATTCATGTGCCACAGACTAGACCAACGCATTTTTATATTTTCGGGGTCACTGAAAACGAATCTGACCTCAGAATTGCTCCATCAGCTCACAATTTTTTTATACAATTAAAAAAAAGGTGCAAAAATTCCTTAAAAATAGATGGTTTTAAGTGTAGAAAAAAATTGTGACCTGTTGGATCAATTCTGAGGTCAGATTCGGTTTCAGCGACCTCGAAAATATAAAAGTAAGTTGGTCTAGTCTCTGGCACATGAAATTGTAATCAGGTCACAATTTTTTTCTACACTTAAAAAAGTGTACGAAAATTACTTAAAGTCACATGTTTTTATGGGTAGAAAAAAATTGTGACCTGATGGAGCAATTTTGAGGTCAGATTCGGTTTCAGCGACCCCGAAAATATAAAAATGCGTTGGTCTAGTATCTGGAAAATGATTCTTTTGTGTGGCTGTGTAATTAATCAATGCTTTTATAAAACGGTTGAAAAGCCATGCAGCATTTTTTAAGAATAATTTGTAAAATGCTTAAGTGTTTTGAAGTTGTGAGGAATTTACTTTAGATTTCAGCTTTATCTGCCCCCCGCCTAAATCTGCCACTGGTTGAATGAATTTTAAATTATAAACGTAATATCATACAATTAAGTAATTTCTAATGGACTGCCGTCTATTTAGATTAGATAAAGAGAGAAGTTCTACAGAAAGAGATAAAAGTATAATTATTATTGTTTTAAAATAAAATTATGCATGTTTTAGGTAAAAATAACATTTTAGATTATATTTTAAATTACATTAAGGTAAGATATTTGTTTTTTTTTTAAGTAAAAAACAATTTTTTTTTTATTTTTACACATCTATGTATACAGTAGGTCTAAAGTTTCCTAGGGAACGTATGACCTACTCCTTAATTTGACAGTCATTGATAATAAATACCCCGTTGTGTGTAAAGATTTTGTACTTGTTGTTAGGGACCATTCTTACCCCTAACAAAATTATAGAGGGCGCTCTAGTACGCACGCGCCTACTTAACCCACTCTAGAAAAAGAGTCTGAGAGTAACCGTAGAAAAGATAAGACATCCACGTTTATGTCACAAGATGGTCATAAGTTTACCAGTAAAAACCAATGTAAATTATGTAAATATAGTTAGTGTAAATAATAATTACAGTGTTTAAATCCTACAGTCCACTAAGCTCATAGAGTTAATATTTTAACGAAATTAAAGAACCAGAACTGAAAACATCACCTAAACACTTGTTTTTGTGTTTAATTATCTGTTTTATGTATTCTTTAATACTTTTGCATACAATGCATATTTTTTGTTGCACTGTGATAAAATCCAAATATAATATTATTAGGGAATTTTCTTTTTGGGTTGGTATTGAAGACCTAAATTTATGTTGCCTAACGTATTGGACTGCTGTCCATTGGAATTTAGGGGCTTATCCACAAGCTTGTATAACAAAACATAACGCATAATATGTAATGACATAATTTGAATGTGTTCGTCTCTATTAACCAATCATATGCGCTTATCTATTAGGGCATATCCACAGCCTCGCAAGAACATAATACATAACAATGCGATGCCCTGATGGGCTTGATGTGCCGCCATGTATCTTGTAAGCCAATCACGGCATGCCTTTAGGAAAGCCAATGGATAGTGTTATGTCATATTCCGTATGCAAATTATATCAATATGTTATTATGCGTTATGTCTGCTTATGCAAGCCTGTGGATAAGCCTTAGTCTAGTTCCATAATTTTAAGTCCCCGATAAAAAAAGGACGAAGGTTAAATTTAGAACTTTTAGAATGCGCCTGAGAATTACTAAAACTTTTAAATAATTTATTCTTTTAAATTTGAAAAAAGTAATTTTTATTTAAAGAACAAACGGTCCGTGTCGTGTTTTTCCGAACTAGAACAATTTTTTATCAAAATAACAATACCGTCATTATGACTATCCAACCGTTTTCGAAACATTTTTACAATTGTTAACTTACACGACGTTGCTGATAAGCAATGGGGTCGTTTAAAAATACACAAAAGACTAAATGTATTGAGAGTATAACTTTATCTCATATTAAAATGTCCCCAGTAGCCAGAGAATTTTCAACTCAGGAACCCTTTGAGGTACATTCGCTCGCGTGGGCGACGCGAAGTTGGTAGTGTTAGACATATAAGGTGAAATTAAAAATGGCGTAAGTTTTTCGCGCCAACTGTATCAAGTAATTTATGTAAAAATGTGTTTATTAAGAAAATATTATTTAATCTACAATCGGTTTAACTATTACAGAAGACCAGGCCGAAAGAAAGCGATGGTATGGTAGCAACCAGGCAAACCATCTGCAGTAATTAAAAAAAGAGAGTAGCGAGCTGGCTAATTGACATAAAGCAAAGGCCAAAAATAAAGAGAAGAAGAAGAAGAAACCCTTTGAGGTACATCAAGGGGGCTCAAACTTTTTCTGCGTAACTTTTTTGTAGTTTTATTATTAGAACAACTCCCCAGGTAAGAAAACAAAAAAACGTACTCTTGTTGTAATACTGTAAAATACTGTTTTCGAGAAAAAATAATTCTAGGTTAAATTTCACTTGTCGATGTCCAAAATCGTCTGTCTGTGGACTGTAAAAAAAGGTCATTGATATGCCTATTTCTTCGTCAATGAAGAAAATTTAAGAATCTAATTTTTAAGCATAGTATAGTATATTTAAATCCAGGAATAATTATAATAATTATCAATGTAGAGGATTGAAAAACTGAGATGTCATACCACGCTATATTTTTTCTCATATCACGTTATTTGTGGAACGATCTATTTTAAATTAAGTAAGACATCTTCCAGATAATATCAGTGACAGATACAGAACAAAATAATCAAAGTTGAAGGTATATTATTTTTGTTTTTTATTTGTCTAATATAAAAATTTATGATTCTGAAGGGCAGATCGCTCCCAGCATCTCCCTGGATCTATCATTGCCAAGAATAATCAGTTTGACCATAACACAATTTCCAGTTTGAAAAATCTATACTGGAAATTCAATAAAACCTGCAGTGACTCATACGTCTGCTGCTTTCGTATAAGAGGTCCTCCTTTGCGAAGCTTAGACGAAACTACGCGAGTCGCACCCGAACTGGTATGATTTTCGCCTTTTACCACATATTCGCAACTGAGTCACTGCAGGTTTTATTGAATTTCCAGTATAGATAATTTTAAAACCAAATTCATTAAGACCAAGGAAATTATAAGACTTCCCGATAACTATTAATGTGTCAGCGTACCCATTGTGACCTTTTCATTCTACTTCACTCACGATATGATTCACAATTGATACTCTGTAGTAGACAGGCATCGTAAATTATTTTTGGGCACTACAACCTTTTTTCTTTCATTTTTGGGCCATTCGGTCTCTCTATGGGGTCATTCATTTACTCTATAATTCACCATTGTAATAATAGCTTTGCATTTTCTATGGTTACCTTTAGTCCGTACTTGCTATAATCTTTTTTCGGGACAATGGCCGTTATGAAGGAATATAAATTATCAAAGTAAATTAGCCGTTGTGTAATATGGATTTTTTTTTTGTTATTTAGGGGATTTTGTTCATAAATTACTTTGAATATAAAATAGGTACCTGGATATAATGGGTATTATTTTGCTCATAAAAATTAATGTTTATTTAAGCTTAATCACCTTATACGATTCATTATAACGAAATAATTTCGCTAATATATATATATATTTTTAATATCTTTTAATCTAAGACAGGTATTTACCTAAAAGGCTTTTAGTAAGTACCTACCACTGGGCATAATACACAGAAAAATACACTACCCAGTAAAAAGTAAAAAGCTTTCCCATTTCACACCTCCGAGCCTAAAATGGATTTATTATTATTATTTACTTTTAGCAACAAATATACAAATTTTCAAGATAACTACCCCCGCCTCTTAGAGGGTGGATTTAGAACTTTTTTATTATCAGATTCTCTTTTATTATTTTATTTTATTTCAGTAACCTTAAAAACCCCAATACACCAAGTTTCACAAAAGCTACCCCCACCCCTCAGGGGGTGAAATTAAAACAAAATTATTAAAAGATTCAGTTTTAGAGACCTCAAAAACCCCTATATATAAATTTTCAAGAAAACTACCCCCTGCCCCCTTCAGGGGGTGGAGTAAGAATTTTTTTATCATCAGATTCACTTTCAGCAACCTGAAAAATCCCAATATACCAGTTTTCACGAAAACTAGCCCCCACACCTCAGGGAGTGAAATTAGAAAAAAAAATATTATCAGATTTATATTCGTCAACCCCAGAAACCCCTATATACCAATTTTGACGAAAATATTAAAAATATTAAAAAATATTTACCCCCTTACCCCCTCGGGGTGGAGTAAGAAAAATAATATTACCAGATTCAATTTCAGCAACCTCAAAAACCCGTATATATACGTATATATAAATTGCTATATATAGCAATTTTCAATTTTTTCTAAAAAAAAAATGTATTTTGTGATAGACAAGATAAAATTAAGTAATCTAATCTCCAACTTAATCGCAATAGGCTGAGTATTTAAAAGTATAAGATAAAGATCTAAAACTTTAGTGTAAGATCCTTATCTACGAATAAAATCCGTTTTTGTTATTTAAAAATAAATGTTATTTAAACATATAATTTATACTTTCCTTGACAAAATCTTTTAAACTGTGTTTCTAATTAACTTTAATTAGTTAATTTATTATACGGATCAAGCAGTTTCTCAAGAAGTATATGTGTTTAATAATTAAACTTTAATTTTATTTTTATGGTGCATTTTATGTTCCATTTATTTCGTATTTTGTAATCAAGCTCTGCGACCAATTAATTACATATTAAAGGTTCCTTTAAAATACCAATTACTCAATTTATATAATAATACCCTAGATACAATGTACCAATTTAAAAATTACATACTTACTTACTTAAAAATTTCGTTAAAAAATGTGTTAAAAAAAACTTTTCTCAAAAAAAAAATGAACCGACTTCTGTCGGTGCCAATTTCACAACTCCCTAAATTAAATACTAACAATTATTTTTGTTGTTAAATTAACTAAATTATAGTTGTCCTTCCATCTCGACAAGCTGCTGACTAATAGTGCGTTGTGACGTCATCATCTTAAAGATAAATTTCTAAAAAATACATTTAGTGGTATTTTAATTTCAGCGTCCAAGAGTACAACCAACATTATTTTAAAAGAAAATCTTTGTTAAACTTTAAGCGTTAACTAATAATCAAATATGGTATAATCACAAATTTTATAATTTTCTCTTGGTATTTTAATATTACAGGTCCACAGAATCAAAAAAAGATTTTTAGCCTGCCGTAACATTTTATTGACCCCTTAATCAAGTTATCCGGCTTATCCGAATTATCCGATCATTTTATAAAAATTTGGTTGGTATTAGAACCAAATTAAGCCGGTTTTAAGTGAAATTGCGTTGAAACGATTAGATTTATCTTAATTATCAGGCTTACCCGGCATTATCCAAGCGTCAAATTATAACGGAACCACCTCAAGAATATCCTCTTTAAGTTGCAAAGAGTTTCATCAAATTCCGTTCTTCCGTTCCAATGTTATGCGGGAACAAACATAAAAAAAAGTCACACGTCGAATTGATAACCTCCTTTTTGGACTTTTGTCGGTTAAAAATATGGAAAAACTAGCACTAGTTGTGGATTTTTTCGTATTATTTTCAACAATTTTGATAAAAATATGCACAAATTAAGTAATATTGCACAATTTTGCAGAGGAAAAAATACAAATAATTTTTTTTACTCAAAATTCTGCTGTTTTTTATTTATTTACCTAGGTAACCTTTATGGTGTAAACTTTATATACAAAATAAATATAAAATAAGTTGTATAAATTTTTTATATTTAAACTTTTTCTATTTTTATTGTATTATTTCTAGGTAGGTTTAAATTGAAAAATCAATAATAGTATATTATTTACCAAGTGAGAGGAGTTTAACATTTTTGACCTGCGTCAAATTGCTGGATGAGCGCGCTAGCGCGAAGCCCGCAAGACGCGGTCTAAAATGTTAAATCTTCACTCACGTGGAAAATATAGTATTTTTTTCACTACCAGTACAATTAATTAGCTATTTATGTAATTATTTATTTATTTATTTATTTATTTAACTAAAATTTAATGAAAAGGCTTATAAATTTAAAATATCACGCTGGCCGTTCGCGGCCATTAAAAAAACAAATGAATAACTTGACATTTCTGGCAGAAATTTTCTGTTGATCTGCTAAAATTATTAAATATATATGGGGGTTGTACCTCTAGTAATCTAATCCTTACGGTAGTATATGGGTTGTATAATCTATGGTTAAATATGAAGTGTTTTTTGTAAAACATGTTTTATAGGTACTAATTTAGTTAATATTTTTTAATTTATCATACAATAAATTGTAAATTTGGTGCCTAAAGACACTTGTAAATAGCAATGTGATTTAATAATGAAGTGAAACGTCAGATGCCAAAACAGCTGAATAAAAATTCATTATTAACCATGGTGCAATTTGATTATTTTTAGAACCTCTGACGTCATAGGTAGAGAAATAATATTTCTACCAATGAAAAGAACAGTAATAAAGATGTGCTTTTAGGCTGGTAGTGAAAAAAAGTTATTATTTACATTTAAAAATATAATTTGACCGCAAAAATATCAAATTTACAGGCAGTACTCAGATTGAGGACAATCATAAAACCGTTTCATGAAAATGTATTGTAAACATGTTTTTCAAACATTTTCAGGTAGGGAATTTTAATTTACGGCCAAAATTGCGGATAAAAAAGCAAATTGGCTCAGACAGCGTCATCTGCTCTCATACTGGTTTCTTTGTATCGTAGAAGCCTTAGAAAAATCTCTTATTGAAATCTCTTGACATGCAAAGAGGACTTTATATTACTCATGGGGAGTTTTCAACGAAAAAGAAATATTTTAGGCTTTATCTTGCAAATCTTTGTGTTTATATGCAAATCAAACATGAGCCACTGAAATGTTTATGACAGTACATAAAAGTGATTTTATTGGTAAATACGTTATACCCATATACTCGCTCGGCTTTTAAGATTTTTTTTGATTTATATATTATAAATTTTTCCAGGATGGAAAAACATTGTTTTCCTACTATCCTCTATAAAAATGACATTTAGCACACTCTTTTGTTATTTAGAAAACGCCTCATATCGCACTAGTTTGAAATTTTAATATCACACTCGTGTGATATTTATGTATGGAGGTTTGCCTAATTTTATTTAGATATTTACCTCGTAGATTCTATGAATTTTATTCACCTTGTTTTATAAACCACCTTTCACCACAGCCTTTTATATCTTTAAATTTTTTATTTAGTTACCATAAGGCCTATCCAGAAGCTTGCATAAGAACATAAAACATAAGAATGCGATACCGTGATTGGCTTACAAGATACATGGCGGCAAATCAAGCCAATCACGGCATCGCATTGTTATGTATTATGTTCTTATGCGAGGCTTTGAATATGCCCTTACATTACATAAAAAACATCAAAATACACAGTATTTTTCTTACGAAATGTAAAACAGTACAATTTTACTGTCTTATATGGCAGCATAACAACAGAAATCTAAGCAAACTCAAGTTTGCATTTATTTAGGAATAGGCAACCCATTAAACTTTTTAAAAAAGAGCTATGGCGGCTCATTCATAAACCTTCCCACTCGGGTGAAATATGTCACTTTCCACACTATTTATGTAATATACTATATTTGTGTGCCAAGGCCAGGAAGAACGTCTTTGCTGGACGAGTCTGATATGTGGCGAGGGGCTAGGCTGCCAAAAAGAGGAGTATCTCAAAAAAGTGGTTTTCGCCACAATATTTTAGATGACCACCATAAAAATAATTTATTATTATTATTTGAATAAAAGAGACGTTTGGCCAACTTAAGACAACTTAAACAATCTTTTAGCATATATTTAATACTTTCAGCTCTTAAAATGTGGGCAGGGGGGCATGGGGGCACATTTTTTTAAATGGAAAGGGGGGTCGTGTAATACATCATTTTAAAGCTTATAAAATTCTCCATTTAACTCCATATTTTTAAATAAAAAAAAAAAAAATGGGTATAAAATGGGGTTGAAAATGGGTATTAATGTCAAAATTCCTCTAAAAAAAACAAATAATTTTTTTAAAATGCCTAATTTCATCATAAAAAAATGTTAATTATACTTTTAAACTAATTTGAGTTGACATAAATAAAAATCTATAAAAAAAAACTTAAAAAATCGAATGTTTTAGCACACAAAATTGAAAAATCAAAACCTTGAAAAACATTTTTAAAAAATTTAAAAATGTTAGTTTAAATAGAGAATTTTATAAGCTTTAAAATGATCTATCACACCACCCCCCTTTCCATTTAAAAAAATGTGCCCCCATGCCCCCTGCCCACATTTTAAGAGCTGAAAGTATTAAATATATATATAAAAGATAGTTTAAGTTGTCTTATTTAAGAGTTCCAAATTTGAAGTCGATATCTCAACTGGTTCAAAAGTTAAGAGGGGGGGGGGGTGACTTTTGGACCACTCTGTATATTATTCAGCTACACTTCCATTTAAAAAAATGTCCCCCCATGCCCCCCTGCCCACATTTTAAGAGCTAAAAGTATCAAATATATGCTTAAAGATAGTTTAAGTTGTCTTATTTAAGAGTTCTAAATTTGAAGTCGATATCTCAACTCGTTCAAAAGTTAAAAGGGGGGGTGACTTTTGGACCGCACTGTATAATGAATGAACGTATGTTGGTATAACTGGTGAAGTTAAACAAGAAAAAATATCATAATCATAAAAAATCGAGCTATACCTTACGATCGCACTTTTTCTAAGGAAATTTGATTTTTTTTTTCAAAAATATAATTATAAGCGATGGATTTTATAAAATTAATTAATCATGATGTATCAGATAAATTATGTTCTGATACAAAACTTTTCTTAAACTGAGCAATAACATAGTTTCCACACAATCGTAGAATAGTTATTTATATACCAAGGGACTAAACTGGCACTGCATGAGTGTTTCCTGAGCGAGCGTAGCGAGCGAGGGAAACAGAAATGCAAGGGACTAAAACAGCCACGTTTAGTCCTGAGGTATATACACTATTTTTTGCAAGACCAAACATAATTTAGGTAGGTAGATAAAATTAAAATTAAAAACCATGCGTCTAAAATCGGTTGTTTTATTTTCGTAATTTAATCAAGATGCCTGTAAATTGCGAAAAGTCAGTTTCACGGCTATCGCGATTTCAATTGTTTTTTAATATGGTTGACACTAACGTCAAAAAAATGGACGAGGATGATAAATTTTAAGTATGTATAAATTGTTATAACAATGTTATTTTTAAAGGTTTTCTTTGTTAAAATCAAATAAATTGGTTTGAATCGCTAATTTATTACAAAACATCACCAAACCTAATTTTTGAACCAGCAAAGCACACAGTACGTATAATATTTTAATATAATCAAGGTTGCCGTGATTTTTATTCCCTTGGGAGAAAAACGGCAAGTTTAGTCCCGAAAATGAAAGCGTAAAATTAGGTTTTAGTATTGGTCGTGCAAAAAATATTTTTTTATTATAAAATAATTTTTTTGGTTAAGCAATGGTTTGCATTTTAAGCACCCTTATCTCTTCTTTTTATTTTACTCCCGTATGTAAGTTGCATTAAAAGGGTGACAAAGCTTTTTGTGAATACTATCTAATACCTATACAGTGATCAACACAAGTGAATAAGGGTCTCAAAAAAACCTGCTTGTTTAATGTAATTTACTTGAATAGTTCTAAAGAGAACCACATAGGTAGAGAAGCTATAGTGGGTATTAGATAAAGACAAAAACACATTAGGTGTGTAAAATTTATTCCGCCATTTTTACCTTTTAAACGTCAAAATTTGTAAACAAAAACAAAACCTCAAAAAAGGTTTTTCACATTTTTACAAGTCTTTACAAAACAAGTAATTTTTAAGTTAAAATTTTCAACACTATAAACAAAATAAAACTATAGACACGCAAATACCAAACAAAATATCAGCAATTGTTTGATTTCGTAACAAAATGAGTGCAAAAGTTGGACCTCCTACCCATGTAAATTTACCTTTGCTTGCATTTAATGAGTTGAATGTAAATTTATGCTATCTTTAAGTGTTCTTATTAAAATTTGTAGCAAAATATTGTAAATTTATTGGTTTTTATAATTATACGGTTGAAATGGTGTTGGTAACGCAGATCCGCCATTTTTACAGTTTAGATTTCATTTTTCTATTTATTGTTATTTGCAAAATTTTGCATATTTAAAGTAAGGAACCTAGCAAATTGCTAATAGCAATTTATTTATTTATTTATAGACATATAAAAGGTACCTTAATAATTAATTATTAAGGGTATTTTAATCTCCAGACAGTTATTGGGTACTTCAAATTTCATTTAAGCACCTCTATGATTTTTTAAGTTAACGTTCAAGTACACGGAAAAAAAAATTATAGCTAGGAGCGCTATAACACACAAGCAGTGTGCCTGTAATAAATATAATCGTGTCTGTAATATATATAATCGTTTCCAATTTATTTTTAACATTATAGCTTAAATCACTATAATTTGCCACTGTCACCAAATATCTTATAATGTATAGCGCAGAGCCCACTAATTTCTTTCCGTGTATTACGTAAGGCAAAATTTGGCCTTTTTTGACTTTTTAGGAGGTATTATATAAAATATTTTACAGCACACGAAAGGTAAGTGACATTATCCACTCAAAAATTAATCAACAATGGCCTCATCGGTCAACTTTTTTTTCGTGAATATCTTACTTAAGTAATTACCTCACTTGTACTGTAAATAACTATTAAATCTATCGAGATTTTGAAGCATTTAATTTGAAACTGTTTTAATTGCTTCATAATCAATTTTCAGTTTGTCGCAGTTTAGTGCATTAAAAAATAATTGGCAATAAACGGGGAATCAATTTAATTAATGTTTTTAAGACGGGCCACCCTTTAGATAATATTAATTCCCTTAAAGGGAAGAGGAGAGAAAAGAGAGAGAAGAGGACAAGTGTTAAACGGTAAGTACTTTTAAGAATAATTTTTCTTATTCTTAATTGTATTAAAATGGTCTAAGAAAAGGTATATTTTATTGACTAAAACCTCATTAAACTAAGGGGCCGTCCATAAAAGTATGCGCGATTTTTATTGTCGCGATAATAGTTTCCGCGGTAAATGTTTTCGCGGTAATAATTTTTCGCGGTAATTACTTTTTCGCGGTGAACCTTTCGCGGTTAAATCATTGCGCCGTAAATGTTTTTGCGGTAAACGTTTTCGCGGTAAAAGTTTCGCGGTAAATTTTTCGGCAAAGTCTCCTAGATCCCAAGGAGGGGGGGTCAAGCCATTTTCGGACGTCCACTTTTCCAAATTCAATAATGATAAAAAAAGTGAAAATCATTTTGTACTGGGGGGGGGGGCTGAAATTCAGGAATTTTCGCGGACGTCTTTTATGGATGGCCATTAGATCTGTAAACTGTAGCTTAGTTTTTGGGTGGTCATGGCGGGCCACCGATCTAGTGTCTGCTTTTTTAAAAATATTAAACAGAGAAATTAAAAAATAATTTTTAAGCCTCATAACGCTTATAAAGAAGAATCAAATCATTAAATCAGTCGGCATTGGCATCACTTATCATCAATAGTAATACATTTTTCAAAAAATATTTTTCGAAAGAAACTTTAAAGATAGATACCTATAATAATAAGATATAATATAATCATCTTATTTAAGATTATATTATCACCTTATAAAGATTGTCTTTAGCAGAGATTTTAATGAGGTGACATCAGTTTACGAAGTATTAAATTAACTAATATTATTTTTTTTGCCTAAAGTACATTGTATCCAAATACGTATGTTTTTATTTTTTTTATTGCCTGCCGGCTCGTATGACACACTTTCCGCTCGCGTCTATTCCATACTAGTTATAGAATATACTATACTTTGTTTTTGGTTGGTTAGTCACACTGCCATTAAAAAAAAGAATCATTTAGAACTGTCTCTATTGTCTGATTATTTGACTCAATTTTTGCGTGACTGTAGTTAATAAACTACAAATGGGACTATTAAGCAAACGTTAGTCATTTTTAATGTAGGAAGTAAGATGTGTAACTGGTATTGACTAAATGTATGATAACATTTCTGTACTTAGGGCATATTCCAGTAAAGAGCCAGGTTTTTCGATCCTTACTTTAAACTTACTTTTAACACTTTCGCTTCCGACACAAAGTGGTATAGAATGTAGCTGTCGCGTTCAAAATTAATTTCCCGCTTTATTAGTAGAGATAGAAAACTAAATTTTATTTTATTTTGTAGACGAATATTTAAGCTTTAAAACGATGCATTAAAAAGTTATTTTCCTTAACACGTACGCTGCCGGTTGTAATTTGTATAGTGCCCCCTAAACCAACAAATGACGCTACATATACGTCATCGGAAGCGAACGTGTTAAGGTATTAAGAACTTTTTAGAAATTAAGATGACTCAAAAAATATTAGAGCCAAGAAATTCAAATTTAGCTCAAGTAGTTCTGGACTAATCTTGCTGAAAAGTTTATGTTTACATATTTGAAAAGTTTACTAAGTACAGAATATTTCTTTATAAATTCAAACGAATAATTAATAAATACAACTATATATTCTATTTGAATAATTCAAATATTACTTAATTAAACTTAAAGCGAAACTTATTTAATAAAGCAAATAAACCTTTTAAAGTTTTAACCAAAATGACTTTATTACTTATATTTTCTGAATTAAGCTTTGCCTCAAAAAGTGCAATCATGCTTGATGGGTCAAAAATCTAAATTCACTGGATAAATTTGTCAAAATTGTTTGTTCGTTCATTTATTTTTGTAGTGGTCAGAAAGTTTTTTTATCAATATCAAAGTGTGTAAAAATGTTCAGAGAAAATAATAAAAAAATCTGAATTTGTTCAAAAAAAATGGGCAAAAAAATTGGGGCCAAGTTTAACATTTTATGTACCCTTTTCTTGATCGAGTTAAGAACCTTTTCTGTCATTTACCCTTTTCTGATGCACAAACATTTACTGTGAATTGTCACTGAGAATATAATTTATATATATATATATGTAGTATGCTGTACTGATAGGTAAAAATACCTTACCCCTGCAATTTTTTTTTACCCCTTTTTTCTCTAATCTAAAATTGTGCTTATTGTTTGCTTTTTAATTTATAAAATATAATTTATTTGTGGATTAATACGTTATAATTAAGAGGTACGTGTATTAAATATAAATTATATTCTCTCTCTAAATATCAATTCGTGATACCGGTGCTTTTTTTTCAAATTTTACTCATATTAATCCCAATTTTTGGAAAATGCAACTCCTGCTAAAGCAGTCGTTACATTTTCGTCATTGGGATTAATATTCGTAAAATTTATATAAAAAACCACCGATACCTAACCTAGTATCACTTATGATATTACCCCTGAAAATACCTATTCTGTCGTTGTCCTTGGTAGGTATACTCCATTTAATGACCAAACTAAATAGCACTCTACACTCTTAATACATAATTTTTATATAGAACATGTATATCTAAAATATGATTTATTAAGTGTTAAGAAATAAATGCCAGTTACCCTACAGAGTGCTATTTAGTTTAAGCGCTGTGACGTCAGAGTTTTATTCTCTCATTAAATGTATAATACATATTCTTCCGTTGGTAATAACTACTAATAACTACTCTGTCGTAATTTAATTAAACCTATCTGTCGTCCTAGGACCTATTTTGCAGTGCCAATAATATTTTCCCAGTATGAAATGGATTACATACCGAAAATCAAGGCCTTTTTGGCTTGAATACCTACACATTTAATCGTAACCGTCCTTTTAAACGAGGGAGAGATAGGAAACTTCGAAATTATATACATGTGTTCTAAATTTGCGCGTCATAAAATTTTATTGCTCATTTAAAACTTCCTACAACTATTGTTGAATTTAGTTCCTTCGATTTGGTAGAACTAGAAATAATAATGGTATATTTTAAGCATAAATTTGGGTTTTAAAGCTTTTATTGCTTTCCGATATCAGTTAATTGACAGTATTTTAAGCTATTATTAATAGCTTAATAGCCTAATAAAATTTTGATCAAATAATAAATAGAAGAATGGAAATAAAATTTAGATAGGCAAATATGTAGGCAGGGGGGGCTTAAGGTGCTGTAAATATATATAAATATATAGTGAGGTCCAAAGGTCACCCTACTTTTAATATTTGAATTTTGCAAATTTGACTTCGGATTCGTTATCAGCGACCTCAGAAAACCCCGAAACGAAATTTGGCCTAAATCGGTTGATTTTCGAAAATTGCCATGACCATATTGGATTTTGCAAATCTGAAACGGAAAGAAATTAGTGGGCTCTGCGCTATACATTATAAGATATTTGGTAACAGTGGTAAATTATAGTGATTTAAGCTATAGATTATAAGGGACACAATAACTAATAATGTTAAAAATAAATTGGAAACGATTATATATATTACAGACACGATTATATTTATTACAGGCACTATTATAAATTTACAGAAATTTTATTATATTATAAAAATTATTAGCACGGACAATAATTAAATCTATTTAAGCTATAAATGCCATACTATTTGTTATATTTTATTATTCACTAAACAATTAAAGTATTTCATATAAATTTTTACACTGACTGCCATAATTGTAAGAGAAAGCCTTGTATTTATATAATAAGCGATTATAATTTGCTTGGTATGTGTGTTATAGCGCTCCTAGCTATAATTTTTTTTTTTCGTGGACTTGGGATTTGTGATCAGCGACCTTGAAAACTCCCACAAACCAAATTTGGCATTAATCGGATGATTTTTTTCTAATTTCGACGATTTCGATGTTTTAGCCGCCATATTGGATCCGCCATGTTGCATTTCTCCAACCTACCTTGCAAACTTTTTGGGGACGTCTAATACCAACAATTTGAGCTCAAAACCAATCGAATGGAAGGCCATTTTTTTTTGAACTTGATTCGAACTCTCGATTTTTCTCTAATTTCCAGCCGCCATATTGAAGCTGTCATGTTGAATTTTTCAAAGGCGATCCATCACTAGTTCTTACAGTTATATTATTTTCAATTATTATTTATGTAATCTAAATGTTATTAACAGTTACCTGTTCAATAAACATTGGTCAGAACATTTAGATCAAACAGAATATATTCTGGATGAAATAATTGTGATTCCCTATATTGGAAACATAATTGGAAATATTTTTCCTGCACGCTCCCAAATAAATATTTAGTTTCAAATTAATATATTGCTATTTTTCTGTGTATTTATAACAAAAATAATAAATATATTAATGGAAAACGTTGTATGAGGTTCTTGGAGAATGCGTGAGAAACCTCCATATTGCAGGCCTGTCATATAGAAGCAAAATATAAAAACAGTAATTATTACTGGCACCTTCTCGGAGAAGGCTTCTCTGGCTGCATGATATCAGCAGCGTACGTGTTCTGCATGCTATCTTTCAAATATGTATACCCGCAAATAAATTTTCTGCCATCTTCTAATGTAACTTGTCTGGTAGGGGTTACATGAAATTTTTACTGACACGAACCATTTTAAGTAGTTCAGGAAAAGTAATAAAAAGTTAAGTCGGGCCAAATGTTTATATTATGGGGCCAAATTATAATGTAAGATGAGTATACTATCTTGCGACGCGTCGAGACAAAATGATTGTAGTACGACCCTGGAATTATGTTTTATTATGCAATGAGGCTTTTTATTTCTTTTTTATGTAATGAAGAGAATTCTCATATATGAATTTTTCCCGCATAATTCTATAAATAGAATTATGCGGGAAAAATTTGCTGTTTTCATGGAAATTAGCTGTCTGGAAATAATAACGACCCCTGCAGGGGCCCCTGGAGTAATTATTTCCTTTGACAGCAAATTTGAATGAAAACTGTGAATTTTTCCCGAGAATTCGAAGAATCATGTGTAATTCGGAAGATTATTTTTTGACGATTTATAATATGTCAAACCAACTTTTATATTTTTTTCATTGCAAAATGATATAAATTGTTTTATTAAGTAATAAAACAATTTATATCATTTTGCAATGAAAAAAATATAAAAGTTGGTTCTTAATATTTTTACATGCATATTCATTAATTTGGTTTATTTAATTCCATTCTCAATTGCTAAACTAAATACTTTTTTGTCCATTTTTAAATTGAAAATTATGGTTCTGTCAATAGTTCAGTCACTTACTACAGTACTGTGTAGCGTCACGCTACTAGCGTGGCACTGCGCTAGGCTTGCGACATGTTCATAAAAGTCAACCTATAAAAACTGTCATTACATTATATAAAAAGAATATTTTGTGTTATTTTTTGGTAAATGATAAAGTAATAATAATAATTATAAATAGTAATATATTCATATTTAATTATTAATTAGTTTTAGGTTGGAAATCTTGTTGTAAAAGGAAATACTAAAACATAAAATACTACAGTGATTCTCACTAGAATTTTCTACAGTAGAAAATTACCGATATAACTGTAATATGATTGGACAGAAATAAACACGTTGTTAGAAATATTTATCACTTCATATCTCAGAAACGGTTTAACTTACGTACATGAAATTTTTACTGAACTATAGAACCAATAAATGTAAACATTTAAAGTTTTATTAAAATTAAGTTTTTGACCAGGGGCGTAGATAATGGGTGCCTTATATGTAAAACTGTAAGTCCACCCCTGGTTAAACATTTAATTTTGTTATGTCATAAAATGATAATGTTTATTGGTTGCATACTACTGTAAAAATTTCAAGTCAATAAGTTAAGCCTTTCCTGAGTTATGAAGTGAATATTCTAAGAATACCCTTAAACGTGTTCTTACTCCCCTAACAAGCCATTTAACACAAACGTTCATATAAACTTTTTGTCTCACTTTTTGACGTAAAATCTGAATATTTAAAAAAAAATATTTTTTTTTGTTAAAACAAATAAAAATCGTCTTTCTCAAGAAGGCATCGAGAGATTTGGTCTTAAAATGATGCCAAAGCTCTAAATTATGAAAAACAACTTGGGTTATATGAAAGTTGAGCTAAAAATTCTTTCCAGGCTGGTGTGTGGGTATGTTGTCTTAAATCTTAATTTTTATAATTGTAAAATTTAAATCGTTACATATTGTCCTTTTACCAACGGGTAGGTAACCTATTTTTGAGAGTTGATTTTATTTTTATAATAATCGATTTTTTTTTTAATTCAATAAATAAATTTACCTTCTTTTCCAAGTTAAACTCTACAATTGGAAAACTTGTTTTTTTTTTTTTAAATTAAATTGCTGGCATTTGAACGCTTTGTTTCATACAAAATATCTATCAATTTTGAGATATGAGATTCCTGTTAAAAATGCAATGTTTAGTATTTGTTTATTTAGTATTTATTTATAGTAAAATAGGGACCTTTCTGCGAAGGTATTTTATACCTTACACAAATAATTGTAAATTTAAATTTAATCTTTGGTAATCTTTTTGGTAATGCATTTTTAGAATCAATGCATTTATTAACGTAGGAATGAATACATAAATCCTTTATAATGTTGGTGATACATATGTAACTCTATACAGGGTTATTCAGAAATAGGGTCATTAAAAAACAGGAATATCTGACGGTTCCAGAAATCGATTTCAAGAATTTAAAATAATTTAAAAAAAATCAAAATTTTTATAAAAAAAACCTTTTCCGAGCTACTCTGAGGTTGTGGTGTTGCTTTTCTATCTCAGCTCTCCAGGTTGCCGAATTTACCACGGTTGAAAAACACATTTGTATCCAAAAATGTTTTGTCTATGTCGTTTTTTGGTGATTGTGATTTTGGAAAAGTCCAAACTTTTTCTTAGGGTAATGTTCGGAGCGCCAATTTTACTGAGGGTAATTTTTGGGGCACCAATTTTATTTTTGCAGGGGTGCCAGTTTAGTAGAAACCGCTAGGGACAAAGCTTTTTTTCGTGAGGATATTTTTTTGGGCGCCAATTTTTTTTATAGGGGCGCCAAGTATTGGTTGAAACCGTGAGAGACAAAGCCTTTTTTTAGGGTGGCTAGGGGCACCAAGTTTAAGCCTAGCTTCAGTAGTACAAGGAAATGTAAAGGCCGGCCCTGGCTGTAAAGAGTATAATAATAAGATCATTTAATATAAATTATTGATTTATAAACGTATCCGGTATGTTTAGGTAGTGCCTATATTTCTGCAGGAAGTGAAATTTATTTACATAATTCCATAAATAAATAAATAAAACATTCACGGCACCCAAATTATATAAAGAACTACAACTCATTTCCTTTAAAAGTTGTCGCGCATGGAATTTAAATGCTTTTAAAATGTTGCCTTATTATTTAAAGAATAAATAATATACAGTTAACCTTGTTTTGAATTTTTAAAAAGCATACTAAGGGCCACTTGCACCAACAATGGTTTAACTTTAAGCTTGGATTAAATTGACGATCAACCAATCAGAACGCTGAAATTTTTAACTTAAACTCAGTTTAGCTGAGATAATCCCAGTTTAAGAGTTGGCGCAAGTGGCCCTAAACACTATTCATTGAAAGGTTAATAAAAAATTTTTGATTTAAAATATGTTATCAAAAAATACACATACAAGTTCAAGTATGTATAAAATAATTGCAATATATAATAGGTAGGTACTTTAAGGATCAGATATCTATGTACATTCATTTAACCAAATTCAAAATAATTTAATTGTTACTTATTGTTTTCGTATTATACCTAAGATTATATATATTATAATGCATTATAACGTAATAATTACCTAGCGATTAGTATTATGTAGAATATAATACAAATATTTGTTAAACATTAAACATGTTTAACACTAAAAGTGGCTCACTGTAAGATTAATAAGTATATATATATATATATATATATATATATATATATATATTTCTCTAAACCATAGTTTTATTTAGGCATATAGCAACGAACTAACAACTCTTCTCTTTAGAATAGGCATACCATTAATATAAAGTATCGCCAACATCTCGGTTTGTTTGTAAACAAATAGTAGATATATTTAGGCCTGCACAATAACAATTACCAGCAACTATTGTTGCTGTCTCTGTTAGAACAAAGCTGTGCGAGTAAGACAGACAAATGTATATGTTGGCTACATTTTTTTCAGTTTTTACAAATGAAATGCCTATTCTAGAGAGAATAGTTATTAGTTCGATACCTATAGGCCTATAGGTAGTATCACTAAGTTCAGTAAGTGGACGAGCAATTTCGGTTTTCTACAAAAAATTAAGTATCAGAATTGTGAACAGGCAAAAATATGATCTGGCCTCTCCGATTAATTAGCCGCAAAACGCAATACTATAGTATATTCAACTTTAAAATGCAGTAGTATAAACAAACGCACGTGAAAACGACGGATTTAGTGACAGGGTAGGACTCAAAACAAAATATTTCGATATAACGGTCCATTGCAATGCATTGCACGCTTCATCGCAAGTGCTCACGTACTGACCTGTTTAATTTTCTACATCCCTACTCTCCCAAAATTCGAGTGTTTTAACCAATGAAACCACGCGCCAGCTGCCGCGTGCGCGATTCTTTTATTTACTTCTACTTCATATTGAAGTTGAATATACTATACCCTGTGTTCAACCTGTGCACCACTGTGTTGGTCCGATCGCAATGGAGCAGCGCGCTTAGGCACTACTCTGAAATAACTCACGCATTTACGGGTTGCCTAATCACTTTCATTGGTTGGCAGATGGTATAACGAAAATTTAAACAGACGCGTCCAGACCGAGCTTCGCGGCGTCACTTGACCAGCATGACAAAAATCTCCTGGTTTCCCCTACATATTTATCACGGTTACTTAATTTTAACAATCAAGTATTAAAATATTAACAGGTATTGTTCTTTATTAAAAAAATATTTTTCTTCTTAAAAAACAATACCGCAATTAAATGAAAGTAAACAAAGCAATATAAATCTTTCAGTAATACGGGTTTGGGTCGTAAACCTTAATTAAATTATTAAGTTATTTATGAAAGGAAAAAGAAAAAAAATATGCTAAAACAACCTATAAAATAAAATATAATTGTTACATCATTTCGAAATAAAACTAAAATGAAAATCCTGCATTAGGGTATTTCAAAAAAAAAAAAAAATAGTTTCCGTTGTAAAAAATAACAAAACAAATTTCGGCTCAAAAAAAATAAATTAGATACCGACCCACATCAAAAAAATTGAATATTTTAGTTTCCGTCTTAAAAAATAACATAACAAAGAACAATGTTAAAAATAGGCCGTTTTTGGCCCCTTCGTGCAAACGTGTAACCATTCCTATAGATTTGGACTTTTTTAAAAATTCAACGAAATTTTTTGTAGGAATTGGTATGTTTCATACGTTTGCAAAAACGGCCATTTTTAACATTGTTCTTTTAGCTCAAAAATAATTAAATTAGATACCCACCCACTTCATTTGAAACTTGGAAAAAAATTAAAAATTATTTTTTTTAAACAAATACATCGAGTAAAATTCAAAATTTTAAATCAGTGCCAAATTTCATATCAATCGAGCAAACTTTTTCCGACTTACTTTTTTTTGAAAATTAAAAAAAAATAAATAAATAAAAAAAAATTAGTTGTTATATTTTATTTTGGAGTGTTACGCCCATGTTAATGGTATAGGAAAATAGCGTTACAGGGGGGGGGGGTCAAAAATGATTTAAATTTGCGTTACGTAATACTTGAACATTCCCTTTGTGGGCTAAAAAGTGCCCTGGGTGTTATTAGGGGACCTAGTTTCTTGTTCGATGTTCTGATACAAGAAAATAGGGGTTCAGCAAAGCCTACACGCAACCAACTGCGCTCATGGAGACGAATACGAAACTTATCACCGGGGTCGTGTAATATTTCCTTGAATATAAATAATGTAAAATATAAAAAATACCAAAAGAACACTGTTTTGAATTAATTGATTATGAAAATACCTGAAAGAGAAATGTGTACTCAATAAAAAGCTGATTTTAAAATGTAACGTATATAAATATATTAAATTTAACTTAAGATTTACAAAGGTAATATAAAAACTGGCATTACAACAATAATTATAACAATTTAATCTAAATGAAAAAAATTAGGGCATATTCCCTGGTGCAAAATAGCAAGATTGTAAGTAAAATTTAGCAAAAATATAAAATTGGGCTCAGCAGAAAAAATCCAAAAAAATTGGGGTACATCACCTTTAAATTTGAAATGAAAAGGAAGCCAATCTCCTGTCGAACCAACAACCAGTCAGCCAGCGATTTGGGATACCTCTGGAGCTCAGAACACAGCTAATGGCCCCAAAATCATACCCAGCTTGTAGGTGCAATAAGGATTATAAAATCATTCCAAAATTTATAGATATGGCTTCTTATTTTAGCTCATCAAATGTCAGGTGAGTTTCAAACCCAGGGGTGCGGTCTAATTATTTAAGAAAAAAAAAACGAGAGTTACACCTCAGTTGAAAAAAAAGGTTGCAAAAACTTATCAACTTTTTTAAGTTGACACTCTTCAAATTTCTGCAGTAAAATGAGAATTTTTCTGCCAAAAATCTTAACCTACTAAAGAGACACTACTGCGCAAGTCTTAATTATCGTACATTATGATCAACGTACATAATTTTTGTTTAAAAAATATAACATACTAGAAATTTAACCAAAATCACAAAATAAACCATAAACCATATTTAATAATAATCTATTATTAATATTTCATTATAATAACAAATTAAAGTAAAATATACTAAATAATAATTATAAGTTGGCAATACTTATAGCGCCAATTTTAAAATATTAAATTTAATTTTTTGTTAATATTCACACAAAACCAAATTATTTTCAAACTTAATGCCAACACAAAAGATTTTGTAAATAGTAATCTTTTATTTAATGAAGACATAATTTATTTAAGATAATTATTCATTTTAATAAATTTATTTGGAAATACTTTTTATTTGGGGTTGGCAGTACTAAGTTTTGACGTTCATTTATAGGTTAAAAGCTATACGGGGAGAAAAATAAAACCATTGGAACAAAAATTAACTATTTCTTACTTGAAATATGGATATTTAATGATATTAATTAGCAGTTATGAAGAAAAAGAGT
The DNA here is from genome assembly GCA_958510825.1 of Brachypterus glaber. Taxonomy (NCBI): domain Eukaryota; kingdom Metazoa; phylum Arthropoda; class Insecta; order Coleoptera; family Kateretidae; genus Brachypterus; species Brachypterus glaber. The sequence goes on along the minus strand of OY294044.1, from coordinate 12,651,780 downwards.
GGAAAATGTATTATAAAGTTTCTTATGTGAATCTGAAATCTGTAATCACTAATGTCAACCAGGTGCAAAGCTAAATATGTTGGAACTGTAATTACTTTTTAATAAATATGTATGGCATTGTAAAATACTACTTCTGAATACAGAGTAGAACAATGGATATTTAAACTGCAGTTACAGGTATGCTTAAAAAGGGATGAAATTGCTAATTAAATGTTATTGATATGAGGTCGATACTTAAAAAAACCAGGGGCGGTTCAGTTCACCCGTCACACCTTACACGGTATACCAGATATATTTAATTTCTTATTACACGGTATACCAGATACATTTCATAAAAAAATATTATTTTTTATTTTGCAATTTTGTTATGGTATTTTTCAAGACGTGAGAGAGGACTTAAATTTTTTAAAAGTTCGTGTATTTTGAAGTACCCTATACTGTATTCATTAAACATGTGAAAATTAGAAATGCTAAATAGCATTCTATATTCACAAAAATTACATATGAGTATTTACTAATTACAATTAAATTTAAAGCTAATTACAATTAAAATATATAACTAAAGCAACGTAACTTTAATTATGTAATAGGTCAGCCACAGCTAGTTTTAAAAATTTTCACCTAAAAGGCATTTTTAAGCATTTTTTTGCAACATCGTTTTAAACAAAAATTTTACCATATCTATTCCTAAAATGCAATTAACTTTCGTAGTTTTTGCGGAACATTTATTTAGGATTTTCAAACTTCGCCTTTAAGTACAAAAATCTATTCAATAGTCGAGAAGTCTCAATTCTTGATAAAGGGCCTCGAATATCGACGTCGCGATGCGACTCTTGATTTTTTAAATTTCACTCCTATTTTGATTTTTTCTCGAAATTGAGTCAAGGAAAGACAAGAAATGTCGATTTCTCGATTCTTGCAAAACAATACGCCAGTATTTTAAAGGTGGAAAAAATGATGAGAGAATTTTTTTTAAAAATGTGGTCCTTAAATGTCATCTAATTCCCTAATTTTGCAATTTTAAATGTTCGTTTTTACACGGAGAAAATATCGAAGAAAAATTATCGAGATGCATTCTTAATAAAGAAAAAATTTATTGTTATTTTAATATTATTTTTCTAGTTTTTCTGGTAAATTTTTATAGACAAGGAAAGACCTCCAAAGCCGTTTCGAAAAGTGTGATAAATGTGCCTTGCGCATCTGCGATAAACTTGCACATGCGCACTATTATTGTTGTTTTTGACAAGTATTTTTTAACCTAAGTTTTATGTGTCAAATAAAAATTGTAAAAAATGCAACAAAAAACAATAAATATCTACGAAGAAACGTCGAAATATTTTTTTTAAATTATTTTATAAGAATTTTTCGAGGTGTTTAAATTTCGGGATTTTGTACACCTACTTTGAGTACACCAGGGATTGACCCTTTGCTCTTCATAAAGCATCAATACAGGTCATGTTTAAAGTTATAAACAAATGCAGCAAAAAAAAACAATTAAAAAACACTAGAAGTCGAAAAATAAACAGAAACAAACGACGATCTGACAGTACTGACAGTATAAACAAACTACTAATAATTCGTCAACCCAGTATTGGTTTGCCATATCTCTATTTTCGGACATTTTGAGATTTTTACGGGTGGATTTTTGGAGATACGACAAATAAATACTGGGGTGAAGAATTGTTTTACGACCGACAGTATTTCACAGTTGACAGAGATGCGTACTGCGCAAGGTCAGATAAATTGCGTTACGTCATTTCGCTGCCCCGTTCTGTCACAAAATAATCCTGCGCAGGCTGGACTTTTAGTCCTCTTTTCTTCTCTATGTAAATTTCATAAGAATGCGCACTGATTCTAGGAAAGTAAGTTTTTTTTTTTAATAATAAATTAGAAATTTTTATGAGCTGGCGTGAAATAAATAAATGTCTATTTTAAAAACAAACCTTTTATTTTATGCAAAATTATAAATGTTTATGTAAATAATGTTACTTTAATAGATATTTCCAATAACATTTTAATACTAAAATGTTTTTATTCTTTTAATATTCATATAAATAATTTAAAGTATTTCCCAAATACATATATTAGCAATTAAATAAAACATGTTAATATTATATTTCAACAATATTGAAAACTGTTTTTAATAAAATATCGGTTGCAATAAAAATTTAATAACAGGGCAGTGCAAAGGAAAAACGTTTCAGATATGGAACATTGTACTTAGTTGATTATTGCAGATACGGTCTTCTTGATTACCCCAGGGTCGGACAGCCCTAGGTAAACTTTTTACCCTGGCCCCCATTTTTCCAAAACATGTTTGTCCGGAGCACGGCCGTAACGGTACGGTGCTCCCCACCGCGGTGGGGGGCTGAAGTGCCGTTCCCATTCATTAATTAAGTTAGCGCCCCAGGAGAATTTTTTTATAAATTATGCGAATTTCCTACTTTTTTTTAGATTCATATTTTAAGCTCAAATTTTTACAATTTTGATAAAACATTTTAACTTTAAAACAATGTTTCATATTTCATAAAAACGACAGCCCTTCCTCAAAAAACTATTATAGTGAAAACAACGTTGTTGTATTATTAAATAATATAAATCTACAATTCTAATAGTGTAATGTTTTAGAAGAATCGTAAAAATGATATTACTTATACAGGGTGTTCCGTGAGGAAAGGGAAATATTTTAAGGGTGTATTCTAGAGGTCAAAATAAGAAAAAAAGTTCTTATAAACAAATGTCCAAAAACGACTCGTAAGGGAGCTACGCCCCTTCAAAGGGGTCCCAAAATTTCGATTTTTTATTAATAACTTCGGAACCCTTTGTGTTATAGCATCGAGGTTTAGCACGTGATCTATGCTTTATAAAGCCTATCAGCCAATGGTATTTGTATGTAGTTACTTTAACCAGGGGCGTCCGCAATGGGGGGTCTTATCACTTTTTTGCCCAAAACTTCTTCTGCTCAACTTTTTTGTGGGTTTATTTTTAGAATATTATAACCAAGGTAAAAACTTAAAAAAGGTACTCTTGTTGTAATACCATAGGATTAACTGTTTTCGAAAAAAATACAATTAAAGGCAAACTTACACCTTTCTAGAACCAAAAATTGAAACTAAAAAGTCCAAACCAGAATTTTAATTTTGCACTGTGATTCTACATGAAAAGCTAAGAAAAAAAGTTTTTTAGATGTAGGTTCAAAAATCGATTTTAAAGGTACCATCACCCTTCAAAACTTTTGGAGACCATAACTCCCTCAGCATTGATTTTTGGAATTACCTGTATACAGACTTTTTTTTTTAGTTTTTGGTGTACAGTTAACCTACACCATTGAAATTTTGGTTTTCAACAATTTGGAGTTTAATTTTTGGTTCTTGAAACTTGTAATTTTGCCTTTAATTGTATTTTTCTCGAAAAGGGTTAATCCTAAAGTATTTTAGCAAGAGTACCTTTTTAATGTGTTTTTACCTAAAGAATACTATTCCAATAATACACCCACAAAAAACTTTAACAGAAAAAAGTTTGGGGCGAAAAAGTGATTAGACCCCTCTTGTCGCACGCCCCTGGTTTAAGTGACTACATGCAAATACCATTGGATAATAGGCCTTATTAAGAATAGATCACATGCAAAACCTTGTTGCTATAACACAAAGGGTTCCTAAGTTATTAATTAAAAATTAAATTTTTGGTACCCCATTTGAAGGGGCGTAGCTCCCTTATGAGCCGTTTGTGGACATGTTTATGGGAACTTTTTTTCTTATTTTGACCTATAGAACATATTCTTTAAATATTTCCCTTTTCTCACGGAACACCCTGTATAAGTAATATAATTATATACCTTAAACTTGTTACAACAACGTTTGGTTTTACTATTTTTAAATTTTTTTATCAGTGAGGCAACAAATTTTACTATCTATATATACTTAAGTTATAGGTAAATTATTTTACATAGGGATGGTGTCTGAAAATTTTTGGGAATTAAAAAAGCATTTGATAGGCTAGATTAAAAACATAAATTATTTTCTGTGTGTGGTGTAACATGTGTAAATTAACATATGTAGTAGTTTTACAGCAGTAAAAAATAATGAATCAATTAAAAAACTGTTAAAAGGGTAGATAGCTTCGGGTAGATATAAATTAGAAAGTTTTTATGTTGGTCGTTTATTATGTTCGTTTGCCTATTTTTTTTTCTTGTCATGCGATAGTTTAATGACTAAGTACTTTACTCTTTAATTATTTTAACATTACGTTACCAAATGATAATGACACATATAATTTGTTTTTTCTATTTTGCGACTCTTATAAGCTCATAATCACACGCATTTTGCGTGTTTTAAAGGCCCATAAGAGGTCTCTATTTTTTTTTCTGTTGGGTTGGCAACAGACAAAAGTTTATCTCTTGACGTTTGCCGTGCAATTGTAAACGTCGGTTTAAAGTTTAATTTTCTACAAAATTTTGTGTTTAGGTTATGTTTTACCGTGTTAAAATTGTGGCTTGGTTACTTGCAGTGGAAAAGAGAAGAAATGACTATAAAATATACCAAAATAATATTCGTTCTTAGAATTTTAAACATGGCGAAAACTGTAATGCCAATTCGAAACAAAAATCCCTAAATCAGTCATCAATTTAAATGTAAGTTTTTAAAAATTTTAGAGCAAAATAGAAAAAATTGTATAAAGCACTCGTTTCATAACACGTTTTTAGCGCACTAGTACTTTAGAAAACTCACCGCAAGCGGCTCGTTTTCTAAACTTGTACTCGTGCGCTAAAAACGTATGTTATGAAACTAGTACTTTAATATACTATTTTTATATATAAGTAACTTTAAAATTATACTACACCTAGACTTCATAATAGCTAGAGTCTATGAAGTTTAACCTTTTCGCTCCGGGACTGGTCCATGTATGGACCAACAAGAAAAGCGAACGTAATAGATGTTCATAAGGTCAACTTAATGCACTAAATTTAGGAAAAGTATTGAAAAAAAATCCTGGTTACTTCTTTGACCTTCAAAATTAACTTTGAAGGTCAAACAATGAAAATGCGTATTTGTGATTGGTATACCTACGTTTTATGAGACGCTGAATACGATAAAATTAGTAAAAAAATTCTAGTGACTTCGTTGACCTTGAACTTTGAAGGTCTAAGTATGAAAATGCGTATTTGCGCTTAAAAACTTGAAAATTGGCGTACCTAGATTGTATCTGCTATAGTAAATAAGAATATTAGTAAATAAGTCTATCTCACCGACTTTGAAGCGCTAATACCCAATTTCATGCTTTGACCTTGAAAGTTCAAGGTCAAAGAGGTGACAAGAACTTTTTTTACTATTTTTATCGTATTTAGCGGTTCATAAAACATAGGTATACCAATTTTCAAGCTCAAATGCGTATTTTCATTATTTGACCTTCAAAGTTCAAGGTCGAATATGAATCTGACATTTTTTTCACTATTTTTATTGTAATCAGCACATCAAAAAACATTGAAAAGCCCTCTTAAACCTTCACTTATAATTTTTTACATTAGTCTTAACTTTCTCTCCGGGAGTGGTCCATATATGGACCAGCACTCCGAGTCGCGACTTGTCATAAGAAGTTCATTCATTTAAGTCATGAAATTCAGCTAAAATGCGAGGTCAATTTTAAAGGAAAAATCCCCGGAGCGAAAAGGTTAAATGGCAAAGCAGAAGTATTAGAGAAAAACACATCATAAGATATTTAAGGATTTTTTTATGGGGGCACTGGGGGTGATTAGAGAGGGTGATTTCATAAACATTTATGGACCATTCACTATGAGGGGCACTAGTGCCCCCCACTTTATAGGTTAGGAAGCATTCAAGTATTACTTAACGCGCTAGGGGGGGGGGATGGGGGTTCTCGAAAACGTTACTCCGCATTACAGAGCCCCCCGCTCTGTGGTGGGTGTCAGTAAAAATGTTACGTAACACTTAAAAAATTATAAACTTATAAAATGTTTATTGGATCACGTTTTTAACAATGATCTAGGCTTAAAGAGACGGATTCCTCGAAAATGTTACATGGGGGGGGGGATGGGGTCAAAAATGGCCAAATTTTGCGTTACGTAATAATTGAACGCTCCCTTATCTGTTACTTTACATTATGAAAATTTCATGAAACCCAAGCATTTTCAAAAGTAACCTACATAGTGGCGTATCTATAGATTTTTGTAAAAAGATATTTTAAATTATTTTATCCCAAAAAGGTACAATAGCATCAAAATGGTAGCCCAATTAGTGAAATATTAATTATATTTATTATGTTATTTTTAAAAACTGTAGATTTTACGATCCCCTAGTAAATGAATACCAAAAATACAATCCGTACTTATAATTGGTTATAACCTGTCATCGGCGAATTTCCAGTGCTCGCATAGGCGCCGCGTCGATTCTATCGTTGACGCGAGGTTTTAAATATTTACATTTTTATTTTCTTCGAAAAACACCGATATATAAATTTATAGTTAATATGTATATTTAATATTGTTGTGTGTAACAAATTAGTCGTCAAATGTTTCGATTTAGTGACCTTTATAAAAATATCCCTCATAATTCGGCAAAATTATTCCGTAAGCCTATGTTTCTGTGTTTATTTTCAACGTTGATGAGTCATAACTGAATTTATTCCGATTAATGGTTATAACCAAAAATAATAAGGACATCTCTAAAAGAATTAAAACATAATCTGCCATGGCAGACTATTCAAGATTATGTTAATAAACCTTCTGGCAAGCCAGAAGGTTCATTAACAATGAAATAATACCTACTTAACTTAGAGATAAAGACATGATAAGTAGTTCGTTTATAGAGTTAAAATATATATTTTAATTCTTATAAGTACTTTATTTTTTTTAAATGAATAGGATCCATTAATATAATCTTTAAAAGAATAATTTTTTGTTATATATTCTTTCAGTCAGTTATTACAGGAACATCAATAAGTTTTTCTAAGAAGCTCAGTAGAGCTCATCTTGACTCAACTACACCATGCAACATTATCATTAATTTTTACACGTATCACGAATGTCTTTGTTTTTTTTTTTAATTTTTAAGCTATTTATAATAAAAAATAAATTGCATCGGGATCAGAATCGAGATTTTTTTTTCGTTAGGGGAAAGTTTAATTAAGTGTTCTGAATACGACTTTGACCTAAGACTCAAGATCATAGAGTTATGATTATTTTTGAAGATTTATGAAAATATCTCATTATTTTACCTTCTTTGTATTTTTTTTCTTTTGTACTTATGCACGGAAAATAATTTTTGTTGGCATCCTTAATGAATGTTTGTTATTGAATGATGATAATTTTTGCAGATATAATCCAAAAAAATAATTGGTGCCCTCACAAACTTCACAGAATGGTTTAAAAAAACTTACAACTCGTTTTTTTATTGTTATGCAAAAATTTGCATGACCTGGAAAAAATCACACACTGGAATTGGTCTTGCTTAATGTTATCAGGACCACTTAAAAGGTCTAAAACCAAAGAGGCGACCTCCCCCCTTTCGCTTTAGCCGTCATCTTGAAAAATTGAGCGCGGACGTTGAAACGTTCTAACTGGGGAACTACTTGAGATAATTGCATAAATGAAAGAGTTTTTTTTCGTGTTTTTTGTGCTTTACAACTTTTATTTTTGCAATTTAGCAAAAACCATCGCCCAGGGGCCTGAAATAGCGAAAAACTGTTTCGGCGCCCTCTACCGCAAGAAATATTAACTTCTCGGTATCGTGGCAATAACCGAAAATAGAAAATTTCAATAGTATAAAATTTACAAGGATTTATTGTTCAACTATACATGAATGGTTCCTGTTCATCAGGAACCATACATTTACTTTACTTAATATATAATAGTATATTGGATTTAAATTAGATATTTCCAGGTATTATTACAGTAGGTATAAACGATCCAAAGTTTATGCTATATATCAGTTTTAGATTTATTGAAAACTTAAATTTATTGAAATCTTTCGGAGAAGCAGATAAAGTCTGAAAAATGGTTTTTGTATGGTAAAGAATTGGTTTTAGAATTCCCCGAAAAAGTTTATTGAATAGTTTTAGAACTATTCTATATTTAGAACTATATAAACTTTTGTGAGGTTTTGCTAGGAATATCTTATCATAGGTAGGTATATTTTAAATTAAATATAAGTAGTTAAATACCAGAATATGTACTAGAATAAACTACTGCATGTTGTTAAGTTTTTATATTATTATATTGTTTGCAGTCTCATGACTAGAATAGTAATAAACGATAGTTTACAAATAAAGAAATAAAGTTTGTAATGGCGAATTCTCCCGTTAGATTAGACAGGGACAAAAGTTCTACCCAAAAAGGATAGAAGACATACATACACTCCCACTTCCACCCAACCAAACAAATTCTGTATTTGTTCTTTGTTGAACAAATACAATATTAACTTGGCCGGGCGAAATGTGTTACTATAATATTTTTATTAAAGAAATAACTGGCGCCATCTAAATTTTAGTAGAATTATCTTATTCTACAGATTCACATTAGCTGTGTTCGTTCGTGCCACTCAGAGCTACAGTTTCCGGCCAACCAAATAAATACTGTATTTGTTGTATAAAAAACAAATACAGTATTTATTTGGTTGGCTGGAAAGTGTAGCACAAATGAGATAGAGATAGGGTAGACGTCTTTTGTTTCATAATTCTAGTTGTACAGAGCTCCATTAAGAAAGTACTAGGTACCTAACTAATGGGAGACATAGCGTAGTGGCTAGCGCGTATGTATAGCAAGTCTACTAGCTTGAGTTCGATTCTCACTGGCGCCGATTTGCCTTTTTCAATTAATTAATAATTGAAATTTGGCGAAGGCGATAAGTGAAACGGACACTCCCTAGAAACTGGTTCGAAAGTCAGTATAAGCCGCTGGTTCCCTCTACTACTAGCCCACACAAGTCCTAGACTTAATTAAGTAGAATAGTACGAGGTTAAACAAACAAAAAAACAAATTTAGGCTTCAGAAACATTCATTTCAAAATGGGAACAAAATAGTTTATTTGAGCGAAATAAAATTTGTCACAAGCAAATAATTTAATTGGCCATATCCAACCAAATATTTTGTTGACACAAATAAACTGTTTTATTAGTGTATTTACAAACGAGTACAGTTGTTTGATTTACAACAACAATATTGTTGCGTACAATATTGTACGCATTTTATTTTAAATTCACATATTACAAGTATGTGCACATAAAAACTATATCACATCAATTACATGTACATGTACATGCTTATCGTTAGGTATACTTATGATCATGGAAATTTTAACCCAAAATGCCTACTTTCAAAATTTTGGTAAAATCAGTTGATTTTCGCCATCGAAATACCATCGGCTGGTAGGCCTTTTTAAAGATATATCAAGTGCAATATCCCATTAATGCAACACAAAGGGTTTCCAGTCCTCAGTAAATAAATATTGAATCTTTAGGACCCCTTTTAAAGGGGTGTAGCTCCCTTAGGACTAGTTTTAGGACATATGTTTATAGGAACTTTTTTTACAGTTTTGTTCTATACATCCCATCATTTCTGTACGAAGAATTCAAAATTTTTTTCAAAAAAAAAAAAATCAATCTGTCCGTCTGTTTGTCTGTCTGTGAGTCACGTTATAGGGGCAATATTTTTTAATTTTTTCTTAATTTAAAGAAAAGTCCGATAAACTTAAAATTTTTAGAATATATTACTTTAATTAATAGAAATATTCATACAAATTTATAAAAAAAATATTCATAAACAAAGAAGTTATAGGGGCGCCATGGCGCCCACTCCTGAAAAAATATTTAAAATAGAAGGAGAAGTTCGATAAACTCCAAAAATTCAGAATACATTACTTTAATTAATGAAAACAATGGAAGAAAAAGTCCTATAAACTCTATATTTTCAGGAAACATAACTTTAATTGATAAAAATTTGCCTACGAACTCCAGGAAATCATACTTTGGAAAGTATAGCAACAGAAAACTGCATAGAGTTTACTTTTGGCATTACACATATATCTTCACAGCTTGTTAAATCATAAATATTATTTAAAATAATTTAAAAAAATTGATATCTCACAGTTTATAGTCTAAAAAACGTGTAAGTAAATAATTACAATTATTGTACCTACACTATTTGAGAATTTCTACCATTTATTGGTCAATTAAGCATAAACAATGTTTATCAAATAAACAATGTTGTTTAACAGTTTACCTACTCAATTATTGAGTCATTAATTCCGTTCACAATATATCGTCGGCTTACAAGTAAAAAAGTCACTTTTTTGCAAAAATGGGATTTTAATGGCACTGTAATTAATTTTTGATGATCTATGTATAGGTAAACCGAACTGACTTCTAGGTGGACTGCCAAGGGAGTTACCCACTATACAAAACGCACCAATTTGATTTTGATTAAAATTTTACCTGGCAATAGGCACTAAGTCACTTAGTGAACTTAGTGCGTTTTACTTGTAGATTATTTCAAATGTTTCTGCACTAAGCGACTTTCTACAAAGAGTTAATTTATAAAAATATGATTGCTTGAATCATTTATATGATACAATATCGCGTTATTTATTGTACTGACAAACGCATTCAAATTTTGCTATGTTAAAGTTGATGGAATAGAGACAGAACAGAGAAACAGAACTTTACCTGTAAAATGACAATGCTTTTTAGTGTACTTTCGATGTGTAGGTAATAATTTAATTTTCATTTGCATTTTTTTTATTATCAGATAATATTTCAAAACTAAATTTAAAGCCTTTACACTAAGTTAAAAGTCTCGGTGCATTTCTGAGGGGTGTTGTCCTAACTTGCGGCAAACTTTAGTTTCATTATACTTATTGACTTTAGGAGATGCTTCTTTGCCGGTACAGCCGATGGCCTCTGAAAACTGTCTTAGTTCTGGCATAGTAAACATCTTGTTTTCTACTTTATAGTTATACATTACCTTTAATTAATAGAAGGGTTTTAATTTTAAATAGGTGTTTTTTATATTATTTTATTGACTTAGTGCTCTTTACTTGTCAGCCAACGTCGTGGGCCTACAAGTAAAAGGCACTAAGTCCATGTCTTTTTTTAAATTTAGTTGAATTAAACTACTTCAAATTTTCTTTATTTAACTGCAAATGGGACACTATTATGTCCAAACATATCATTGCAATTTGCGGTAGTTGTTTTCCAAAAATAATTATTACAAAAATTAAAAAACAACAATGAAAGTTAAATTTGTCAATATCTCAAAACCATGTTTTTGTACTTAGTGCTCTTTACTTGTAAGCCGACGATATTTACTTTATGACGTCAAATCATATCTTCTACTTTGTTTATTAGGTTGGGCCGTTTTATACTTTTTAAATTTTCATCTGTAGGTAGATGTTTATTTATTGTTTATAGTCATCTTATTAAAAGTCCCAAATGGTTCTAATAGTATTCCAAAAAACATCGGTCAACATTAAAAAAAAATTGGACTTTTTTAAAAAACCTTTTACATATTTTTGATAAAAAAAGATCCACCATACAATTTCATTGTTACTGGTACCATTTGGCAACGGGCGCCGGACTTTACAGCGAAAAAGCAACCCCGCAGACCATTACCGCCCAGTCCATTACCGCGATCGCCATTACCACGACAAGCCATTACCGCGCATGTCCTTTACCGCGAAGACCATTACTGTGCAGTTCATTACCGCGAACGGTCTTTACAGCGAAAATCATTATACATTATTTTTATTTTATGTAAGGGATTGATGGCAGTTTGGTTTGGTTAGTTTTGGTTTGGATTTTTATTGATAAAGTGGAACGTTTACTAAATGTACCCATATATCTGTGTTTAGGTTTTGTATGTGTGTTTTTTTTATTTATATCAACTGATTTGTATAAATAGCTGATTAATAATCAGTTTAGTATGAATCGTCATGTCGATCGAAATAATGAAAAGTGATAGGGGCAAAGACCTCACTGTATATACACATTTCATATACAGGGAAGAAAAGACTATTAAAAATAAAAAAAATTGTATGTGCGTAAATTACGACGTGCTTTGTTGCAAGGGGCGTTTTCATACTTCGGACGGAAATGTTTTAAAGGAAACTATTAATGGCCATAACCCTGACCCAGCAGCTATATCAGTTAGAACTGTTTGATTGTTTTCTGCAAAATATTTTTTTATATTTTTTTTCTTCAAAAAAAAAAAATTAAAATAAATATGAGCGGTAATGGCTTTCGCGGTAAAGTCTATGCGACCCCTACCCTTTGGAAACTTTTAATAACTACAACCAATTTAAAATTCAAAAAAGTGTACAACCCTACTTTTTATTTTACTAGAATTTTTATTTCAGTGTACAATAATAATAATTATTGTACACTGAAAATTTCAATTTTTTTCTGTTATGATTAATATAAATATTCAATGAATATGGATTTAACGAACACTCTGGTCACTTCTTTCAAAGGAAAATTTAATTCGTTTCCCAGCTGTTGATGATTTATGAATATTAAAAAATGTATTTTTTTTATTAATAAGAAATATTACTATAGGGGTCAATAAAAATGGCCACCCTATAAAAACACAAAACCCTATTCAAAGCGCAAACAAAATATAATTGTTAGGTTTCAATTGGAGACACTCAGTGCTGGAAAATAAGGGTTTTAATTTTATAAAAATAAAAAACCTGTCATGCGAACCATAAATCCCTATTAAATAACTGAATTGAATAAAATTTGAACCATGGGAGGTATCGTATCGCCAGGCAAATTCGGTGTAATCAAGTAGGCGAGCCTACTTCCTTTGCCCCTAAAATGTACCCTGTGGTACTTATTATTATAATTCATTGTAAGATGACTCTTTACAATTTATTGTTGGATTTTTTTCCATTTGAGGGTGGCATAAATGAACCTAGATGAAGGATATGTCAACTTAAATTTATATTAGACTAGATGTTAATTGCCACGACATCTGGTTAAGTTTTTAAGGTTCTAGATTATCTTTTAAAAGTAAATACCTACTGTTTTCGAGAATATATACCTACCTATACAGAGAATAGCATATTAAAGGACAAGTTACATAAGACACTATTTTGGCGCAAACATCCATGTTTGGAAATCGAGCCGCGAAGCGGGAAGTTTTCCAATGAACGAGTGCGCAAAATGTCTTATGGAACGAGTTCTTTATACTATTTTATCTATTTGTGCGTTTTATTATGCTTAGGAAAAGTTCAAGTATTACGTAACGCAAATTTTGATAATTTTGCACCCCCCCTGTAACGCTATTTTCCTATACCATTAACATGGGCGTAATACTTCAAAAGGACCCCCACCCCCCCTAGGAGTATTAGGAAAAGTTCAAGTATTACGTAACGCTTCTAGGGGGTGAGGTCATTTTGGAGTGTTACGCCCATGTTAATGGTATAGCAAAATAGCGTTACAGGGGGGGTCTAAAATTATCAAAATTTGCGTTACGTAATACTTGAACGTTCCCTTACGTAATACTTGAACGTTATCTTACAAAGTACTTTAGTTTTGAATAATTTCAATATGATTTGGGAAATTTATTATATTTATGTTGGTAACAATGTAACTTAAATTTAAAACTTTTAATTTCTTTTTTTAATTACAAAATTCATAATAATTATAAACTTTTCAAGTTTTAAGTGTATTTCTAAAATTGCTTTGAAAAAAAAATGGACGAGGAAGAGTTAACATGTTGGTACTCCAGGTGTCTCAAATCCTTTCATGCTGCCAGCCAAGCACCTCCAATTCTAGTGTTTGGGACTTACCTACGAGTAAGTTGAACTTAACTGACAAAATAAAACATAGCCCAAAATCACACACAACACAACATAAAACATACATATTTATTAATACCTAAATTATAAGAATTTTACGTGTTTCTTAGATCTTTATATATTAATGATAGTTATATCAGACGGCCAGGCGGACAGACAGACAATTTCAAAATTCCTTATTTTTTCATGAAACAATTTGCATCAAAGAACTTTTTGCTTAGGACGTTTATTACCGATTTTGGTAAATTCTAAACTATTTAAGGTTCGCTCCTGGATAGAAAAAGTCAGAAGTCGAGTTCACGACGTTTTTTACCATATTCTATTTATTTACGATGTATATAAAAATTAAAGTCCAAAATTAAAAAATGTATTGTGTTAATTATACTTTTCTAGAGCTAATAAACGATTTAAAAAGATACAAAATAATTCATTGTAAAATAAACATACAGAGTAAAAATTAAAGGTAAAATACAAATCTAAAGTAAAAAAAATATATATGTAAGCCGCGTTTATTTTTTTAAGGTATAGTTATTTTAAACCTTCCCGCTTGTAAACAATCTCGAAATTACCATAGCAACGTAAGATATGCATACGTCGTAAAAAAATGACTAGGCCCAATTTACACAACCGTAAAACGTTGACATACCAATCACGAAAACAAAACAATGGTGTATTCCTATAAATTATTGGAATAAAAGCGATTTTATAAGCAAATTTTGTTTCTACAGGAATACAAAAGTGTTTTTAACAACAGCTTTATCAATTCTCTTTTTTTACATCAAAACATCATAAGAACAAAGTAAGTAAACAAAAATTATAAATTTTGGTTATGTTGACATTCAAAACAAGCCACATGCTTCAGTATAAATCGGACTTTGTGGAGTATTTAGCGGCAAATTTAAAATAACTATACCTTAAAAAAATAAACTTTACTCGGTATACAAATAGTTACATTACCAATTTTTTTGGCAACTAAAAAATAGTTGTTCGCAATGGAGATTTATCCATTTAGATTAGACAGAGACAAAAGTTCTACCCAAAAAGGATAGAAGTAATATCACCAATTATAATACTTTTACGAGTTTTGATATATTGATAATATTGTTTAACAAAGGTAAGTTCTTTCTTTATACCTTAGATTTAAAGCCTAGGCGAAATTCGTTTGGACTTTTACAACCTTGGTAAAAACATCGTGGCATTTTGGTAGCTCGTCATAAAATTAATTTCTTGAAATGTAGAAACTGGTAACGATATTAAAATATATAATAATAATATATAGTTAATAATAAAATTTATTATTATTTATTTATTATCATATTTAATATGATAAACATTAAATAAATTCATATTTACCTTTTCATATTTGAGGTTATGTTTTGTAAATAAATAAACAGATTAAGCAACCAACCTAAGAACAATTAATAGGATTTATATTTCATTCTTTATTTTACTAACTATTCATTTCTTTAGCTTTATTTATAAAAATCAACGGTAATTGTTGATAAAAATGGAAAAACATGCAATATTTTTTTAAGTTATTTAAGTTGGTAGTGGCGTGCCGTGCACAAATGAGATAGAGATAGGGTAGTCGTCTTCTGTTTCATAATTCTAGTTGTACAAAGCTCTATTAGTTAATTTAACTATTTACTTCTCTCCTTGTAAATTTATGCGTACAGTTAACTCCACAAAAAATGCATGTTTTAAATATGCCAAAATGTCCATTTTATTCATTATTTTATAGTACAAGTAGGATTTTAAGATTTAATTGTTGCATTTCCAATTACTTTATAACTATTATAAATAATTTTAACAAATATTGTCAACATTGACAATCGCATTGTTTGTAAACAGTTATTCAATTTATACAATAAATTTTCAATCTTGCGTTTTTTTTTGGATTCAGGTGTACATACAAAAGGTTTTGTATTACCCATATAAACCATTGAATTGAGTAATTATTAGATTACTTTTTGCTCGGACTCGGACTCGGAAGTAGTTATTGATTTAATTTCCAAAATATTTATTTTAAAAACAGGCCTTTCTTATTTCCCCTAGCAGACTCTATAAATTGTAGACTTTACAAAGAGTATTTATTTGAAGTTGATAACAGATTCTGGTTTACACGGTATAGAATTATTATTAAATATTAAACTAAACACTTAAATACATATTATTTATGTGTTTTTCACTATCTATACAAATACAAATAATACATTTTCAATTCATTTTATAGACACATCTTGTTTATTGATAATATAATTTTATTTTTATTGGATCTCTATAAATTAAAATTATCTTTATAATATCTTGATATACCTATACATAAAGTGCTATACGGCGCCTATTGAACAAACAAATTCAAATCAGTTAATGTACCAACTGATTAGTAACATCCAAAAGAAAATATAAGATATACAGTGCCGGGCACAGCCAGAAAGGTCCCGGTTGGAGGAAGGTTGCCTAATATTATACTGCTAAAAAAAATAAATTTTAAATTTTGGCTACCCCCTCAAAAAGGGGGTGTGTCAGGGGGGGTAGCCAAAATACAAAATCTCTACAGCCTTTAATAACGCGGGAACCGGGGTATGAAGTGTATGAATTTTGGTACAATTCGCGTTACGTAATACTTGAACGTTTCCATATCGGTATTGCAATTTAATTGAAACCCTAGAATTTTATCATATACGGCTTTTTTTTGCTTGATCAGTTCTTAGACAAATGATTTTTTATGCTGGGGCCTGTCTTGCATTATCAATGGGGCCCCGTAGTTTTTTTATTGCTAAAGGCTAGGAAAAATGAATAAAAAAATAAGTTTAAAACAGAAAAAATATTTTGGTATATACTTTTTTTTTTGAGCAACTTGGGTACATTAGTTCTGGATGCTCCAAACAAATAAATTATGGATATTTTTAGGTATAGCAAAATATACCACAACATCCACAGTTTGGAATATTTGTTTACGGGATTTTCCATATCAATTTAATCTGGTGTGGGGACCTGTACCTTGAAAACCCGGCTGGAGTGGAAGGGGCTAACTTCAGGACTATCTTGTTTTTTAATTCTTTCGTGTAGAAATAACAGCAGTTTGTCATATTAACACTGAGTTTTAAAACTTTTCTTGTTTTTCAAATTTTCCTGATGTTCCAGAATTTTTCCAAAGTAAAAACCTAACAGATCGATTTCCTGTACCCTGTACTAGGTTAGCGGTGTATTTCGAATTAGCCTCAATTTGCTCCGGTTTTTGAATTTTCGGTGTTCTTTCGTTTTTTCCCAATTATTTTCCCATACCCAATAAAACTAAAGGGTAAAATTTATTTCAAATTCTTACACCGTAAATCAAAATTGACCCACTTTTACAAAAACAATTTTTCCTAAAATTTAATAAAAATACCAACGTTATTCAATAAATGTATACAGTTGCTATGACATCAATCATTTCTGCTTGTTGTTAGTGTTTGTTTACCTTAACAACAAGTACAATATAGAACAGAATATATTTTTTTTTAAATTTCCAAAAAAGAAGCTCTTAAATTTAATTTAAGTTATTTTTTAAATCGTTTGGATGAGACAATTACGGTAGGGGTGACCGGGGCTAGTTGTCGCAGGGGTAAGTTGTCGAAGTGCTTATATCTTAAAAAGTAAAATATTTTTCTGCGCCAAACCAAGATTAACCGCTGCGTTACAACAGTGCCATTTATCATTTGTAAACTTAAATGCAATAAATTAAA
The DNA here is from genome assembly GCA_958510825.1 of Brachypterus glaber. Classification (NCBI taxonomy): domain Eukaryota; kingdom Metazoa; phylum Arthropoda; class Insecta; order Coleoptera; family Kateretidae; genus Brachypterus; species Brachypterus glaber. The sequence continues at coordinate 12,634,244 of OY294044.1, read as the reverse complement.
AGAACATCCAGATAAACCAAAAAATGTAAAAATTAAAGAGCCCAGTAATTTTTTTGTGGTAAATATTTTTTCTTATTGTTACTGATTTAAAGCATTAAGATAAGAGAATTTTATGTATAATAATAGTTTAAGGTGTGTATTATTTGTTGATATTGTCATTTAGAAGTGTTTATTCGTTAATTAGAAAGTACTTAATACATAACGTAAAATTGACCACTGGGGCTAGTTGTCGCATTTGGTTTGGGGCTAGTTGTCGCATGATCTGGATATATGTTCATGGTATAACATTTCCTTTTTGGCATTTTTTTATTCAAAACTGTCTAAAAAAGTGAAACTTTGTCGAATAGCAAATAAATTCGTTTATTAAATTATATTAAATTAAAAAAAAAATCAAAAAAATATTATTTAATTATAAAGTTGGAAATTTTGGCACAAAAGTAAAAAATTGGTTAACAATCAGCTTGTGGGGAGGCACATGTCTTATTAGTTATTTATAATTTTTATAAATGCCTTTATATTTCTTCAAAAAAATATACTCGAAGTGCCTCGACAACGTGCCCCGTGATGGGACACGTTGTCGCAATTTTTAAGACTTCACAAAAAAAAAACATAACTCTAATACCCTATAAATTTTTCCATGTCTTTTCTTTAAATAATGTTACTGAAACATGCAGCTAAAATTACCATTAGGTCAATTAAAAAAATATACAAAAATAAAGGAAAAAACTGATTTTGAATGAAAAGTGCGACAATTAGCCCCGGTCACCCCTACTGTAAATTTTTAAATTAAATTTAAATTTCCAACTGCACATTTTGTGTCCAACTGCACTTTAAAATAACCCATGATTACGATATTGATGCGTTTAGTAATAATTATTAAAATTAATTTTTTTGCCAATTTTTATTGAGATTGTTGTTCATCAATTAACCATACATCAATAACCCCAATGCCAAAATTTAAGGTGGGTTCGCCAATGAGCCCTAAGGGAACGTTCAAGTATTACGTAACGCAAATTTTGATCATTTTCGACCCCCACCCTCCCCCTATGAGCGTTACGTAATACTTGAACGTTCCCTAAGGGAGCTACGGCCCTTTAAAACTGTAATAAAAATAAGGTTTTTAATTAATAACTCTGGTACCTAAATAATAAAATTATTGGGTAATGCAATAACAAGTTCTAGGAAAAAATATTATCTGAACTGTGTAATAAAACAGAAAATTTTAGCAGATATTACCATTTACTAGCTTTATATACTATATTATGGCACTGCTATAATAAATTTTTATTTTGTTTTATAGAGAAACATAAAAGGATTATTGTGTTATAGTACAATAGAAAACAATTAAGAAATTATTACTCACCCATAATAAAATATAGTTTTTTATGAACAATAGAAGAAAAAAAGCCGTGAAGATATGTGACGCTACGCACGGTGCACTTCTGAGGGGTGTTTTTCGAATTTGAGGCGAACTTTTTGTTTATATTCTTGTTTATTATGTAATGTAATGTAACCAATGATTTAAGAGCAAAATTAAAAAAATCTATCGGTTTGGACTTTTTTTAATTTAGATTTTTTTTTATAAAAATCTGCACCTATTTAATTATTTGGCTAAATCTCAGCTATTTCTAATTATAATAAAAATATTATTAAAAATAAAATGAAGACTGCTTAATTTTCTACAAAAAAAGTAAATACCATTTTTTTTATATCTTTTGCCGTTTTGTCACAATACGTGATTAAAGTTTGAAGTAAAACAAAAAAGTAAAAATTTATCTTTATATTTATTAAAAATTATCTAGGGAGGCTTATTGTACTGTAAAATGTCAAATTACCTTAAAACATTATTTGTTTTAATCAAGGTGGCTTGTGGCAAAACTTGAAAACTGACGTAAAGTTGTTTATTTTTTTTATGATAGTTTTCAATGTTAAGATTTAATGTATTTTTGTAATAAAGAAGTTTTTAAATAAAAATTAATTTATATAATCATGAAACTAATCGAAAATTATTGTGCGTTGTTTGCTTTACAAAAACATTAAGCCAATTTCAAGTACATTATTTTGTAACAAGTAATTTTGATGTCCGTAAATAATTATTATATTTTAGTTTTTAAAGTCAAAAAGTTAAAAATTTACTTGATTACTTTTTTTATGCATAGGTAATAAATTTTTATTTATCTATTTATTTATTTATTTATTTATTTATTTATTTATTTATTTATTTATTTATTTATTTATTTATTTATTTAATTAGTGGTAGGTTGTTATACAAGATGAAGAGTAATGGTACTGAAGAGGGCCAGCAGCCCGAAACTGTCAGTCTACCAATATCACTATGTACGATGATTGGAAAATAGATTGATGGAATAATAAATTAATATTTTTATAATTTTGTTTAAAATTAAAAGTTTCTGTCCTTACTAATTCTACGTCTAACCACATGTTAGTGGTACTATGTGCTTAAGACACACAAGTCTTCAACTTGCTACTATTCAAAGTCTCCAGACTAGGAGAGGTATGAGTAGTTGTCTACATCTAGCAATAGATGTCCCACAAGTCTACATCAATCTAATGACTATATTCCTTTTGCGAATAAAATCTAAAAACGTTTTCTTAATCAGCGTGCAGAGTTGACTCTTGGTACTGAAGAGGACCAGCAGCCCGAAACTATCAGTCTACCATATATTATTCTAGCACAGGCGCTGTGAATAATATTATAATATATACTTACAACATAAAAATAATAATTAAAATATATACCTTCAATGGTCAAGTTCATAATCAGTTAAGACTGCCTAAACCATTCATAACACATTAATTATAATAATAAATTAATTATTTTAAATGGAAACCAAGATGGAAACAATGTTTTCTTTACAATGAAACTATTAAAAATTATAATTCATTATAAATACGTAGGTACTGAGAAACTGAAAACTATTAAATACTAAATATAGGAAATTAATACAAAATATGTCAGTAAAGAGGTAATTGTTTTTTTTTCCTACTTATGTGAGTTTTAATTACCTACAATTTTCTTTTTTATGTGAACGGAATACAGTGTGGTCGATAGGTCGATTTAATTGTAAGCGGGACATTTTTTGAAACCAGAATCAAAAAAGCTTTCAAATCTCTCATCACTTGATACACTGAAAAAAAAGATAATTTAGATTTATTTGGCCAATTAAATTATTTGGTTGTGAGTAATAAATTTTATTTGAGTCAAATAAATATTTAGTTCATATAAATAAATATTTTAATTTAAAAATCATTTATTAATGGGAACAAAATAGTTTATTTGACAGAAATAAAATTTATTTGTCACAACCAAACTAATTATTATAAAATAATTATGGAAACAGCTATTTTTTGTATTTTCTTCCACAAATAAATAATAAATTTTTTTGTAAACATAGCATTTAAATTAAAAAAAAATATATGCACCAGAGAGTTAAAAAAAATAGATATAGGGGATCTTTCCTATGTGGGTGGGATTTTTTGTACCACATTATTTAAAATATTGCGTTTAAAATTCATAAAATCTATCAAAATAATATTTTTTTGTAAAAAATATATTGGATAAAATCTCGGATAAAACTTTTTATGGAGCATATGAGCTTATAAGTTATAGGCTATAACTTACAGCCTATTTAAAAAATAAACCACTTCGGCTTCGTTTACTCAATAGTACCATAAATATAATCCTCGATAATATAAATCACGTGTAATAAAACCATTTAACAATAGGTAAAGCGATTTCTAAAGAATTTATTTATTTTAAATAAATATTTGTTATAAAATTTATTACCATACAGCTATTAGCATATTTCAGCTAATTTAGTGCCTACGTATAAATTATAGGATATACCTAGGTAATAATTATTTAAAAGCTATGCATATAAATTTGTCCTAAATTTTAAAATTATACAGTATAAGTTATACCAGGGTTGTGAAAAAGTACACTTTTTTTGAAATTGTCCGGACCGGTGGACAAAACCGGACAAAATTGGACAAAACTACAAAACTGGACGAAATTGGACAAAACTGGACAAAATTGATCAAAATTGGTCAAAACTGGACAAAACTGGACAAAATTGGTCAAAACTGGACAAAATTGGACAAAACTGGACAAAATTGGACAAAATTGGACAAAACTGGACAAAATTGGACAAAACTAGACTGCGGGCCGTCCTAAATTTTTTGTGGGCTGGCGCGCCGCCGCTCCCGGCTAAAATTTACAAAACATCGCGGCCTTTGTATGAATCAAGTAAACCCCCTGCTACAGGGGGCGAGCCTATAGGGGCGTTTTTTTTAGCCTGGGATTTTTTCTTTCTAGGGTGTTTGGACTTTTTCTTTGCTATGCCATGTTTTGGTGAAACCGTCAGCTTTTTCTCGTGAGGGTATTTTTTTTGGGCGCCAATTTGTTTCTTTTTGTATGGGCGCCAAGTTTGGTAGGAACCGTCAGGGACAAAGCTTTTTTTCTTGAGGGTATTTTTTTGGGCGCTATTTTTTTTTTTTGGTATGGCGCCCCTACTAAGTTTTGGTTGAAACCGTCAGGGACATTTTTTAAGGTGTTTTTTTTTCCTAGGGACGCCAAGTTCAAGGCTTGCTTCAGGGCGCCGAAATGCAATACTACTCTTATACACTTTGAAGCGCTGAATCCTAATCTGGCTTCAGAATTTGCCTTTTAAGAAAAATGGGTCTGAAAATATTAAAAATTATTATTCTTGGACTTTTTTTACCTTGGAAACCAGACCAAATAAATTAAATATAGTGCGGATGAATTCAGCAAATTAAATTTAAGCCTGTGTTGGATTTAGAAAACAAAAAGTTTGCTAATTTGAGTTTTTTGTTGTTTTTATTCGTGCTGTATAACTTATAAATTATAAATTATGGAAAGGCAACAAAAAGAAAAAAAAACAATTTTTAAAATTTATAAATGAGGATTATTTTCAATATACTTTTAGATTATTTGCTATACTAACCTAAATTTTGCACACATATTTTTGGTATCTTTCTTTATGTTTTATGTTTTGTTTTACACATAGTGTTTTTTTTATGTTTTTATGTATAAATATGTATTTAATAAAAGTAATTACCTGTTTTAAAATTTAACATTTAATTTAATTTGGATTTTGTCCGAGATTTTGTCCATTTTTGTATGTTTCTTTGTATAAATACGCATTTAATAAAAATAGTTATTTGTTTTAAAATTTTATTTTGATTTTGTTTAATTTTTTTAATGTTTCTATATATAAATACGTATTTATTATTTATATAAAATTTAATATTTAATTTTATTTTGATTTTGTCCAATTTTGTCCAGAATTTGTGGATAAAATCAGTTTTTTTGATTTTGTCCAGTCCGCCAAAATTTGATTACTTTCTTCCAGTTTTGTCCACCGGGACAAAAACAAACAACCCTGAGTATACTACACAAAAAAGTTCTGTGAAATACAACTAACTATAGTGAGGTCCAAAAGTCCCAACTTTTGAACGAGTTGAGATATTACCTTCAAATTTGAAAATCATAAATGAGACAACTTAAACAACCTTTTTGCATATATTTGATATTTGTGGTACGCTGAATAAGGCACAGAAAATACAACGCGGTACATTTTGTCGCGGTAAAATCATTAAGTTTAAGTCCAAACTCTTAGGAAATTAAAGTTATATTTTTAATTACCCCCCCCCCCTAATAGTTTATTAGCCCCCCAAAATACATAGGCAGCCCCGCCTGCTCCTAGTTTGCTACTCTGTCTTTGTTTACATACATATTCAAAATTTCAACAATCAATAACTTACAAAAAAATAAAAAATACCGTAGCTTTTTGCATATTATTAGTATCCAATTTAATTTTAAATCAAGTAAGCCGATTAAAATGTCTAAAATTTATTTTTAGATAGCATTATAAATTTATTAAAGAGCCAATTCATGTCTTCAGATAGATAATCTAAGGATTTAATTTGGTTAGGTCTAGACATAACAGATGGCGGCAGTTATATTATTTCGAGGCAACACTGAACGAATATGCATGTTAAATAATTGTAAAAAAGCTTTACCGTATTTTCAACAATTTTAAACGGAAAAGCAAAAATTATAGAAAAATATATTCCATTTTATGAATTACACAGGCCCACAAAAGAAAAAAAGTAGGCTGTGCTGGGGTTTAGACCTAACTATTCTTATGTATTTTGGGATGCTGAATACGAATCTGTCATAAAAAAAGGCACTTCGTCTGCTTATTTTGTTTCTACACTGAAAAAACTGTCTGGACCCACAAAAAAAAGTGGTCTGTGCTGTGGTTAAGACCCACGGATTCTTATGTATTTTGGGATACTGAACACGAATCTGCCATAAAAAAGGCACTTCATGGGCTTATTTTGTATCTACTCTGAAAAAACTGTCTGGGCCCAGAAAAAAAAGTGGTCTGTGCTGGGGTTGATCCACTTATTCTTATGTATTTTGAGATGCTGAACACGAATCTGTCATAAAAAAGGCACTTTATCGGCTCATTTTTTTTTCAACACTGGAAAAACTGTCTGGGGCCACTAAAAAAAAAGAGTGGTATGTGCTGGGGCTTAGACCCACCTATTCTTATGTATTTTGAGATGGTGAACAAGAATCTGTCATAAAAAATGCACTTCAATGGCTCATTTTTTTGTTACACTGAAATAATATGAGATTTTTACCATTTTAGACAGTTTTTTCAGTGTAGCAAAGAAATGAGCTGATGAAGTGCCATTTTTATGACAGATTCGTGTTCAGCATCCCAAAATACATAAGAGTAGGTGGGTCTCAACCCCAGCACAGACCACTTTTTTTATTTTGTGGGCCTGTGTTATGAATAATAGAAATTTCTATTTTTTACTTTTCCCTAGAAAAGTCATATGATCATGCTTTAGTAAAAAAATATTGCTTTGTTTTGCCTTATTTCATTTAAGCTTTTTATTTACAAAACAAATCATTTCCGCGAAATAAATTTTTCTGTGTAGTCCTGTCCTGATAAAATTTTGTCTAACTCGATAATGCTACAAACCAAACCAAAGCTTTGCAAAGGTTCTTTACTCAAAATTCCCGACTGGGACCTTTTTGTAAAAATTGAGATAAGGGGGAAACACTACTTTTTCAGTGATTTGGGAAGCTATTAGGAGAAGTTTTTCAGTACACGGTTAAACACCAATTTGGTATTTTGGTCGGTAGGTACTAAACAAATTATAAAACAAGAAAACTGAAAAGAAATGGACGAAAGAAAATAAAACAAAATCATTCAGAACCACAAAATTTAATTTGAAAAGATAATTCATTCTTATTAAAATGATAAATATTTAAAATAAAATTTTAATTAAAAGTTTTAATTTAAAACAGATAAGAGGTTCTTAGACCACTACTTTATAAATTTTATATTAAAAATTTTAATTAATTATATTGTGATATAGCAGGGGTATAAAATAACAATTAAATCAAGTGGCTTCCGGAGTTGCACATAACGGCGAATGCGACAATAATTATAATTTTATATTAGACGGTCTACTTTAAATTGATTAATTAAATGGTACATTGAGGTCAACAATGACCACATGAACAGTACTCGGAGAATTTCCAGTACTCGCATAGGCGCCGCGTCGACTCTAGCGTTGATGTGAGGTTTTAAATATTTACATTTTTATTTCTTTTTATCTTGATTTTTTTAATGATTCCATTTAAACGAGTAAGGTGGGAAAAAAGTTATCGATAAATAAAAATTAAAAACTTTCGTATTCTTAAAAGATAAAAATCGAATATCCTTTTTGTCTTTAAAAAACACCGATAAATATACATATCTATAGTTAATATATATAGCCAATATTCTTGTATAACAAATGTTTCGATTTAGTGACCTTTATAAATAATAATAATTCGGCAAAATTGTTCCGTAAGCCAGTTTCTGTGTTTATTTTCAACGTTAATGTCATAACTGAGTTTACGCCTACTACTGCACATGAATAATAAAAAACACTGATAATGGTAAGGTTCTACCGCATTAACTTTCTCGCGAAAATGTGTGATTTTGAGGTTTTAGTTATTTACCTCTTATTATCGTGGCCCTGTAAGCCTACCTATGTGTGTGTGTTTTTTTTTTTAATTTAATGATTATTCATTAGTCAATAATTTTGATTTAAAACATATAATATTTGTAGATTTTCATAAAAAAAACAAAAAATATAGTAGGTATTATCTACCATTAAATAAAGAATTTTTAGAACTTAAATTTGATATAACACATGCTAATTAAAAATAAGTAGTTGGGGTGCTGAGGTCAAATAAGAAGAGTGCATGGCGGCGCCATTGACGCAACAGTTAAATGTCTCCGTAATAACGTCCTCAGTTACTGTAAATAATTAGAGCACGGCGGTGATTGAGTTGGCCGGCCTCACGCATGTTGGTCGTCCTGGCGACTCATAGACCAGTCATGACGTAGTCGAGTCTCAGACGTTCTTGCAGACAGTCATGTCGGCAGCATCGATTTCCTACCCCCACCATTTTGGAGGCTTCTCGGCAGCGCCAGAAAACCGATCGAGTCAGTCGAGGACCGAACTCCGGTCAGTGAACATGGCCACGTGCTATCCTTCGTACGAGTTAACTCCACCACAGCGGACAGTGCCAGTGCAAAAGGACTATTCCAGACCGTTACATGTGGATTGTAGTGTAGAATACGAACTGCCGAATACAGCCAAACCGCCGCAGGGTGTTAGAAACGAACCTTTGTTAATGATTCATCCTTGTTACTTCAGGAAGATCGAAAGTCAACGTAGAAGTCCTTTTATAAATAATCTTCCTACCAGACCCGTGACAACGACTAAGCGGAGGATGCCGCGAGGGCAGCAAATTCCGCAGCAAGTTCCACAAACGGGTGCTCAGTACCCCGTTCAGTACTCTGCAGCCACGGAAAGAAACCTTTGGGAACCAATGCCACCTCTAGTGCCAATATCGGGGGCTCAGCCCTATTGTAAACAATTAGTGTCAACATGTGGGACATACAGTTCCTCCGGGAGTGACTCCGGCCATTGGACAGATCCTGACAGATCTCCGGACCGTCCGGAGGATAAACACATCCTCTCGGGCAAGTACCGGCAGTATTTGAGGGCTCATAGACTGCATCCTTACATGAGTTCAGCGATACCTCTGGCCTCTACTTTCCCTCAGATTCAGCAAGTGTGCTACAACGTGTGATGATCACATATCACACTGTGATCGCTGTGATATAATTTCGTCGTGGGGGACTGGTCACCCTTCGCCTCATTTGTGGTTCCCGTAACCCTTCTTGTGATAATAGTGTGTAATTTTGTGAAGACGGCGACGAAGACGTCGTCGCCGTCGGCACCCGGAGACTCCGGGCGCAAGCGTCGGAGTCCGGGCGTGGTAGTGATTCTGATACTACATCAGCTGTGTCTGTGCAACTGCGACCTATCTACTGTCTTTTTATTGGATTTACTATTTTACCCTATTTTACCCCGCCGCTGCTGATGCATCTGGATTAATTCATCACCATGTGATCCTGTGCTACGACTGTTTGTTTTCTCTCTCAGTGTGTGTTTACGACCTATATGCCTATCGTGCCCACGGTGGATACTCAGACTTCTGCGACAACAAGATCAACCCTTCTATGACATTCAATCGCTAGATTATTGCTAAGTATTTTTACGATAAAATTTTCCTTACAGTGTGTCTATGACATAGTATTTTACCGCTAAATAATTGCTAAGTTCGTTTACTTAGCAATTAAATTTTATCTTTAAAACATCTACCTTTATTCGATTGCCAGCAATAATTTTATTAAAAGCTTAGTTTAATGACTTAAAAGGGCGAACTCCAAAATGCATTTAAAGAATAAACTAAAAACATCGTTTTTTAAGAGAAACAATAAGATTGTATTGTCTCCTGCTAGAGTTTTTTTTGGAGTTAGTCCTTTTGCGAATTATTCATCAATTTCCATTAAAATAGTTCAAGTATAATTCTCGAAAGTACCATGGCATTTATGTAATCTTAACGGATCGTTAATTAGCTCCTTCTTTTGTCATAATTTAATTACTTTCACGTCAGACTTATATCTTAAAACAAACTAGCAAGGTTTTCTCGAAAAAACACTGTCATAAAACGAAAATACCCATTAACGATGTATTAATCATTTCCACTTAAATGGGGCCATTAAAGCGTGAGTAATACATTTTCCTTAAGTGTCAAAATGCATAAAAGGGTAATAGCTGTAATAAAAAATCTCAAATCAAAAATATATACATACTATGTTTAACTATTTTAATCTCTTTTTGCATCTCAGTGAAAAGAGGAGATACGACTAGTATTGCACTGGGTATAACTTTTTTTCTAAGTTGCTTAAATAAAAAACATAGATTATATTTTTTATTTCAGTTTTATTTTTATTAGCCATTACCCTTAAGTATCAGCTTAACAATGAACCGGTTTTAAAATGTCATTTACATTTTAAAAATCCGCAATTTATATATACCTATTTACGGTTGGTTTGCCATAAATTGCATTTAACGTCATTGATAGCCGAATGGTAAATTACGTACGTCCATGGTACTTTCGTTGTTAAATCCAAATTATAGCACTACTTATATTTTCAAAATATAATTTTTTACAAATCCTTGGTGCTAACACTGTAGTATAATATGTGAATTTATGTTACGTTAAATTGAGTAAAATTGTCAAATAATAACACATCAAACCATTGAGATTTTTTACATTTTTTCGCTCAGATCTGATTGATAAAAAAGGTAAATCGCTCAGTGGTGATGCTTTATCATTTCAGAGCAAGATTATAACTCGGCTTCACGTGGACAGAAATAGCATTATTAAGTGGAATTATTTTTTTACAGTGAAATTTAACACCAAACCATATTTGCATAAAAATTAAATGACGATTTCATTCAAGTCCGCAAACGGAAACACAGTTATAAATTAATATTTAGATAACAAGGTAAATAAATAATAAATTCAAAACATTTTTATCAGAGAAACGTATATTAAATTTTAAACAAACGATCGCGTAGTGATAGGACATAAAATATCATTTCCTTTTGCCACAGCTGTTTGTGTGTTATTTAACTAGTTGTAAAGCTTACTGATATATCCTACGTCTTTCATAGATCATAGGCTAAGTACCTACTTGTAATTAATATATACACCAAAAAAATCGTACACTGTAAAATAAATGAGTAAAATCACTCAATAATATCTTAGATTCTGTTCTCAGAAATTAAGTTGAAGTTTTAACTCTGCAAGTATAATACATAATCATAAAGCTGAAGTTTGCAACGTTTTTTTGCATCGAAAATTCAAATGAAGCTGAAGTTTGCAACGTTAATTGCATCGAAAATTCAAATACTATATTAAAGCACTTATTCCATAACACGTTTTCAACGCACTAGTACTTTAGAAAACTCGCCGCAAGCGGCTTGTTTTCTAAACCTGTACTCGTGCGCTAAAAACGTATGTTATGAAACTAGTACTTTAATACACTATTTTACTTTTCGTTGCAAAAAAACGTTGCAAACTTCAGCTTCATACATAATCAGCTTATATGTTTTACTTTTTTACTCAGGTCTGAGTGATGATGGTGTATTACTCTTTCACAGTTAAACATTTTACTTAACTTGGTTTCGAAAAAACTGAGATATTATAGTGTAATTTTGCCTATTTTTTTAGAGTGCAAACTCAACCTAACCACTGGCAGAATAAATATTACGGGTCCTTTTAATCTAAATATAGATGTAATTTATAGACAATATATGTCGTAAAATCTTGTTGTAATAAGCAAAACAAAAAAAAAAGAAATTAAGAAAATGTATAAAAGATCTTTGTATTCTTATAAAAGTGATTTTATAGCGGGAATCTGAAAAAATATAAAATTGAAGTTGCGTAGGTGTCCAATAAGATTGGAACAAATTAAGATCAAAGGTTAAAATAAAAAATCTTAAGCCAACAATATATATGTATATTTAGTTATTATTCTGTTTGGGGCAACCAGATCAATAACTAATCGATAGTTTATCTGGTTGCTGCAAACCAGAAGTCTGGTAATGTCAATAACACAAATTGTTGTGGTTACCAGAAACAACAACCTAGAGTAAAGTAAAAACAGATGTTAATATATTTCATTAAGGGCAATTTTTTACCGTTGTTTGAAACATTTAAAAAGTACCTAGATCAATATTACATCATTTAAACATTTTTCAATAACACCTAGAAAAAGTTTTTTTAGTTTTTCACCAAGTAAAATATACTGGCATCTTTTTCTGCAGCACTTTTAAATTCAAATACATATAAAAAAAACAGAACATTCACTAAATATGACATGTATATTTTTGGTTGGAACTTTTTTGTTTTAGCCATTAACCTTAAATAATAATGTCGCAGGTGCCTGAGTTGAAACAACAGATCAATAATAATAAAGCGCAGATATAAAAACAGGTTTTTGGCTGACATTATCAAATGACTGATGGCCATTTTCTTTCCGTCGGAAAACGCCAGCCTTTACTAATATTATAGCCCAATCAATAAGTGCCCTGTATATATTTTAAAACTGTGCAAATTTTTAATTTTGAGAAGTTTTGGGTCCTTGTTTGTTTATGCATATCATAATAAACTTAATAAACCGCTGAACTTTTTTGTTTATTAAGTTTAGCACTCGGTAGGCAGAACATTAAAAATTGAAACATATAGCAAATCTTTCATTTGTTTTTTACCCAATATGTCATAAATATAGAAAATTTTCTAAATGTACAGTACAATAACGAAGATTTTTTAAATTAATTCATAAAATATGCATAAATAGAAAATATATGTTGTAAAAAAACTCATTTCATAAGACTTTTTATGAGATAAGTTTTCTACTACATGTACCTACAATTAAATATTTTTTATTAATAACTTCTTAAGTATATGGGACAAAAAAAAAACCGTTTGCAAAGAAATACACAAAACTACTCGATTCTACCTTTTTCTCATCAGAAAGTTATTTAATCCGAGCAGAGGTCCCTTGCGTTTAAAAACTATGTTTGTATTAAGACCCAACTCTTGAATAATTTAACATGCCTTATTGAGTGGGCTATTCGGCTGATAAATCTGTTTTAATCAATGCACACTCTGATTTTTGTTGATGACACAAGTTTTAAATGAATTTACAAAAACCAAATACCGGAAAAGTGATTTAAGGTTTTTGATGTTTAGAATCCAAAGCTGTTGTTCTAATTTCTCGATTGCGTCAGAATTTCGAGATATTTCTACCTAAAAGTCGCTAATTTAAATCAGTTTTAGTTCAACATTTGCAAAGTTATAAGCTGATTTAACTGAAGAATTCGTTTCAGGTCGAAATCTTTTTAAAACAATTGTTTTCTGTATAGTATTAATTTAAATTTAATTGTTTGTTAAAATATCCTATTACATTTACCTGATCAGGACAAGAAAAATACGACAAAAGTAGATTTGCGTAGAAGAGCTGATTTGATTTGATTTTTTGTTTCTTCTGTCACGAAGACCTAGATAGGTTTTATAATGTAGTTATTGCAGTCACTAAATTCGTAAATAAGGATAAAGAAAACAAAGGTAGAATTAACCTACTACAATATTAACCATGACAATGATACGTTCGGAGAACCCGGTTTTCTACAAATTCTCTTCAAACCAATTAATTGGACTCTTGGTTTTTAAAAAGTCCAAACTTAGGTAATAATTAAAAACCAAGTTTACAAATTTATCAGTAAAAATATCTTGTCAAATATCCAAAAACTGTTTATTTGCACTTTTAACTTAAAGGTTTTCAGTTATATGTCAAAAATATGACTGAGTATAGCCTTTTGATCATCATATTTGGTTTCAGCGCGTCAAAAACCTTCACAGTAGGTAACCTACTCAGATATTTGGGTAAAAGAAAACGTTAAACATTTTGAACTCGTGTGATTTATCAACTGAAAAGAGTAATTGCAAAAGAAAAACGTGTGTTAAAATACGACTGAAAAATACTAGAATATCAAATGAAAGTGTAGATATTTTTTGTTACCCGAAATATTTTGTACATTGATTTAAGTTTTAAACTAGAGCATTCCATTATTGTTGTTTAAATTATTTTTAAGGGTAATGGCGGAAATAAAAATTCTTTAGCGAAAAATATATCATTTTAAAAATAGTTACTCTCTATTTGCGAGTGCTATAAAGGTGCCAGTATACTTTGCCTATCCAGTAGCTAGTATAATAGTATCTTTTGTGCCATGCAAATAGAAACGCAGTAGTTATTTTAACATTAACAAGATTTTTTTATTTTATCCATTTACCCTTAAATAATTTTTAATTTTTGAAGATTTTATTTTTTAAAATGATCAATGTTTTAAATAATTTCATACTACGATACTTTACCCAACAGTGAGATAAATGCATTTATGTATATGGTAATATATTTTAGTGCACCAAAAAAAAAGATCTGGTTGGGGCAACCAACCAATAGTTAATGACGGAACTACTATATTTCTAGTTGGGGCAACAAGATAAATTGCTATGCTTACCAGGTTTTTAAAATGAAAGTTTTTTTGGTATCTACAACAGGATGTGTTGTTGCCCTTTCCAGATTTCTGGTTACAGTAATCAGAAAATTAGTGGTTCCGTATTTAGATCAATATTTGCCCCAATCAGATCGTTTCTACAGTGTAATAATTTAATTTAGATATAAAGTATCTCACTGGTATTAGCAGGAATTATCAATTACGCCTTTTGTTGTTACAATTTTGTTTTTTAATTTTTAAAGAATACAAAGAAAATCACTTTTTCTTTGTCATTTCTTTAAAGAAGAGTATTTTGCTTTTCATTTAAAAATTAAAAGGGAAATAAAAAAAAGTTGTGATTGTTAGTTTTTGCTTAGTAGCTTACTAATTTATTATTTCGTAGGGAAATAGTTGACAATACTTACAATCAAGATGGCTGCAGTTCCACAGCCATCTTGCTTACAATAATTAAGTTTGGCTTTTTGTTGATGCCATAAACTCAGCAATTTCAATGATTCGCCCAGACAGTTTTTTAAGGAGCCTGAACAACAATAAAACATAACTGAAAAATAAATACTATCAAAATTTATTATATTTTCTTAAATAGTAGAGAACACTCATGCTAATTTTAGTCTTACATTAAATGTTTTAACAGTTTCAATGTAATAATTTTATTCCCATAAAGAGGATTTACTAAAATTTCATCTTTTACTCATTCGATATCTTTAAAATTTCTCACAAATATTCTTTGCAATTTAACCCAATCATAGAAAAAAAATATGTTATAAAAGGTTTTAAAAGTTATAGCAAGTTTGATGTTCTTTAAAAAATGTCCTGGATTCACCTATATAGAAACAAGTGTCAAATCTAGAAATAATTCAATTTAAAGGCAAGGTCATATTAAATAGTTGCCTAATAGTAGCGAAAAAGATTTTTTTTAAGAGTTACTTGAATAAATATAGTGTTTCATAAATACTTTACTAAATACTAAAAAACATCGAAAATATAGTATTTTTCATCTGTTTGTACCTATTTGTCATTATTCTGGGTAATTTTCTTCTTCTTTTAAATGAAAAAACACCATTTAGACTTCTAACTGGTTCTTTTTTAATTATTTTTTATTTAGCAACTTTTAGACAACTATTTTGTGACTTTCACAAGGGTAAAGAAACAATGCAATAAAAGAGATTGTAGTAGGTATGTTTTATTTGATTTTTGAGGTCCTTTTTACATTTTTCACGTGTGGTTTTCATATATTTTATCCAATAATACATAATTATAAAGCTAAAGTGCCAGACAACAATAAAATAAAATAAATTAATTAAATTAAATTAAATTTAAATCTTTAGCAGAAGTATGTATAGTTTTATTTTCTAATCTAACTTGTTAACAAAAAAAAAATAATGCCGAAGATGATCGTTTCAAATCCAATAAAAAAATCCATCTCTTTTGCAGAGTTTCTATATCTTTACACTTCACAGACATCCTCTATGAATAAATTTCCGTATTTATTACAGTATACCAAATATTTTGTACACTCTAAAAAAATAAGTGAATAATCCTTTTAGAGCAACTAAATTGAACTTTGTGCTAAAAAAAATGAAAAGCCATTGAGTAGATTTCACTTATTTTTTTTTTACAGTGTATGGTTACAAAAACTTATTGGCTCAAACGGACTTTCAGGGTAACAAAAAAAAACCTCGGAAAAGAACTGAAATATTTAAAATGTGCTTTTTTTAGTGACTCTAAAATTTATTTTTGTAAACTCGATCGCGTATCAAATCGTTCCAAATGTTTCGGGGATTTTTGAGCCTTCAAGTTTTTTTAATTATTGAATAAGGTTTAATACCGGGTGTTTTTTTCTTAACGAAACAAATATTTTTTGCATCTTTATAGTAACTTACACAAAATAGAACCGCTTTAAATTCGTACTAGATGTTTAAAAAAATTACTCTCCAAGCAAAATATTATTCACAAGCCTTTTTAAAAAATATTATTAAATATTATCTTGGTAATCATTATGTTAATAGCTTTTTAAGTAAATTTACAAAAAAATAGACTAAAAGTTTATTAAAACAAGTTCATTTTGAAAAAATATACTAAAGTTGAATTAAAAATGCAAGACCTTTTCCTGGATACATTAAATCATATTATTTCAAGAATGTTTTCATATAGAGACTTTAATTTTGGACATAAGATTTTGTACCTGATAAAAAACCTTGGGTTTATAACATAAAATTGTTTTTTTTTACACTGTCCGCACTGCATACAGTGAAGGGATTTGCATCTTTAATTCATCTGCTAACTAAAATCTTTTATAATTAGTTATACTTAGTTGTATTTACAACTATATACATTGGGCAGCAATTCATAGGATATAAGCCGGCTTTACTAAAATAATCTATGGCATTTATTTGCTTAATAGCCTTTAGGCATTATAATGATCAAGATGTTATTTTGATAGTGAATATTTTTTATCAGATGTAAGATATGATCAAATAGCATTAGATATATCTATATTAATATACAAATCTGATAATTAAGAATATTTAGAACTATAATTTGAAATTAAATCATTTTTAATTAGCGTTAACATCTGATTTCTCTTAATTTAAATATCATCATTTATTGTTATACACTTTATTAGTATGTTTATTTATTAGTATTTTTAAATTTCCTCTACACGCAATTTCTTACAAAGTGAACAACCAAGATAATTTAAACCACTTTCTTAATTACTTATTAATTTCAACTAATCAATCTCAAAGTAATGTTATATGACAGATATCTTAATTAGATTCAAGAAATATTTAGTAAAAAAGAAAGACCCTATTTATTGTATTATTTCTTCTAACTGATTAAATCAACAGTTTGGTAAATATTTTGCTTGTAGCGTTCTTAGGAATCATATATCTGTTTAAAACTTTAAAGTTATAGGTTTCTTAAAAAAAAAACACCCTGTGTATATGATAATCTTTAAAAATTACATCTATTGATAATTGATTCTACACCAAAGATATATCTATCACTGTATATATTAAAACTGGAAAAAAATTAACCTTTTAAAGATTGTATCACTTTAAAAGGTTTTAAAAAAATTGTGGATATGTATAAAAAATATTGCTATATATATATATATATATTGTACAGCTAGTCATAGTCAAAATACGCTTATAAATATAAATAAAACGTGTTACTGTTTTTATAGAATGAATCGTAGTTTTATTTTACTCCTACTTACATAAAATTATTTACAGATAATAATAATTATTTACCTATAATGAAAAAAAAAAAAAATAGAATAGATTCATTTATAATTTATTGAATAAAAAAACAATGAATAAAAAAAAATATTATTAATTAAAATAAATATCATATCCAATCAACAATTAACTAATTTGCCCAATAAAATGTCAGAACTTGAAAATAGTATACACGGTGTATTTGAAATAGCGTCGGAAATTTTAACAGATGATTCTACATCATAAAATATGACAAAAAGTTTCTATAAACATATGTCTAAAAATGCGTCATAAGGGAGCCTCGCCCCTTTGAAAGTGGCTAAAAAAATCGGTTTTTATTTAATAGCTCAGGAACCCTTTGAGATATATCAACGAGGTTTGCAAAAAAGTTACACAGAAAAAAGTTTGGGACAAAAAACTGATAAGGCCCCCCCGTTTCTCACGCCCCTGGTTTAAATAAGTACGTGAAAATGACATACAAAGACGGGCCTTATTAGGATTAATTCACGTGCAAAACCTCGTTAACATATCTCAAAGGGTTCCTGAGTTATTAAATAAAAACCAATTTTTTTAGCCAATTTCAAAGAGGCGTAGCTCCCTTATGACGCATTTTTAGACATATGTTTATAGGAATTTTTTGTCATATTTTATCATGTAGAATCATCTTTTAAAATTTCCTACGCTATTTCAAATACACCCTGTATTATGATCCAAGGGCGAGAAATAGTGTTTCTCGGACGCATGCGGAGATTGTGAATCGAGACGTGAGCCGAGATTCACAACCGCGCAAGACCGAGATATATTTCTCGTGCGTGTATCATACGCTATTTTTTATACGCTTGCAGCCCGCCAAAGTAAAACAAAAGGCAATCTCTTAACAAAAGTGTCACTTTTAACTTAGGGAACGTTCAAGTATTACGTAACGCAAATTGTACCAAAATTCATACACTTCATACCCCGGTTCTCGCGTTATTATAGAGTATAGAGATTTCATATTTTGGCAAAATATGAAATCTCTAAAGCCTTGAATAACGCGAGAACCGAAGTATGAAGTGAATGAATTTAAGTACATTTTGCGTTACGTAAAACTTGAACGTTCTCTTAACATTTCTAACCGAAAAATGTCACTTTGGAATACAATCGAATAAAATAGTATATAAGATCCAAGGACGAGAAATAATGTTTCTCGATCGCATACGGAGATTGTGAATCGAGGCGGCGTAATCCATCAAGAACCGTCCAATTTTGAATTATTTGGGCGCTGCCCAGTTTCAAATTAATTAATTTTTTGTTCTTGTTAAACCAATTTTATATTTTTATATTGCTTCAGTTCACAAAAGTGTGACTTTTAACTTAACATTAACCGAAAAATATCACTTTGGAATACAAGCGAATAACTATTATGGTACTAGTGGGGAAAGTAAGATATTGCCCATGAGAAAATTAACCTGCGAGGCGTCAGCCAAGCAGGTTAATTTTCGAGAGGGCAATATCGGTTTACCCATGAGTGCCATACAAGGTTTTATCCAATACATAGCTTAGAAATTCATATTTTTATTAAAAATTTTAATGACATTTACAAGAAAATAATTTGACAAGTGACAGTTGAGTGGGTAAAATTAATAATTATCCACTCAATAAAGTAAAAGCCACTCGGGGGTTTTTATTGAGTTTATCTATTTAAAATAAAGCTGGTAATTGTCTCATTATCTGTATCTGGGTTACAATTTGTTTAATATTACTTTTTTTTGTATTTTTTCCTAGCCAGACCACAAAAACTGACCACTGTGCGGCGCGCCGTTTATAAAATCAAAATAAATTACATTCCTTAAATGGAGCTCTGTACAACTAGAATTATGAAACAAAAGACGTCTACCCTATCTCTATCTCATTTGTGCTACACTTTCCAGCCAACCAAATAAATACTGTATTTGTTTTTTATACAACAAATACAGTATTTATTTGGTTGGCCGGAAACTGTAGCTCTGAGTGGCACGAACGAACACAGCTAATGTGAATCTGTAGAATAAGATAATTCTACTAAAATTTAGATGGCGCCAGTTATTTCTTTAATAAAAATATTATAGTAACACATTTCGCCCGGCCAAGTTAATATTGTATTTGTTCAACAAAGAACAAATACAGAATTTGTTTGGTTGGGTGGAAGTGGGAGTGTATGTATGTCTTCTATCCTTTTTGGGTAGAACTTTTGTCCCTGTCTAATCTAACGGGAGAATTCGCCATTGAACATAAACTTAATCCACGATAAACCTTAAGGACCCTGAAAAATAGAATACAAGGAATGGCTTTTATAGAATTCCGCGTCATTCTATATATATTATGAATAACTTACGGGAGTTTACTTTTAGAAATGTACGTCTAGATAACGTATATTAAATTTTTAATTTATGAATTATAAACATTTTATGAGAAGTTTAATTAATTTAACAGCTTTTATATATAAATACATCGGCTGCTATTTTTATTACATAGTTATATTACATTTATTTTCATGAATTGAGGTTATTACTAATGTAAATGTAAATTTTAGTATTAACATTAACATTAATATATATATAAAAAAACAATTTTTAAAAGGTAATTAAAATGTCGACACTGCTAAATAATACTTGAAGTTTTAGTTTGGTGTGTATAGGTCTTTATTTATTAAGAAAAACTACTTTTTCAAACTTACCGACGTTTCGTAATACTAGATTACAGGTCGACTCGGAAAAGTACCATTTTCCGGGAGACCTGTATACTACACACAAAAACATTTGTTGATAGCTCACAAGGCACCGTTTATAACATATAGTTTGTACATCCAGAAATATATTTGGTACCAAACCAGAAATCTGGTTGTGTCAACCAAAAATCTGGTTATGGCTACTATTACACTAGTTATACAGGGTGTATTTGAAATAGCGTAGGAAATTTTAACAGGTGATTCTACATGATAAAATATGACAAAAAGTTCCTGTAAACATATGTCTAAAAATGCGTCATAAGGGAGCTACGCCCCTTTGAAATTGGCTAAAAAAATCGGTTTTTATTTAATAACTCAGGAACCCTTTGAGATATATTAACGAGGTTTTGCACGTGAATTAATCCTAATAAGGCCCATTTTCACGTACTTATTTAAACCAGGGGTGTGGGAAACGGGGGGGCCTTATCAGTTTTTTGTCCCAAACTTTTTTCTGTGTATCTTTTTTGAAATTTTATTTTTGAAATATGATTCCTCAGGTCAAAATACATAAAAAAGGTACTCTTGTTGTAATACTGTAGGATTAACCGTTTTCGAGAAAAGTTCATTTGAAGGTGAAATTTCACCGTTCGAGGACGAAAAATTAAATACTAAAATGTCGAAAACCAAAATTTTAATGATGCAATGTTATTCTACATCAAAAACTAAGAAAAAAAGTTTCCATACATGTAGGTCGAAAAAACGCTTTTAAAGCTACCATAGCCCTTTAAAAATGGTGCAAATGGTCCATTAGGATTGATTTTTGGAAGTACCTGTATATGAGGTTTTTTTTCTTAGTTTTTAATGTACATTCGCCCTGCATCATTAAAATTTTGGTTTTCAACATTTTAGTATTTAATTTTTCGTCCTCAAACCGTGGAATTTCACCTTCAAATGATTTTTTCTCGAAAACGGTTAATCCTACAGTATTACAACAAGAGTACCTTTTTTATGTATTTTGACCTGAGGAATCATATTTCAAAAATAAAATTTCAAAAAAGTTACACAGAAAAAAGTTTGGGACAAAAAACTGATAAGCCCCCCCCCCCGTTTCGCACACCCCTGGTTGAAATAAGTACATGAAAATAACACATAAATCGGGCCTTGGTAGGATTAGTTGACGTGCAAAACCTCGTTGATATATCTCAAAGGGTTCCTGAGTTATTAAATAAAAACCGAATTTTTTAGCCACTTTCAAAGGGGCGTAGCTCCCTTATGACGCATTTTTAGACATATGTTTATAGGAACTTTTTGTCATATTTTATGATGTAGAATCATCTGTTAAAATTTCCGACGCTATTTCAAATACACCGTGTATACATAATCTAGCCTAATAGTGTTGATAACACTTTTGGATTGTATTTACAGAAAATTAGTTCTCACAACCAGGTTTCTGGATGTACAAACCATTTGACATAGGTCTTTGGCTCTTTTTTCAGTGTACATATGGTTTGTTGCTTACCAATGAACTAATAACTCTTCTCTCTAGAATAGGCATTTCATTTTCAAAAACTGACAAAAACGTAGCCTACATATACATTCCTCTGTCTTACTCGCACAGCTTTGTTCTAACAGAGACAACAATAACAGTTACTGGTTATTGTTATTGTTCAGGCCTGAATATACCTACTATTTGTTTACAAACAAACTGAGATGTTGGCGATAATTTATATTAACGGTATGCGTATTTAGTTTTTAATTTAGCCTGAAAATGACCCTAAATTCAAGGGTAGACACAGGTTTAGCTATTTTTTATAAATAAAATGCTGCAATAAAAAACTTTGGAGTAGAAATAATAATTTTTTAATTTTGATTGGAATAAATTAGTCCAAAATGTCGCAGTCTTTTGAAGTAATTGGTCGTTTTATGAAAAGACTGGACGGTTCATGAAATGCTGCCACTACCAAACCAACCAACCAACATCCAAACATCCAAACTTCATGAACCGTCCAGCCTTTTCATGAAACGGCGAATTACTTCAAAAGTGCGACATATTGGACTAATTTTTACCAATGAAATTAAAAAATTATTATGTCTACTCCAAAGTTTTTTATTGAAGCATTTTATTTATAAAAAATAGCTACAATTGTTTCGACCCTTGAATTTAGCCTGAAGATGACACTAAATTCAAGGGTCGTAACAATTGTAGCTATTTTTTATGGATTTTGATCACAGTTATCTAATTTATACCATTGGTATTACCTAATAATTTGGTACTTTTAAATATATTATAATAATTATTGTTATAAAAAAAAAGATATTTAAATTTAAATTTTACGGCTCGATTATTTTTAATATTTTTATAAATTGTAGCATAATAACCTCAATAAAAACGATAATAACACAATAAAAAATTTAAATATAAATATTATTAAGAAAAAAACCAATGCATAATAATTTATTATTATTAATAATAAATAATATTTGTGGTTTTCCATTACATTTTATGATCAATGAATACGAATATTGGGATTTACGTGGGTTTGGACTTTTATTTTGTTATGTAAATAATATTTTCCATAATTTTAATGTAAATTATAACTTTTATTATAATTAGTTATCAAAATAGTTCGGCAAAAGTGTATTAAATGGATTTCTCAATAAAATTTAAAATTTATTTACAATAATATAATATTAAGTATATTATACTTAAATAAAAACCTGGAATGCTTATACGTTGGTTGTATTTTATTATTTTTATGTTTTTAGCATAAATAAATTTATTTGTTATTTACATTGGAATAATAAGTTATAACAATTCGATGAAAAAAAAAAATGTAATAAATTTAATATTTTCTTCTAATTTTTCAATTTAACTTTAATGTAATGTAATGACAAAAAAAAATTGCAATTGGAGTTAAAATGTTTTTAGGACATACATTTCTTTTTTACCCTAGAATAGTATATTCTATAACTAGTATGAAATAGAAAATATTCCGCGCGAGCGGAAAGTTTGTCATACGAGCCGGCAGGCGAGTATGACGATCCCGCGAGCGCGGAATGACCATTCCATACGTGTTGTAGACTATACTTTTTCTTCGACTGCAAATATGAACCACTGTATGGCTTTAAACTACGGACAAGGTTAAAAACAATGTTTTTTGTGACTCGACATTGCAAATGCAACAAAACACATATTTTTAAATAAAGCAATTAATGTTATTTAATAATTTTATCAAATCAGTACTTAAAAAAGATTTTTATTTAGTTTTAGCACATATTTACAAATTATAATGCAAAAATTGAAGGTTATGTCAGATTTTTGTGACAGATATCAGGTTTAAATATTTAACAATAGATGGAGCAGTTTTAATTTTTTGAACTAAATTGATAAAAAACTGGTCAAATATTAAGAAAAACTAATAAACTGTATGTAATTTTAACCCAAAACTTTAAATTGCATTGAATTATTCAATATTTCATGGTAATATATATATATATATATATATTTGCTAATTTTGCTACAGTTTTCTTTACTTTTATAAACAAGAGATGGCACTACATGTGCTCATTCTAACACTTGATACGGAATATTCATACCATATCTAGAGCTAGAATGGATTCATTCTGTGTTTGAAAAGTGTGTGTATTTGCTTAAAAGCAGTCGTAGAAAAACATAATTATAGAGCTTTTTTATTCTTTAAATTTGGCTGCCAAAAATATTAAACAATTAAACAACAGTTAAACATGGCACTGGCACTAAAGGTGCACTTATGATACAATTCTATAAAAATAAAACCTATTTTTAAAATAATTGGAGACAAACAAGAGCTGTTATGATAAGTGCAAGTAATTTATCAATTAATATTTATTATAGTCATTTAAAAACAATACCTTTGTAATAACAATAAATTTTAAATCTTGACAAGGATTAAAGACCTTTAACAAATTGCATGTTTAAAAAATATGCATGTTTTCTAAATTTAACATAAATACCTATAAATATATTAAATTTACATTTTACATAAAATTTAAAACTTTGTGCGCATAATACAACAATACAATGTTTATGTTTATGTTTATGTTTGTTTTTAACCTCGTACTATTCTACTTAATTAAGCATCCCCTAAGTCCAGGACTTGTGTGGGCTAGTAGTAGAGGGAACCACCGGCTTTAATTGACTTTCGAACCAATATATCTAGGGAGTACGCCTTCGCCAAATTTCAATTATTAATTAACTGAAAAAGGCAATCGGCGCCAGTGAGGTTTGAACTCACGATCATTAGATCAGATGCCATTGACCACTGAGCTAAATCTCCCAATGGTTTTATAAAATAAATCAAGACATTATTTCTACAAAAGAATATTTATTAGTTTGCTTGAAACTTATTTTGTATTTTTTCGGTAAAACTATTACAGGGTTAGGTACAATAATACCATAGACAAGGAAAGACCTCCAAAGCCGTTGCGGAATACTGTGATAAATGTGCCTAGCGCATCTGAGATAAACTTGCACATGCACACTACTATTGTTGTTTTTGACGAGTATTTTTAACGTTAGTTTTGTGTGTCAAATAAAAATTGTAAAAAATTCAACAAAAAACTATAAATATCTACGAAGAAACGTCGAAATAGGTTTTTAAAATTATTTTATAAGAATTTTTCGAGTTGTGTGAGTTTCGGGATTTTGTACACCTACTTTGAGTACACCAGGGATTAACCCTTTGCTCTTCATAAATACAGGTTAGGTTTAAAGTTATAAACAAATGCAGCAAAAAAACAATTAAACCACAGTAGAAGTCGAAAAATGAACAGAAACAAACGACGATCTGACAGTACTGACAGTATAAACAAACTACTAATAATTCGTCACCCCAGTTTTGGTTTGCCATATCTCTATTTTAGGACATTTTACTGGGGGATTTTTGGAGATAAGACAAATGAATACTGGGGTGATGAATTGTTTTACGACCGACAGCATTTCACAGCTGATAGAGATGCGTACTGCGCAAGGTCAGATATATTGCGTTACGTCATTTCGCTGCCCCGTTCTGTCACAAAATAATCTTGCGCAGGCTGGACTTTTGGACTAATGGTTCTCTTTCCATCTCTATGAATAATACGCACAGCAAAAGATCGAACGACAAAAAAAGATATTGTCACGACACAATAGGCGTTTGAACGGTCAAAAAGGAATTTGCACTGCAAAAGAGGGAAACGAACGACAAAATAAGGAAACAAATGAGTGTAGACCGTATAATTTTTTAAGATTTGAAGTAATTCTTACTGTTTTATTAAATAAAAAGCACCAAACCTGCTAAAAAAAGGAACATCGTTGGGTGGGGGGAGACTACCAAAACCTGTCAACTAATAAAAGTAAATTTTCTCACTAATAAAAGTTTTCTAAAAAATCTTTATCGCTAACAACAATTTTGATTACAAAAAAAAGTCCTAACCTCCGAAAAAAGCTTTACCACCCTTGGCGGAAATTTTGGTAACCATCGATTTCCCAACTTTTAAATATAATTCAAATACTTTCCATCTTTACAAACATAACGCAGATTTCCCAATAAGAGTTGATGGTGGGGAGGATCTTCCCCCCCCCCAAACGCATCTGGCTTTTAGTTTAAAGTTTAAAACCAGCAAAGATCACAACTGAAATCTATGAAAACATTGTTATACAGTGCGGTCCAAAAGTCACCCCCCCTTTTAACTTTTGAACTAGTTGAGATATCCACTTCAAATTTAGAACTCTTAAATAAGACAACTTTTTAGCTACTATCTTTTAGCATATATTTTATATTTTCAGCTCTTAAAATGTGGGCAGGGGGGCATGGGGGGACATTGTTTTAAATGGAAAGGGGGGTAGTGTGAAACATCATTTTAAAGCTTATAAAATTCTCTATTTCAACTAACATTTTTAAATTTTTAAAAAATGTTTTTTAAGGTTTTGATTTTTCAATTTTTTGTTCTAAAAAAATCGATTTTTTAAGTTTTTTTTTTATACATATTTATTTATGTCAACTAAAATTAGTTTAAAAGTATAATTAACATTTTTTTATGATGAAATTAGGCATTTTTTAAAAATTATTTGTTTTTTGGAGGAATTTTGACATTAATACCCATTTTCAACCCCATTTTAAACCCAACGTTTTTTTTTTAAGTTTAAAAATATGGAGTTAAATGGAGAATATTATAAGCTTTAAAATGATATATTACACGACCCCCCTTTCCATTTACAAAAATGTGACCCCATGCCCCCCTGCCCACATTTTAAGAGCTGAAAGTATTAAATATATGCTAAGAGATAGTTTAAGTTGTCTTATTTAAAAGTTCCAAATTTGAAGTCGATATCTCAACTGGTTCAAAAGTTAAAAGGGGGGTGACTTTTGGACCGCTCTGTATAGCAAATTCTAAAATAAAGTTATTTTAACAAAATAAATAATGTTTTTAGTAATAAAAAACATCGGTATCTAATTTTATTTCTAACTGTTTCATAGTTTTCTTGGGTTTTAAGCTTTTCAGATTTTTTTGTTTAAACAAAATAAATAAAAATAAAATTTCGCTGGTAACTATGGGAACGTTCAAGTATTACGTAATGCAAATTTTGATCATTTTGGACCCCCACACCCCCCCCCCCCTGTAACGCTATTTTCCTATACCATTAACATGGGCGTAACACTCCAAAATGACCCCCAACCCCCTCTAGCAGCGTTACGTAATTCTTGAACGTTCCCTATAGGGGAAAGTATTGTTTTGTTAGCAGCAGTATTTTTTATTTTAGTTTAAATTGCTGTATGTATATTTAAAAATAGGTATGATTTATAACAAAAAATACGAAAATATCATTATTCCTTTTTGCGTGGAACGAAATAAGTGAAGTTCGTTAGAATAATCACTTGGTTCTTCTAATCATTCTTAAATCAGATGGAAACTGAAAGCGGCACATTTCCAGACTGGCGGCTTTTAGTCAAAGCAAAAGCACTTCAAACGACCAGGCTTTTATACCTATGACAAAAGCAATATTTAACAATTTTTGTTATACCTTGATAGGTCCCAGAACGACTTAAAACCTATAAATAAATAAATAAAATAAATAAATAAAAATTATTTTCTATATAAATTTTTTATATTACAAATAGTTGAACTTTTTTAGTTGGACTTCACTGAACTCAATTCAATTCAGTTCTTAAAATCAGAAAAAATTGTAAATCTATCAAAAGAGGGCTTGAAGAAATAATTTAATTTAAGGGGAGGATTGGTTTAGTGGACTACCGCGTCGTTCTTGAAGAGTTTACTACCCAAAATAGCGTAAGTTCGATTCTCACCGGCTCCGATTTGCCTTTTTCAGTTAATTAATAATTGAAATTTGGCGAAGGCGTAAGTGAAGCGGACACTCCCTATAAATTGGTTCGAAAGTCAATTAAAGCCGGTGGTTCCTTCTACTACTATCCCACACAAGTCCTGGGGATGCTTAATTAAGTAGAATAGTACGAGATTAAACAAAATGTAAATCCATAACCAACTGACCTAGAGGACTTAAAGACACATTACTAATGCTTGTGAGACTATTAATCCGGATATGGTATATGCAGCTTGCAGAAGAAATTTAATGTCACGATTTGAAAAGTGCATAGTTGAAAATGGTGGTCATTTCGAGTGTTTTATGTCATATGGGTAAAGTGAATGTTAGAATATGGCCAATAACACAATTAAATTACCTTTATCCAACACCTTCACAGAAAAACTTGTTTTGAGCACTATTTTAAATGTCAAAAGTGAGTTTTTTTCCACTAGTGACTAAAAAATTTTTCACCCACTCTTTTACGTACAGCTTTTGATCTCACCCAAAATTAGTTACATACCCTATTAATTAAGTATTATAACTATTCTATAAATAGAAGCACGTTAACTAAACCATAAAAATTAAAGAAAACCCCAAATTATTCTTTAGTTTTTGAATAAAATACTGTTTTTATTAAAAATTCTGTCATCACCGCGTCCATTTTGACGTTTGTAAAAAATGTAATACTAGCAATTGTTTATTTTTAATAGGCATACTTAGGCCAGGGCTACCTATTATTTTAGTATTAAGAAAATCTTAATATTTTTGACATAATTATTCTCAAAATTATAGATTTTTATTTAAAAATAAAAGTTGTTGGATAAAATTTAATTCTCAACTCGTGTATTAAGTGATTTTATCCACTTTAATACACTAGTTAAGAAAATAACTATTATTTGTCAAATATAAGATATTTTTTAATATAATTATATAAGTTATATAACTTCTTTTAATGTTTTGAAACTATTATCCGGATATCTCCGGAACGGCTTATCCGATTTAAAAAATTAAAAATGAATTTTAAGCAAAATAAAAATACCTTTCAAATAATGTATCAAGTGACATATATTGTCGTTTGAGATTTTTAAGTTGGGGTTGTTGGGAGTTGGGGGGTGAGTTTTAGAACTTTACCGATTACATAAATAGAAAGCTTACTGAAAATATCTAATTGACCTGCTTTTTAGATTTTTGATATCTCTTACAGTTTTCAAGATAATGACTGTAGGAAACTGTAAGAGATATCAAAAATCAGGTCAATTAGATAAAAATCAATCTTTCTATTTATGTAATCAGTAAGGTTCTAGAACTCACCCCCTAAGGGAAGGTTCAAGTATTACGTAACGAGAAATTTTGAAATTTTTGGTTTGGACTGTTTTGGGAAAATTGGAAGGGAAAGGACCTTTTTTTTTAATCATCAAAATTTTATGGGAATTTTTGGGATTTTTTTAGGCAGCAAAATTTCACGGTCAGGGGTAAAGCTGTTTTTTTCATTTGGTAAATTTCTGAATTTTTAAATTTTTAGTAGGGAAATATTTGCTCTGCCCCCCCAAATGCTTCGGAGCACCACTGAAAATATTATAAAAAATTTCTGTCAGGAGGTGTCAGCACCCCGATTTTTTACAGTTACGGGCCTGACCAGAACATACACGATTAATAAAATAATTATCAGTAATCGGAATAAACTCAGTTATGACTTATTATCAACGTTGAAAATAAACACAGAAACATAGGCTTACGGAATAATTTTGCCGAATTATGAGGGAAATTTTTATAAAGGTCACTAAATCGAAACATTTGACGACTAATTTGTTACACACAACAATATTGACTATACATATTAACTATAAATATGTATATATATATCGGTGTTTTTCGAAGAAAAAAACGATATTCTATTTTTATCTTTTAAGAATACGAAAGTTTTTAATTTTTTTTAATCGATAACTTTTTTCCTATCTAACTCATTTAAATGGAATCATTAAAAAAAATCAAGATAAAAAGAAATAAAAATGTAAATATTTAAAACCTCGCGTCAACGCTAGAATCGACGCGGCGCCTATGCGAGCACTGGAAATTCGCCGATGACTGATAATTATAAATAATAAAATGCTAGCGAGGAGCCCGTAGTATACTTATAACAGGGCTCAGGCGCTGTTAAGTAATAATTTAAATAATTACTTTAAATATGTACTTAAATATGATGAGCTATGTAAAGTAATTAAGGATTATGTTTTATCCAATTTAAATTAGTATTTTAAGTATTTAAAAATTTACTTTAATTTGTTTTAAATTATTTATAAATGTATAGTTAAAAATGCTTTTAATTTGTTTAGCTTTTAAATTTAATAAAAATGAAAGCATAAATATTTTCGAAAAATCCTTTGATGTTCATATAAAAGCGCAGAAGTAAGTTGACATTTATTTTTAATGCAAGCATAATATCTACTTCCAGAACTTAAAATATTATTACATCTGTTGGGAATATTATATTTTACTTTATTTTCATTTATGTAGGTAGATATTTTGAGGAGAATTTAAAAATTAGCATTAAATTATAGCGACGAGACACGTCAATTACTTTTCTAGACAATTTTTTTGCTAGTAATTACTAGTAATTACTTTTCTTTATAGACTTTTTGAAAATTTAATTAAAAACAAAAAAAAAAAGTTTTAATGGAATATACTACTGGCAAAATCTTGTTTAGTACACTGATACACTAGGTGCTCAGTCACGCGGGAAGCCGTGACGCACTTTGACAACAAAAAAATAAGAATTCATAAAAAAACACAGTAATTCACATGATTTCTCATATGAAATTATAAATCGAAATAGCGTTTACTGTTCTGTAAATTTAGCAGAAATAATAAATATTTGGACTTTACATACACTGCCGCACATTAAATTCCGGACACCTAAAAAATTGAAATTTTTTAAATTCAAGTATTTCGAAAACTAATTAATGGATTTGACTAATTCTTTTTTAGTTTTCAAGCTTAAACATTCTCTACTTTTGTTTGTTTTAAGAATGATTAATTTTTTTTCTTTCGTATTAACAGCAACGAATAATGTACAACTATGTTTCTTACCCCAACTTCTAGGACTTGCATGGTACGCCACTGCAACTGTTTATCAAATTATTAAAGTCTTTCTTATTGCTGCAGTTTTAATGAATATTTTCTTCTTTATTTTTTTACTTTTTTACTTCTGGTTTAGGAGATATTAGGATTTTCCTGAAAGTTGTCATTTATTCAGTCAACTCAAAAAGTACTAAATCAGCAGAGTTTTTTATTTGAAGCTCATGTTTTTTACTTCTTCTTCTACGCTCATGTCTTTTACTTCTTCTTCTACAGTTTCTTCATCCCGGGGCAACTTTTTATTGGCGTCTGACGGAGGCTTAACGGTGATTTCGCAGAACTGCCGCCGGACGGAGTGATCCTATTTTTTCTTCGACTCAAGTTTTTCAAACCCAATTTATGATTTTGATAAACTTGATTAGAAGATAAACGTAACTCGGTTAAGCTTCAAATTTAAAGCACAGCATTAATCAAATTCATGTAGTACTTTTTAAGTTAACTGAAAAAATGACAACTCTCAGGAAAATCCTGATATCTCCTAAACCAGAAGTAAAAATGTAAAAAAATATAAGAGAAAATATTCATCAAAACTGCAGCAATAAGAAAGACTTTAATAAACAGTTGCAGTGGCGTACCATGCAAGTCCTAGAAGATGGGATAAAAACCATAGTTGTACATTATTTGTTGCTGTTAAAATATTTTACATTTCAAATATTTCGCCTGCGTTGTCAGGAAGATTGCATTTTTACAAGAAATATCTAATCGTTACTATTTTGGTGCTGATTTTTTTTTATTATTGTGTGCACTGGTGTTTGCACAAAAAAAACTGTAACAATTTAAAATTTATATTACTGCAACATAATCATAAAGTTTTTTAAAGCTATAAAGATTATAATTATTTATACCTACTAATTAAGAAACTAAATATAGTGGTAATTAATGATAATTAAAATTTCTATATATTTTTTTTTAATATTTACCTATTAAGTAAATTTAAAATTTGCCTTGGTATTTAATTTGATCATTTAGGTCAACCGTAAGTTAGACATTTATGAATATTATACAGAACCGGGAAAAATATATTCAAACTGGTCCACTATAATATTGTCTGTTGTGTGATAAACACTCGAAAGTAAAAATACATTTTTCCTGTAACTAGATAATATTTTAAAACACGCTGGAAGATAAAATAGGACGATTTCAACCTGGTTAAGGGGTTAAGAATATTTTGCCATCAATCAGGACGGTGGTTTCGAAATGGAGGAGGTAAAGACCAAATTTGTCGACCTAAAAAACACAGTTTTAAGCTCTTAGGATACGGTTTAGGCCTGTTTTTTAGGGATACCTGCAGTACCTGCATTACTGTGCATTAGTCTGCATTAGGAAACGTTCAAGTATTACGTAAGGTAAATTTTGATCATTTTGGAATTTTATTTGGGTCAAATAAATATTTAGTTCAAGTAAAAAAATAATTTTAACTTCAAAATGATTTATTAATGTGAACAAAATGTTTTATTTGACAGAAATAACATTTATTTTTCACAAACAAATATTTATTTGTCCATATCCAAGCAAATATTTAGTTGACGCAAATAAACTTTTTTTCAGTGTACTATTATACTATAATAGTACTCTTGTAGTCATGAGAACATTCAAATTCATAATTTTTTGATTGACATGTTAGGGCACTTCAAGTATTAGGTAACGCAAATTTTGATCATTTTCGACCCCCCCCCCTGTAACGCTATTTTCCTGTACCATTAACATAGGCGTAACACTCCTAAATTACCATCACCCCCCTGGGAGCGTTACGTAATACTTGAACGTTCCCTTATGTATTGCAATTAGCTTAAAAATTATTTATCCACAGAAAAAACGATATCTTGAATCAAAGCAAAACGATCTTGAACCAAGGCCGCCATGGCTTTCGATATGTTCAACGCCATGACTGTCTTGGATCAAGTCCGCCGTGATCTTGGCATTTGAGGTCCTAGATTTATGGACATTTGTTTAAATCAAAGCCACTTAAACCATTTATTTAAGATCATATTATCTTAAACCAAGTATGTAGTTATCTTGATTCAAGATCATATTATCTTTATCCAAGATCATATTATCTTACACAAAGTCTTGGTTTAAGATAATATAATCTTGAATGAAGAGAATTATAATCTTGATTTAAGATTATGATTCTCTTGATTCAAGATCATATAATCTTAAACCAAGACTTGGTGTAAGATAAAGACCACACAGTCAGGTTCCAGGGTTAATAGAATGGTAAATATTTTTAAAAAATTTCCCACACATGTATAATATTATTTCGCACGCCTATGAAATATGATACTTTCTTACTCTGTTAATCGTGTGAAATTTGGTTTCATAGGTGGTCGTAGGAAAAAGCACTTGCTGTTGAAGAAAAACTTGTTGCAATGCCATTGCAAAATGGCGCTTATAGGTATAAATTATTTAAAGCTACTTACCCGTGAATTTTTTAAGTAAATTTGAAAATCCCCATCATTTGAGAGCAACAGATACAAATTAGTCCATTTTAAATCAGATAAAAACAAGACAACTGACGGCAAAAAAAAACAAACCTAACTTCTCTCCCGCGCATATTTTGAACTACTGCGCAAATTGTCTGCACGTGGGGTGAGGCCGGCAAACTCTTTACCGTAAGACAACAGGGGCTTTGAGTCAAGATAATAACTCTTGATTCTCTGTTACTATTTTAAATGTCATGCATTTAAGGAAAAAATCTTTGACACAAGGATTTTTCTACCAAGAGAATAATTAAAGGAAAC
The DNA here is from genome assembly GCA_958510825.1 of Brachypterus glaber. Taxonomy (NCBI): domain Eukaryota; kingdom Metazoa; phylum Arthropoda; class Insecta; order Coleoptera; family Kateretidae; genus Brachypterus; species Brachypterus glaber. Next base: position 12,600,560 of record OY294044.1, on the reverse strand, counting down.
CAAAGTCACAGATAATCTTGAACCGAGGATACATGATTTTAAAAGAAGATTATTACCTCGATTTAAGATAATATAAATCCAAGATAATTTATTATCTTCTGCCAAGATAACCTTTTTTTCTGTGTCGATACATAAAATTTTTGACTGGTTATTATAAATTATAACTTGAAATTTACAAGTACAGGAAGGACAGAAATTTTTAATTTTAAACAAAATTATAAAAATATTAATTTATTATTCCATCAATCTATTTTCTAATCATCAACTTGCTACTATTCAAAGTCTCCAGATTTGGAGAGGTATGAGTAGTTGTCTACATCTAGAAATAGATGGCGCACAAGTCTACATCAATCTAATGGCTATATTCCTTTTGCGAGTAAAGTCTAAAAACTTTTTCTTAATCAGCGTGCAGAGTTGACTCTTGGTACTGAAGAGGGCCAGCAGCCCGAAACTGTCAGTCTACCAATATCACTCTGTACGATGATTAGAAAATAGATTGATGGAATAATAAATTAATATTTTTATAATTTTGTTTAAAATTAAAAATTTCTGTCCTTACTAATTTTACGTCTAACCACCCGTTAGTGGTACTATGTGCTTGAGACACACAAGTCTTCAACTTGCTACCATTCAAAGTCTCCAGATAAGGAGAGGTATGAGTAGTTGTCTACATCTAGAAATAGATGGCGCACAAGTCTACATCAATCTAATGGCTATATTCCTTTTGCGAGTAAAGTCTAAAAACTTTTTCTTAATCAGCGTGCAGAGTTGACTCTTGGTACTGAAGAGGGCCAGCAGCCCGAAACTGTCAGTCTACCAATATCACTCTGTACGATGATTAGAAAATAGATTGATGGAATAATAAATTAATATTTTTATAATTTTGTTTAAAATTAAAAATTTCTGTCCTTACTAATTTTACGTCTAACCACCCGTTAGTGGTACTATGTGCTTGAGACACACAAGTCTTCAACTTGCTACCATTCAAAGTCTCCAGATAAGGAGAGGTATGAGTAGTTGTCTACATCTAGAAATAGATGGCGCACAAGTCTACATCAATCTAATGGCTATATTCCTTTTGCGAGTAAAGTCTAAAAACGTTTTCTTAATCAGCGTGCAGAGTTGACTCTTGGTACTGAAGAGGGCCAGCAGCCCGAAACTGTCAGTATACCAATATCACTCTGTACGATGATTAGAAAATAGATTGATGGAATAATAAATTAATATTTTTATAATTTTGTTTAAAATTAAAAATTTCTGTCCTTACTAATTTTACGTCTAACCACCCGTTAGTGGTACTATGTGCTTGAGACACACAAGTCTTCAACTTGCTACCATTCAAAGTCTCCAGATAAGGAGAGGTATGGGTAGTTGTCTACATCTAGAAATAGATGGCGCACAAGTCTACATCAATCTAATGGCTATATTCCTTTTGCGAGTAAAGTCTAAAAACGTTTTCTTAATCAGCGTGCAGAGTTGACTCTTGGTACTGAAGAGGGCCAGCAGCCCGAAACTGTCAGTCTGCCAATATCACTCTGTACGATGATTAGAAAATAGATTGATGGAATAATAAATTAATATTTTTATAATTTTGTTTAAAATTAAAAATTTCTGTCCTTACTAATTTTACGTCTAACCACCCGTTAGTGGTACTATGTGCTTGAGACACACAAGTCTTCAACTTGCTACCATTCAAAGTCTCCAGATAAGGAGAGGTATGAGTAGTTGTCTACATCTAGAAATAGATGACGCACAAGTCTACATCAATCTAATGGCTGTATTCCTTTTGCGAGTAAAGTCTAAAAACGTTTTCTTAATCAGCGTGCAGAGTTGACTCTTGGTACTGAAGAGGGCCAGCAGCCCGAAACTGTCAGTCTGCCAATATCACTCTGTACGATGATTAGAAAATAGATTGATGGAATAATAAATTACAAGTACAGGATAATAATACTATATTAGCCTGGTATATGATTACACGAAATGGCTATTGCCAGGTTTATTATAGCTATTACTGAAAAAAACAATGAAAAAAGTAATTAAATTTTAATTTGAAATTTGGGTTTATTATTATACCAGCATAACAAAAAGCTTTGGAGGCAGCAACCATGAAAAGTATTAGTAACGTTCGACGCACACTCATTTATCAATTTTTTCTATGACGAATTTTGAATTAAGTTTGCGTCAAAGCAACAAAAAAGCAAAATAAAATAAAAATCCTGCTTTTAAATTATCTATACAATAGACGACGTAAAACTTTTATTTTCGTATTGTTACATTCAATTCTATTCTCGCTGCAATGGTTTATATCCGTTAAGAATTTATATATGGACTTGACGGGTAAAAAACAAGCCGTGAAGATATAGTCGGCTTACAAGTAAAAGGCACTAAGTCACTTTTTTGCAAAAATGGGATTTTAATGACACTGTAATTAATTTTTGATGATCTATGTATAGGTAAACCGAACTAACTTCTAGGTGAACTGCCAAGGGAGATACCCACTATACAAAACGCACCAATTTGATTTTGATTAAAATTTTATCTGGCAATAGGCACTAAGTCACTTAGTGCACTTAGTGCGTTTTACTTGTAGATTATTTCAAATGTTTGCACTAAGCGACTTTCTAAAAAGAGTTAATTTATAAAAATATGATTGCTTGAATCATTTATATGATACAATATCGCGTTATTTATTGTACTGACAAACGAATTCAAATTTTGCTATTTTAAAGTTGATGGAATAGAGACAGAACAGAGAAACATAACAGAGAAACAGAACGTTACCTGTAAAATGACAATGCTTTTTACGTGTACTTTCGATGTGTAGGTAATAAATTAATTTTCATTTGCATTGGTTTTTTTATTATCAGATAATATTTCAAAACTAAATTCAAAATCTCGGTGCATTTCTGAGGGGTGTTGCACCGTGAAGTGTTTTTTTATTAATAATAATTCATTATAATTATTGACTTTAGGAGATGCTTCTTTGCCGGCACAGCAGATGGCCTCTGAAAACTGTCTTAGTTCTGACATAGTAAGCAGTTTCATATAATTAATACTAATTAATTATTATTATTAATTTTGGAAACGTTCTTTAAACAATCAAAAAGTCAAAACCCTTCTTTTAAAAATTTAGTTTTTGAAAATTTATGTAAATATCTTGTTTTCTACTTTATAGTTATACATTACGTTTAATTAATAGAAGGGTTTTAATTTTAAATAGTTGTTTTTTATATTATTTTATTGACTTAATGCTCTTTACTTGTAAGCCGACGTCGTGGGCCTACAAGTAAAAGTCCATGTCTCTTCTCAAATTTAGTTGAATTAAACTACTTCAATTTTTCTTTATTTAACTGCAAAGGATTTTATGTCCAAACATGTCATTGCAATTTGCGGTAGTTTTTTTCCAAAAACAATTATTACAAAAATTAAAAAACAACAATGAAAGTTAAATTTGTCAATATCTCAAAACTATGTTTTTGGACTTAGTGCTCTTTACTTGTAAGCCGACGATATAATGCTTCAAATTCTATAGTATACTCAGTTCATAGAGAAGAAAAGGTCCAGCCTGCGCAAGATTATTTTGTGACAGAACGGGGAAGCGAAATGACGTAACGCAATAATGCGCAGTACGCATCTCTGTCAGCTGTGAAATACTGTCGGTCGTAAAACAATTCGTCACCCCAGTATTCATTTGTCGTATCTCCAAAGATCCCCCAGTATAAATCTTAAAATGTCCGAAAATAGAGATATGGCAAACCAATACTGGGGGACTAATTATTAGTAGTTTGTTTATACTGTCAGTACTGTCAGATAGTCGTTTGTTTCTGTTAGTTTTTCGACTTCTACTGTGTTTTAATTGTTTTCTGGCTACATTTGTTTATAACTTTAAACATGACCTGTATTGTTGCTTTATGAAGAGCAAAGGGTCAATCTGGTGTACTCAAAGTAGGTGTGCAAAATCCCGAAATTCAAACACACCTCGAAAAATTCTTATAAAATAATTAAAAAAAATTATTTCGACGTTTCTTCGTATATATTTATTGGTTTTTGTTGCATTTTTTACAATTTTTATTTGACACATAAAACTAAGATTAAAAAATACTTGTCAAAAGCAACAATAATAGTGCATGTGCAAGTTTATCGCAGATGCGCAAGGCACATTTATCACACTTTTCCGCAACGGCTTTGGAGGTCTTACCTTGTCTATGACTCAGTTGTATCTTTATCCTGGTGAAATTTTAAGTTAAGGTTATTGAATTGTATTTTTATATTTTTAAGGGGCGCCCTCTATAACTTTTCTGTTTTTTTTTTTTCAAATTAATAATAGTATATTATTCAACGAGCGAATAATAATTGCTATTTATCAATAAGGGTAAATTTTGAGACACCTTATACCGGGTGTTTTTTTTTAACCTGAAACTTTCAATTATCTCAACTACTAGAATTTTAGAAAAAGAAATGTAAGACAAAAGTTGTTTATTTTAAGGGGGGAAATAAAACGGATTATTTCCTTTTTACGGATATTTACGTTTTCAAGGTTATTATAAGGTCAACTTTGTTTTTTTTAAATAGAAACATATATTTTTTTCCAGCTATTTAATTCTCCTCAAAAAAATAAAAATCTTTTGTAAAAAACTTTTTTGATCGAACTTTTAGTTGCAGATAAAACACAGCCACACAAAATTAAAAAAGTTGGATGTATTTTGAGTCTCTGAATCCGAATCTGAAGTTGAAATTTGAAAGTTAGCTCCCATTTTCGACACAATCTCAAAAAACCTATCATATCATTGCGAAAAGTAGTTTTTTGAGCTTATGTGGAAAATGGGTGCTAACTTTCAAATTCCGACCACAGATTTAGATTCAGCTGCTCAAAATATATAGGGAATAGACTAGTCGCTTCTCCAACTAAAAGTCCCACCAAAAAAAGTTTTTTTATGAAAGATTTTTATGTTTCAATTTAAAAAAACAAAGTTGACCTTGAAAACGTAAATATCCGTAAAAAATAAATACGTCAACTTTTGCCTTACTTTTTTTTTCTAAAATGAATAGTACTCGATATATTTGAAAGTTTCAAGTTAAAAAAAACACCCGGTATATTGGAAAAAACACCCGGTATATTGGATATAGCCAATAAGAAAGATTATAAAGTTTGACGTACGGATCTGTGGCTACGGGAAATATGTTAGGAGTGTGTGTGCAAGTATTTGTTTATTTATTTGTTTATAGTCATTCTGGGACCTCGAAGGTATAGTGGGAGGCCCGTTGTAAGCACGCACGCCTTATACCGCTCTTGACGGAAAGAAGAAAGCGCGAATGATTCCTCCCCCTTACGTCGGAGATTTTCTTTCATGCGGAGAACTATAGGTGTTTTTATATGAGAACATATTGGGCTACACGCACAATTTATTTAGACAACGAACAAACATTTTTGTGCCTCCCATTACGCCTAAATTGAAGAAATGTAGTAAACTTTTAAACTTAAAAGTGCACAGCTCCGCCATTTTGAAAGAAAAAATTCTGATTTTTGTTGTGGTTATCCATTTACTATCCCTTTATACAGTGTTAAAAAATAAAATAAAAAAATCAGTGTGCCGTAAAAAGAAATAAAAAAATTAAGGAAACATATTTAAAAAAAAATGGCTGTAAGCGACCTTTAATTTATTTTTCAAACATTCTGAAAAAAATCAGAAAGGATACCCTTACCTCAATAAACAAATTTGAAGGGTGAGACCTCCAAATTTTTCAATTTAAAATTTTGTTGGGTCACTTTGGAAATTCCAGATGCAATTCAGCCTAGATTAGCCCTTGAGCTTTAATTATATAACTTTATAGTAACTCTCTGTATTACCTATAAATATTTTACGAACATACTTATAAAAATATAAGTAGATATCGATAGCTGTCAACCTAGCCTTTTTTCTAAGATGTTAAATTAATATGAACGAGCTATAGCAACTTCTCATTATAATTTAAAACGTAGATTAGTCATAGTGACTTATTGTAATGGATGATAATCCCCCGGGGATTAGAAAGTCAAATCCCATGGATAAACAAGCCGTGAAGAAATGCGTTGCTTCGTATTGCATAATGTATTATACTCTTAGCAATGGATAGTATATTGTGTTTACCTTAAAAACGAATAACGGGACGTATATATTCGATTGTTTGTTTGTCTGTCACAGCCGTTTATATCTAGAACTATATAAGCTAAGAATCTAAAATATGGCACACGAGTACATTCAACGAACTAACAACTCTTCTCTCTAGAATCCGCATAGCGTTAATATAAAGTATCGCCAACATCTCTGTTTGTTTGTAAACAAATAGTAGGTATATTCAGGCCTGAACAATAACAATTACCAGTAACTGATATTGTTGTCTCTGTTAGAACAAAGCTGTGCGAGTAAGACAGACAAATGTATATGTTGGCTACGTTTTTGTCAGTTTTTACAAATGAAATGCCTATTCTAGAGAGAAGAGTTATTAGTTCGTTGAGTACATTGCATTATGAAATATGAAATATGGAAATATGGAATTTACCACTGTTTGGAAATTATTAAACAAAAATTATAAGCATTTTACCTTTTATTTTTTATAAAATTTAATTTAATTTTGTGTTAAATTTCTACCTAATTTTATATTCTTATGGGGGAGAGGGCCATTGATTATGGGGACTTAAAAACCCTCGATAAAACATGAAAATTTGAAATATCACAATGTTCGCATATTTAGGTATACACGGAAAAAAAAATTATAGCTAGGAGCGCTATAACACACATACCAAGCAAATTATAATCGCTTATTATATAAATACAAGGCTTTCTCTTACAATTATGGCAGTCAGTGTAAAAATTTATATGAAATACTTTAATTGTTTAGTGAATAATAAAATATAACAAATAGTATGGCATTTATAGCTTAAATAGATTTAATTATTGTCCGTGCTAATAATTTTTATAATATAATAAAATTTCTGTAAATTTATAATAGTGCCTGTAATAAATATAATCGTGTCTGTAATATATATAATCGTTTCCAATTTATTTTTAACATTATTAGTTATTGTGTCCCTTATAATCTATAGCTTAAATCACTATAATTTGCCACTGTTACCAAATATCTTATAATGTATAGCGCAGAGCCCACTAATTTCTTTCCGTGTAGCTGAAGCCTCTTAAAATAGCCACCCTGTATATAGTTATTCTCTTGTTTTATGGGCGCGAAGAGTCAGAGCCGTAGCTATGGGGGTATTTGAGGGGAACACTTCCCCAAGCACATCGATTAAGTTGGTAAATTAGAATTTGAACTGCTGGTAATTATTCGTCAAAAAGTTTGAAAAAATTCCGAGCTAATGTCATTATTGTCATCACTTGTTTTTCTTAAAAAAAAAAAAAAACGTTGGTAATTTCTTAATCAAAAAAAGGTTGGAAATTCTTTAGTCAAAAAGTTGTCAAAATTGCGATTTATTCCCCAATTGCCTTCGTTTGGCTCTGCGAGGAGTACATATAACATTCTAAGCCTCAAGTATAAATCAAAAATTCTAATATTAAATTTAAAAAAATAATATGATTACCTGTTTTATATACCCGCAATATAATCATTAGACTTGCAAATTTTGTATTGAAAATGAAATACAGGTGTGCCATTCTTAGAATATTTTAATTGTTTATTAGTTTATAATGGGGTTTTAATAATAAATTGTAATTTATCATACCTACAATATGTAATTGCTGACTAATTATTTATATTTGAAAAAACCTTATTAAATTACTGACATGTAATTTAAATATTTATAATTAGTAGTCTTTAAAATATTAAGAAAGTTAAGAGCGTCTTAAATATCAGCGTTAAACTAAAAATTTTGCCTAAAACTAAATTATAATTAAATTTAAGCACGGCTACACACATGACTTTTTAATATAAATTATATACCTATATTAATTAATTTGCCCTAAAATACAAAAAAAACTGTAAGTTTAAAAGGATATATAAATTTATGTAATCATCAATAGTTTGTTTGGGTCTTTAAGAGACAGGCGCAGCCTATGGCTCATTTATCTAAAAAAATACTTAATCTGAATTGAAATTTGGGGCAGTGAGTCTATGCTCACTGATGCGAGTTGCATCTGTCATAATTTGGGGGGGAGTGAGTCTCTGCTCACTGATGCGAGTTGCATCTGTCATAATTTGGCGCTGTGGAGTGGGTGGGAGGGGGATGGGGAGGGATGTGATAGGGGAAATTTATGTAAAGGATCCCGCACGTTTCTTATGGAAAATGGCCGGCTAAATTCGTTGAAATTTCGTAGAAAGGTAGTTCACAGCATGCGGATCAAAGAGCACTAGGCTCGAAAAATTATATTTTTCGAGAAATAGCAGAACGATATAGAAAAGAATCCCAACCAGTTGGCGTGGGGCATTAAGAGGGGATCACTGTTGGGGAAGGGGCAATGACAAACAAAAATCGATAAAACCAAAAAACAAGATGGCCGACCTGTCAAAGTGAGACTTTTTGAACGGGAGGTCGTAGAAACTTGAAATTCCGTAGGTACAATGACAAACAAAAATCAAAAAAACAAAAAAGCAAGATGGCCGACCTGTCAAAGTGACATTTCTCGAACGGGAGGTCGTAAAAACTTGAAAAAGTACAATGGCAAACAAAAAACAACAAATGTGACTTTGACAGGTCGGCCATCTTGTTTGTTGGTTTTGTCGATTTTTGTTTGTTTGTTATTGTACCTGTACATACTGAGTTTTAAGGTTTTACGACCTCCCGTTCGAAAAATGTCGCTTTGACAGGTCGGCCATCATGTTTTTTTAGTTTTGTCGTTTTTGTTTTTCATTGTACCCATACATACCGAATTTCAAGTTTCTACGACCTGCCGTTCGAAAAATGTCCCTTTGACACTTACGCCATCTTGTTTTTTGATTTTGTGGATTTTTGTTTGTCATTGCCCCTTCCCCAATAGCGCTTCCCTCTCAATGCCCCACCCCAACTGTTTGCGATTATTTTCTATAACTTTTTTAGGAAAAACCCGAACCACGTACATCGTTCTGCTGTTTCTCGAAAAATATAATTTTTCAAGCCTAGTGTACATTGGCTTTGATCAGCATGCTTTTCTACAAAATTTCAGCGAATTTTGCCGGAGGCCATTTTTCATAAGAAACGTGCGGAGTAAAAGGGCACCATGCGCCTTAGTAGATTTAATAGCGATTTTTCGACCTAAATGTACAGAAACTTATTTTCTTAGTTTCTGATATAGAATAATAGGTTTTTGCCATTTTAGTATTTAATTTTTGGTCCTCGAACCGTAAAATTTCACCTTCCAATGATTTTTTCTCGAAAACAGTTACAATAATTATAGCTTTTAATGTATTTTAAACTGGGGAATCACATGCGAAAAATTAAATCACAAAAAAGTCACACAAAAAAAAGTTTGTGACAAAAAACTGATAAGCCCTCCCCCTTTCGCACCCTCCCGTTTAAAATAGGTACATGAAAATATCATACGAAGATTAGTTCACGTGCAAAACCTTTTTGCCACATATCAAAGGGTTCATGAGTTATTAAATAAAATCATAAATTAACAAACAAATTTAGCCACTTTCAAAGGGGCATATGTTTATGAGAATTTTTTGTCATTATTTATGATGTAGAATCTCCCCTTTTGGACCTTATTTCAAATACACCCTGTATACTATTACTGTCTATAGATCTATTTTCCCCATATTTTTAACTGGTTCGCCAGATATAAAACACATAAAAATAATAATTTTAATATAAATTTTATTTGTTTCCGTATTTTTGAATAACATGAATTTTATCTACTAAATTATAATAATACTTTTAAAACTTCATTGAATAATACATTTTAAACATAAATTACACACGTGTGTTTATTGCAGTTTTTTTTTGTAATAATTAGTTTGCATGTATTTTTATTGCACTTTTACTATGGGCAATTACAGAGCCGTCAATTAGTAATACATTTTTAATAACATTGTTTGGTATCAAGGGCGTACCCAGGATTTTCCTCTGGAGGATGGCGGGCTAACGGATTTGTATTTGCCATTTTTTAAATTTGTTTAATATATATTTTAATGCTTTAATTATTTTATTCTTACGTACGTAACTTTAAATATTTGGTATATAGTTTAAAGCCGCAGGCGAATATTTTTAGAAATTTGAGGTTCACGTATTTTCCAACGGCCCAAAATTTATAAGAAAAAATATTTTATAAAAAAATGTTTGCCCCGGGAAAGTTGACCGAAATTAAGAATCTGTGATTACATTATTGGTATGTAATTATGTGATATGCGATATGTTCAAATTTTAAGAATAGTTTTTTTTTATTTTTCTTATATAGAAAGAAAAAATATATCATTGTGAAATTTTGTAGGTATGTTTATTTATATTTAAAAAATACAACATTTTTTAGATTTTTAAAATGCCATTTTTTGGCCATAAAATTATTTGGAAAAAAACATCAAAAAACGGTGGTCGCCCAGATTACGGCCGTTTGGATCGACTGAAAAAAGAAAAAACGGGATATTACATATATTATTGAAGTCGCTATAGCCCGAACTAAAAGATTATTTTTTTGGCCAGGTATATACCAAAAATTTTATACAATACAGTATTAAGAATAACCAACAATTTACAAATCCTTTAGAAGTTGATTTAAAAGAAAATATATATTTAAAACAACCTTATTAAAAATAGGTCTAAGCATACTTTCTGACTATTTATTTTTATTTGAAAATTAAACTAAATAAACGTTAAAATAAGGTCTTAGAAACAGTAATTGCTTTCAAATTTAATTTTCGACGTGTTTGTATTTTAAACAATTACCATTGTGTTTTAGGATAATTTAGCTAGAATGTGTAATCTAAATAAATACATACATAAATATTTATAAAAGACTAAAATACAATAGCTATAAAGTTAATATAGTAGGCCATGTAAATTAAAAATATAATTTATTTGATAAACATATGACAATGCAAATTACCATCACAATTAAATGTATAAAAACAAAAGAAATTTATAAATTACTATGACGATAAGATGCAAGGCTAACATTAATTGTATTTTTGCTAAAAATACCGTTTAGGTCCTGAACCATAGACAATGGGGCAGAAACAAAAAATTTCCAACTAAGAATTGTTATTTTCCAACTTTTTACCCAAGATACAACAAATTTCAACTTTGGTTCACTCCTAAATATTTTTTTTTTGCGTATTTTTGTGTTTTATGACGTTTTATGTCGATATAAATCCATTTCAAGCAAAAAAAAAATTGTTGCTCGGTCAATGGGGCTCCACGATAACCTAAGAACCTTTTAAGCTAGAGACTTGAAATTTAGCATACAGGTAGGTATTTAACAAAAGTTCTAGCTCGGGATTGTTTTTGGTGAACATTGGGGTGGGCACCCAAATGGAGTTTCTGCTTACCTGCCTTTTCCTGGGGGTGTCTTCTTCTTGGGCACAAGGGTTGGTTCGTTTTACACGTTTTACACGTTTTACACGATGTGATTTAATGGATGTATTTTCACAGTGAGGAACATTCACGAAGGGCTATTGTTTTCCCTTTTGGAAGCGATATACGTTCGGAGCGTATTTGTCTGAATGGGGAAAATACAATATTTTTTTACAAAAATTTGAAACCCCCACGGGGGTGAGGGAGTAAATATTTTTAAATGTTGTCAATATTTTCGTCAAAATTGGTATATAAGGGTTTTCGGGGTCGACGAATCTGAATCTGGTAATCATTTTTTCTAATTTTACCCCCTGGGGACGGGGGATAGTTTTCGCGAAAATTAGTATATTGGGCTTTTTGAGGTTGCTGAAAGTGAATCTGAATCCCCCTGAGGGGGGGAGTAGTTTTCGTTAAAATTGGGATATTGGGGTTTTTGAGATTGCTGAAAGTGAATCCGATAATAAAAAAATCCATTTCAAGCGCGGTGAGAAATGGGAAAGCTCTTTTACTGGGCAATGTATAATAATTATGTATTAAGTCTTAATAAATAAGGTTCATTTACAATAAAGAGTGCTTTTTAATTTACTCGCTGTTACGTCAGAGTCGTATTTTCTCGTTGAAGAGAGTTTACTTAATTAAGCATCGCATAAGTCCAAGACTTTTGTGGGCTACTAGTAGAGGGTACCACCGGCTTTGACTGAGTTTCGAACCAGTTTAAAGGAAGTATCTCTGTTTCAGTTGTCGCCTTCGCCAAATTTTTGTTTAAAAAAAATGTCAAAAATTATCAAAGGCAACATGCTTAATTAAAATATTACTAAAAGTTATTTTGAAACTACTAGTCATAGTCCAATTTTTTACTGAGATAATTTATGCGGTATGTTTACCTTTATTTATTTATTTATTTGAAATAGATACACAGAATCATGAAGAGCCCCAAATAAGTAAAAAAACTTGTGCTAGGGGCTCTCCACTAATTTTGAGAAAAAAAAACCTCAAAATATTTTCAAAGTTGACAACCAAACGTAACAAATAATTTCAATCTTCGATCTTCGCCTTTCCTCCATTTTTACAGGTTCCTTGTTCCTCAATATCTACCATTCCTACCTTCCAAATTTGTACTTGTACCTTAACTTCGATTGGAATTGATAAAATGTAACATATAAGGGCTCTAAATTTTTAGTCATGAACTTGTGCGAAAAGCAAGATTTATTGTTCTAGAAGCTAAACACCACAAAGGGTTAACTAGGGGTACTTGAATTGAATTTTATACCAAACTTTCTCACATTTTATTAACCCTTTTTGTGGTGGATTTTCATCGAATCTAAGGGTGATACCCCTTTACGTGTTTTTTATGTTTTATATGATAGAAAAATGTGTTTTTGAAATATTTTGAATTTTTTTATTTTTGAACTCCTTTAAGAGGTCATATAAAACATAAAAAACACGTAAAGGGGTATCACCCTTGAATTCGATGAAAATCCACCCCCACAAAGAGGGTTAAACTACCCCCCAAGCACCAAAAAAAGTAGTAAATCATAAAGTTTCTCAAGAAAAATTGAGTTAAAGGAATCCAGTCAGTTATGTTTAATAAAATGTAAGAAAGTTTGGTATAAAATTCAATTCAAGTACCCCTAGTTAACCCTTTGTTTAATAGGACGTTTAGCTTCTAGAACAATAAATCTTGCTTTTCGCACAAGTCCATGACCAGACAAAAATTTTGAGCACTTATACGTTACTTGTTATCAATTCCAATCGAAGTTACAGATGTTTAAAGAAGAGGCTAAAAACCTCTTTTTTGTCCTAGTATGCAAGTTGTCCCGATTTATGACAGTTTCCCCTATCTGAAAAATACAAGTAGATAAAACCTTTCGCTTACAATAAAAGTGTAGTTTTAATTAGAGCATAAAATAAATATTCTAACTTAATTAAATTAGTAATCTAATTAAAACTGCAGCAATATATATTAATTAAAAGATTATAGTATTTCATATTATTAAAATAGAGATAAAGATAAAAATTTAATAGCAATGCCAGCCTGTACCGCTTGGAATGCTTTTATGATGAATTCCTTCCATATTACTCTGAAAAGAACGCCATTCCCTGGAAACTTTCAACCATAAACGTCAGCTCATGTATCTGTAATAAAATTTTTGACAAAGTATTCTACGATAAGTTGGACCGCGTGCAAGTAGATAGATAAAAACATTCGCATTTATCACCAATAATATACGCTATAGCGTGTATATTACACATGCATACCGGGGACTAAGAACAAAACGAAACAAGCTGAAACGGATAGCTTTCTATATGGGTGGCAATATTTTTAAATGAAATATCCGGAAACTAAAATCTTACAAGAAAATTTATTAAAAATATTTTTGTAAAAAAACGAGAATGATTTTTATTTGCAGATCTGTGTACGAATTTTTATCCAGTGATCAGATGATGTGACTACTACAAGAACCTGAATTATTTTAAAAGATCTGTCTACCTTCAAATTAAAACAAAATCTTTTTTTTATATAGAAAGAAAAAAGATAGCATTGTGAAATTTTGTAGGTATGTTTACTTATATTCAAAAAATACAACAAAATTATATTTTTAAAGTGCCATTTTTTGTCCATAATTGTTTTTTCGAAACAAACATCAAAAGAAAGTGGTCGCCATGATTCCGGCCGATTGGATCGACATTATCCAGTATTGAAATAGCTATAGCCCGAACTAGAAGAAATTTTTTTTGCCAAAAAATAACAAAATTGCTGACGTTTTTTTTTTGAAAATATTTGAAATTTTTTAAAAAACTTTCGCCATTTTGTTATTTTTTGGCTAAAAAATTTCTTCTAGTTCGGAATATAGCCACTTCAATACTGAATAATATCCGGTTTTGTTTTTTTTTGTCGATCCAAACGGCTGGAATCATGGCGACCACTTTTTTTATGTTTTTTTCAAAAAAAATTTATAGTCAAAAAATGCAACATACCTACAATTCCGTATGATATCTTTTTCTTTTTTCATAATTTTTTTTTCAATATTTTAAGGCAGAAAGACCCCTTAAATCGAACAATTTGTTTATATACACCGACAGACAGATGACATCTTTTAATATCTTTTAATATACAAAATTTGTCACATTTTCTTGAGGTTTGGTGGCATTTTTAATATGAAAATATATTTTTTGAGCCGAATTTTTAAATATACACAATATTTTCTTGAAAATTGTAAAAAATTCACCCCGGGTGTTTAAATTTTTTATTAAAGATTGAGATATGTTTTTGGGGTCGCTAAAACTGAATCCTCAAGGGAAGGTTAACACCATGCCATAAGTAACCACATTTCGTTTTTAGTTACACAAAAAAACATTCACCAATAATAGCGTGCATACATATTAGGCAGAACTTATTTTTAATGTGACACGTTTTTAATCTGATAAAGTGGTTTGTTGTTCATATTTTTATTTGTCACGGAAATAGTTTCATATTGCGATATGTTCTGAATATGACATAATTTAGTTTAATCAAGCTTTAATTTATAACTTCACGACTAGTAGTTTGAAACGAATATTTTTGGGAATTAAACATCACGTCTTGTTACCTTTTCAACCTCGTATCTCCAAAAATAGTGTATTGTTTTACTAAGAGGAAAAGTGAAGCTTTTTTTTACTAGTCTGTAGAATTTACGTACGACGCGAAGCAGAGTCCGGAAACTACAGACGAGTAAAAAAAGCACTTTTTCTCTGAGTGAAACAAACTATTTTTTCTTCAAGCATCCTATATATATTTTTTAAATATTAATTTATTCAGTAATAAAGTATGTTTTTTTTATTAAAATAGGCAAATAAAACCCTTTCGAAATAAACTTAAACCTTCCTTAGCTCATTTTAATTTTTTTTCGTAGACTTAATCGTACACTTTTCGCTATTTCGATGGTAATTTGTCTAATGTAGCATTTGCAATTTCGGAGAGATTTGTAGGTGTGTATACCATATATTCTTCTTCAATTATTTTTAATCAATTTCACACAAGGTTTTTGCACAGAATCTCGAGTCAACCACCTGTTTACATAATAAACAAACAAGTTTGAAGTATGGCTGTCATCAATGTCAAAGAGTGCTACCGCCAGTGGTGGTTTTGCTAACTAACTTTTTTTTTACGGCGTACAACAATGAACTCATTTTTTTACTGTAAAAAATATATCACTTCTAACTAGTGTTTTCAGTTATAAAATTTTTGTACGCTTGAAGAAAAATACATTTTCAGTTCCTTGCACTAATCAACTCGGTACATAATGACTGATAACTTATAAGTCCAGTCAAATAACGAGAAATTCCTATGTTAAATTGCAATAAATGTACACGGGCTGATATTTTAAAGGGTAGTTGTGGATAGTAACAGAACCCTCCTGTTAGTTTTTCACCGCGTGATTTGCGTAAGGGGTGTGCGCTATTTTCAATTTTAGGGGTGAGTGCGGTTATCTAGCTAAATATACATCTTACGATAAAAAAAATTTTCAGAAACTTTTGTTTGGATCATTTTTTTTTAATATATTAGTAACAATCGAGTTATAAATACTCAAAAATGGCCATGTTTGGGGAGAAATTGTTTTTTTTCGATTTTTTAGTCAAATTATTCATCGGAGGATAAAAGTGCTTATGAGCTAACTTGTACCTCTTAAAATTCTCTTTAAGTATTTTGTTACGGTTACACTGGGCGCTGAAGGTCAAATTGCTCCCTCTGTAACCGTACCAAAGTACCTAAAAAATTTATAGTATATAAAACTTATAGTGAATTTGTCATCCGATGAGCCTAAAAATAAAACTTTTTTACTCCACAAAAAAGTAAACGACTAAAAAAAAGGTCCTCAACTTTTTGTGAAATATCAAACTTTTGTATTTTGAATCCCTGCAATATACTACGTTTTTTTTTTGTGAAATATACAACTTTTGATTTGGAATAATGAAATATACAACTTTTCAAGTTAGGTGGGGACAGAGCCGTAGCTATGGAGGGGAGGGGAGTGGGGGGAGCCTCCCCCCACCTATCTTGAAATCAAAAAAGTTGCATATTTCATGGATTAATAACATAAAAGTTGCATATTTCATGGGTTAAAAAAAAATTAAATAATAAATTTTTAATTTTGGGAAAAAAGTAGTAAATTTCATGTATTAAAAATATAAAAGTTGGGATTTTCAAAAAAACTTGCATATTTCATCTATTCAAAATATAAAACTTGCATATTTCATGGGTTAAAAATAATAAAATTATAAATTTTTTATCTTGTGAAAAAAGTTGTAAACTTCATAGATTGAGAAATATAAAAGTAAGGATTTTCAAACCTTGAAAAAATAACTTAACCAGAAGGTGTAATTTGATAACTTTTTTTTTGAGAAAGGGTGGGACCTTTTTTTTTTAGTCATGAACTTTTTTTTTGTCGAGAAAAAAAGTAATGTTTTTGGGCTAAAAAAAAGTTGTAATTTTTGACCTCCTCCCCGCCCCACCAAATCTCCTTCGCTACGGCCCTGGGTGGGGGATGCTTCCCCCCCCCCCCCATAGCTACGACCATGCCACTATTTTTTTCTATATTAATTACTTTAGTTTTGTTACAAAGTACAATTTATTTCAATAATGTTTTATAAGAACAAAAATTAATAAAAACATTCATTATTTAATATTTGCTACAATCATAAAGCAAAAGTCGTTTAATGCGATTAATGTTATAATAAAAGACATTGTTCATGTAGATTTAAATAATTTATAAACTAACTCGTACAATGGCATTGTTATGTTTCATGAAAGGAAGAAAATAATGGACATGCCAGTTGCCAAATAAATAATAAGAGTATATAAAATAACAAGCAGTGAAGATATGTAATGCTTCGCATTCCATAGTATACCTTTCACAGTAGATAATATCGTCGGCTTACAAGTAAAAGGCACTAAGTCACTTTTTTGCAAAAATTGAATTTTAATGGCACTGTAATTCATTTTTGATGATCTATGTATAGGTAAACCGAACTAACTTCTAGATGGACTGCCAAGGGAGTTAATCACTACACAAAACGCACCAATTTCATTTTGATCAAAATTTTATCTGGCAATAGGCACTAAGTCACTTAGTGCACTTTTACTTGTAGATTATTTAAAATGTTTCTGCACTAAGCGAGTTTCTAAAAAGAGTTAATTTATAAAAATATGATTGCTTGAATCATTTATATGATACAATATCGCGTTATTTGTTTGTTGTACTGACAAACGCATTCAAATTTTGCTATGTTAAAGTTGATGGAATAGAGATAGAACAGAGAAACAGAACTTTACCTGTAAAATGACAATGCTTTTTACGTGTACTTTCGATGTGTAGGTAATAATTTAATTTTCATTTGCATTGGTTCTTTTATTATCAGATAATATTTCAAAACTAAATTTGAAGCCTTCACACTAAGTTCAAAGTCTCGGTGCATTTCTGAGGGGTGTTTTTCGAACACAAACTTTAGTTTTTCTTTATATTCTTATTATTTATGTAATAACCAACGATTTAAGAGCAAAATTAAAAATAAATCTATCGGTTAGTTTTTTAATTTAGATTTTTTTATAAAAATCTGCACCTGTTTAATTATTTGTCTATATCTCAGCTATTCCTAATTATGTAATAAAAATATTATTAAAAATAAAATAAAGACTGCTTAATTTTCTACAAAAAAAGTAAATACCATTTTTTT
This sequence comes from Brachypterus glaber, assembly GCA_958510825.1. Lineage (NCBI taxonomy): Eukaryota > Metazoa > Arthropoda > Insecta > Coleoptera > Kateretidae > Brachypterus > Brachypterus glaber. Next base: position 12,582,370 of record OY294044.1, on the reverse strand, counting down.
AAATCTTTTACCGTTTTGTAACAATAAGCGATTCAAGTTTAAAGTAAAACAAAAAAGTATAAATTAATCTTTATATTTATTAAAAATTATATAAGGAGGCTTATTATATTATTATTTTAATAAATGTTGTATTTCTATTTTTCTCAAAAACTCTCCCGCTTGCTTGCACTCTACTGTATAAAAATTGTCATGTAGATAGCAGAATCTGTCAAGAAACTGAAGGGTGATCCAAGGTACACTATGATCAAGGTACAACAGTTTACAATGGAATGTAAATCATTACATATCTTCACGGCTTGTTTTTTTTTAGGTTTCTCAACGTTTTTAAGATTTCCGTCAAAAAAATCTGTCTGTCTGTCTTTCTGTCTAGGGAACGTTCAAGTATTACGTAACGCAAATTTTAATCATTTTGGACCCCCACCCCCCCCTGTAACGTTATTTTTCTATACCACTAACATGGGCGTAACACTCCAAAATGACCCCCACCCCCCCTAGGAGCGTTACGTAATACTTGAACGTTTCCCTACCGGTTTGTCGGTCTGTCTGTCCGAGAAATTGGTGACCACAAGAACTTAAGAACGCTTTGAGCTAAACACTTCAAATTTGGACCATAGGTTGAATATCCAAAGTTCTAGGCTAGGATTGTTTTTGGTAAAAATTGAAGTGGGGTAAATGTTGTGAAAACATTTTTTTTTTCAAAACAATTTTCTTTTTATTTTATTTTTTGTTTTAAGCAAAAAGGAACTTTTTTATTTTTTTCTTATTTTAAATCGAAAAAAAAATTAATTTTTGTTTTGATTTTTTACTTTTATTTTATTTAGTTTTAATTCAAATCTTTTTTGTTTTTGATTTTAATGATCCTAGGCCTATATTGCCCTCTACGCTAGAAAGCAGTAACTCCATTTGTCGTATAGCAACGTTTTCACGTCAACTCTGCAGTATAGGGGAAAGGGTTAATTTGTTGGCAGCATAATTTTTTTCTGAAACCCTCTGTATATTTTAAAAAAAGTAAAAACGTGAGGCATGGTTGAGAGAAGAACGAAATTTCGAGACTGCATGAAAGTTTTGGCTTTTAAATCATATGAATTAAATAGAATACCTGTAATGACGACTGTGGTTACGAGACAAAACACGCAAACGGATGAATGGCACGAATCGTAATTCCTTTTTATGAATTGCTATGTAATTTTGGTTTACAAATAAATACCAAAGTAATAGTTTTGTTTTTCCAACCATTTTTACCTCTGAGCTAAACAAAAACGATAATTTTTCTCAATTTAGTGAATACATAGCGAATGGAGATTTCTCCCGTTAGATTAGACAGGGACAAAAGTTCTACCCAAAAAAGGATAGAATACATACATACACTCCCACTTCCACCCAACCAAACAAATTCTGTATTTGTTCTTTGTTGAACAAATACAATATTTACTTGGCCGGGCGAAAAGTGTAACTATATTAAAGAAATTACTGGCGCCATCTAAATTTTAGTAGAATTATCTTATTCTACAGATTCACATTAGCTATGTTCGTTCGTGCCGATCACTGCTACACTTTCCGACCAACCAAATAAATACTGTATTTGTTGTATGAAAAACAAATAGAGTATTTATTTGGTTGTCTGGAAAGTGTAGCACAAATGAGATAGAGATAGGGTAGACGTCTTTTGTTTCATAATTCTAGTTGTAGAAAGCTCCATTGCATACTCACTAAAATTATCAGTTAAAGTATACTAAAATACTCCAATAAATAAAGATGTATACAATAAATAAAGATGTATACCCCTTACTCTCCTTGAAGATATGTAAGGGAGCGTTCAAGTATTACGTAACGCGCTAGGGTCTCGAAAACGTTACGCCGCGTTACAGAGGGGGGGGTGTCAGTAAAAATGTTACGTAACACTTAAAAAATTATAAACTTATAAAATGTTTATTGGATCACGTTTTTAACAATGATCTAGGCTTAAAGAGACGGACTTATTGCAAATTTTATTGCACGCGGCGTGGTTAACAGTTAACTAAATCCTCTAAACAAAAACAATTAGAGATGGAAAACCATAGCCAATAACCGGCCATATAAATGGCCAAATTTTGCTTTACGTAATACTTTAACGCTCCCTAATGCTACGCATTCCATCATATATTATTCACAGTAAATGGTATAGTGCATTTTCCCAAATACTTAAAAAAAAATCCAAAAAAAAAATAAAAAATAAATAAAAAAATATTTTTTTTTAAAAAAGGTATTTTTTGAGAAATGAAAAATAAAAAAAAATATATTTTTCAAAAAATCAAAACTTCAAAAAAACTTTTTAAATTTTCTTTTAGCGAAAAACGAAAAAATTTTGAAAAAAAATAAAAAAAAAATTCAAAAACAAAATTTCTAAATTTTTATTTTTTTTATTTTCTTTTTGCAAAGTTTTTAAGCAAAAAAAAATAAAAAAAAATTGTAACATTTCTGACAAACCCTGTACTATACAAAAAAAGTCTATACTACCGCACGTGCTATTAACATTTGGCAAATTTTCTTTCAGTGTAGAATTTAAAAATAAATTGCCTGAATTAAACTTCCAAATGAATATTAATTTCAGCGAGTAATTTTCAGTCACAAATAAGTTCGGATTCGGATGTTTTTTCAGCGTTTGTTTATTTGATGTAAATGTCTGGAATGGCTCCCAGACATTAAGTTTAATGAAGCAAATAAATATTTATATAGAAATAAAAACGTTTTTCTATTTTGTTTGATTAATTTAGTAAATTATTATTCTTTTTTCTGTAATTTTAGTGTTTTTTTTGTTTACTTGTAATAAGACTAAGGATAACGTTAAGCACAAAAATGAAAATATTACAAAAAAAATTATCTTTTTAAAAATACTTTTCGTATTAAATATAATTAATAAGTATAAATAACATTGAAAGTACATACGTAATCCCAGAATAGGGGTGATCGGGGCTAGTTGTTGCAGGGGTAAGTTGTCGAAGTGCTTATATCTCAAAAAGTAAAATAGTTTTCTGCACCAAACCGAGATTAACCACTGCGTTAAAAAAGTGCCATTTGTAATTTATAAACCTAAAAGCAAAAAATTAAAAGGGCAGCAAAATAAACCAAAAGATGTCAAAATTAGAGCGTCGAGTAATTTTTTTGTGGTAAATATTTTTTCTTATTGTGAGTGATTTAAAACATAAAGATAAGAAATTTGTATGTATAATAATAGTTTAAGGTGCATATTATTTGTTGATATTGTCATTTAGGAGTGTTTTTTCGTTAATTGGAAAGTACTTGATACATTTTTGTCTAACTATTCTACTTAATTAAATATATATAAAAAGTCCAGGACTTGTGTGGGCTAGCAGTAGAGGGAACCACCGGCTTTAATTGACTTTGGAAACAATTTATAGGGAGTGTCCACTTCACTTACGCCTTCGCCAAATTTTAATTATTAATTAACTGAAAAAGGCAAATCAGCGCGCAGGTGAGAACCGAGCTCACTCTATTTGTGTAGTAAACTCGTCAGGTACGACGCGGTAGTCCACTACACCAATCCTCCCATAAAGTACATAACGTAAAATTGACCAGTTGTCGCATTTGGTTTGGGCCTAGTTATCGCATGATCTGGAGATATGATCCTGGAATAACGTTTCGTTTTCCGCATTTTTTATTTAAAACTGTGTTAAAAAGTGAAACTTTGTTGGATAACAAATAAAATCATTTATTAAATTAAATAAAATTAGAAAAAAAATCGAAAAAATATTATTTATATTATTTAATTATAAAGTTAACAGTTTTGGCGCAAGAGTGAAAAGTTAAATGCCAATCGGCTTGTGAGGAGGCACATGTCTTATTAGTTATTTATAATTTTTATAAATACCTTTATATTTCTTCAAAAAAATGTACTCTAAGTGCCGCGACAACGTGCCCCGTGACGAGGCAAGTTGTCGCATTTGTCAAGACTTCGCAAAAAAAAATATAACTCTAATAGCCTATAAATTTTTCCATGTTTTATCTTTAAATAATATTACTGAAACATGCAACCATTTGGTCAATTTAAAAAACAAACAAAAATAAAGGAAAAACTGACTTTCAATGAAAAGTGCGACAATTAGCCCCGGTCACCCCTGTGTTTTTAATTGTTTAATTTACGATTCTCTTTGGTATATTCAAAATTACAGAGTTGTTTCACTGAAAATGCCTGTAATTAATGTCTATTCATGCTTCCTTTAAATCAACTGACTGATTACTATACAATACAGCATTTCTAAACAATTTCGTTTTATTAATGCTGTTTGTAAATAACGCAGTTGTGTAGACGAGACCTATCAAAGGCTTCCTATAGCAAAATAAGAAAATTAATTGTAACACGAATGCATGATATTCCGACATTTCTTTATTAACCGACTTCCAAAAAGGAGGAGGTTATCAATTCGACGTGTGACTTTGTTTTTTTTATGTTTGTTCCCGCATAACTTTGGAACGGATGAACGGAATTTGATAAAACTTTTTGCAACTTAAAGAGGGCATTCATGCGGTGGTCCCGTTTCAATTTGACGCTCGGATAATGCAAGGTAAGCCGGATAATTAAGATAAATCTAATCGTTTTAAGGAAATTTCACTTAAAACCGGCTTAATTTGGTTCTAATAATTTGTAATACCTACCAAATTTTTAGAAAATGATCGGATAACTAGGATAAGCCGGATAAGGGAACGTTCAAGTATTACGTAACGATCCTAAATTTATTTTTTAGAAATTTATCCTAAAGATGATGGCGTCACAACGCACTAATAGTTCAGCAGCCTGCCGAGATGGAAGGACAACTATAATTTAGCTTAGATAACTTTACAAATCTACAAGTTCTGTGTCTCTAAAAAGTAAAAAATTAAAACTTTTCGCAAAAAAAAAATAAACGGACTTCTCTAAAAAGTAAAAAATAAAAAATAAGCCTGTGCCAATTTTACAGCAAACAATTTAACAACAAAAATAATTGTTAGTATTTAATTTAGAGAGTGGTAAAACTGACACCGGCTTATTTTTTATTTTCTACTTTTTAGAGACAGAAGTCGGTTCATTTCTTTTTCGAAAAGTTTTTTTTGTATTTGTATGTAGTCGTAGATATATTGTAGATACTACTGTAGAAGGTTCTATATATTTATATACACTAAAAAAAAGTTCAGCTGATAAAGTTATTTGCCTTCATGAATAAATAAATAAATACCTACATTAATACAAAGTATATTTTAATTAATTAATTATATATTATATTCTTTTAAAACTTGAGACATCACCTTTTTCTACGACTGCTTTAGAATGTAAGCAAATACACACACTTTTCAAACACAGAATGAATCCATTCTAGCTCTAGATGCTGTATGAATATTCCGTATCAAGTGTTAGAATGAGCACATGTAGTGCCATCTCTTGTTTATAAAAGTAAAGAAAACTGTAGCAAAATTAGTAAAAATATATATATTTTACCATGAAATATTGAATAATTTAATGCAATTTAAAGTTTTGCGTTAAAATTACATTAAGTTTATTAGTTTTTCTTAATATTCGACCAGTTTTTTATCAGTTTAGTTCAAAAAATTAAAACTGCTCCATCTATTGTTAAATATTTAAACCTAATATCTGTCACAACACAACAATCTGACATAACCTTCAATTTTTGCATTATAATTTGTAAATATGTGCTAAAATTGAAAAAAAATCTTTTTTAGATTTGATAAAATTATTAAATAAAATTAATTACTTTTATTTAAAAATATGTGTTTTGTTGCATTTACAATGTGGTGTCACAAAAACATTGTTTTTAACCTTGTCCGCAGTTTAAAGCCATACAGTGTTTCATATTTGCAGTCGAAGAAAAAGTATAGTCTACAACACGTATGGAATAGTCATTCCGCCCTCGCGGGACCGTCATACTAGCCTGCCGGCTCGTATGACAAACTTTCCGCTCCCGCGGAATATTGCCTATTCCATACTAGTTATAGAATATACTATTCTGTCCCACCCGGATTCTTCACTGGAATAGCGTGTGTGTAGCAGCCTTTTCACTTCATAGATCTTTTAAGTATTCCCAATGGCAATCATTGGTATAGATAACTCCAGGGTCGGACATTATGTTTTTATTATATTAACGTAAAAAGTATAAGGCTTCAGGCTGTTACTTAACAATTGAATAGATAGCTTAAAAAAGTTAACTACCGTTTTAATACCATATTATTTGAATATATTATTATTACGTATAGAATGTGTTTCAAAATAAATAATTATATCTATTATTGTTATATTGTTATTGATATTCTGTTTCTTTACACTGAAAAAACTAAAATAATTCACGAACCATTCTAGTTAAAGCTATTCATTTTTAGTAGATATATCTAGAAAATTACTTAAAACATACATGTAAACACAAATCTGTTTGATCGATCCTAAACTCTGGCTGTACAGACCATTTATCTAGCTTCCATGAAGGGACTCCCATCCATATTTTTATAGTTGTTTTGTATTTTGCTATTTTATATGGTTGGTACATCCTGAAATATAGTTGGTAGAACTAGAAATTTAGAATGGCACAACCAAAAAATCATTAATTAAAATTTTGATCATAATTTAAAATAAGGTGGAGTGGGGTAAGTGTAATAGAGGGGTATGTGTAACCACCGCCATTTTTTTTTCGTATTTTTTAGCAATATTCCCGTAGATTTAAGGTTTTCCTTTACTAATTCATGTTTTTTTAGCAGGTATGAGCATACAGAAAGAAATAACTTTTTTTTCGTAGCGCATGCGTGTTAAATAAAATATCAAGTGAGGCCTTTACTTTTATTGATTTTTTATAATCGTTATTGTTAGGGTTCATTTAAAATATTTTGTGTCATATTGGGTAGTTTTTGACCAGAATTCCATATTTGTAATCAAAAATTGTCCACGACCAAGCCTTAAAATTTTAAATTACTAGTTACACTTGCCCCTCCTAAATTCATAGAAGGGGCAAGTGTAACTGGTGGTCCTGGGGTAAGTGTACTGCGTTTTTAAATAATAGTTTTTTTTTAGTTTAGTTTAGTTTAGTATAGGTTTTCTATAGGTTTTCTTTTGTTTCAGATTTAAAATTGAATTGAATTGGTATTATCTATAAAAGGTTTATATCTTTTTTGCTATGAGAGATAAAAATAATTTTTTTTTTATGAAAGCTAAATTCATGGACTATGTTACCCTTGCCTCCGTAACATACACCAAGTTTGTATATGTCTGCGGCCAGCCGTGTAACCACGGCCCGTGGTTACACTTGCCCCAAACGGCGGGGAAAGTGTAACCACATGACTTGGTAAAATATTTTTTTAGATTAAAAAATTGTGGTATAACATTACTTAAAAACTTGTTACTACTGTTTTTCTAAACCCCCAGCTTACCTAAAAAAAATACGTGCTGACTTGCTAATGCTTATTTAGTCACGGCTAACTTTTAAAAACGAACTAAGCATTTTTGCCGTTATACTTACCCAACTCCACCTTAGTTAGAAAAAGGTATTTGACTTGTTCAAAAAAATCAAATTCTAATGATTTCAGCCATTTAATTTTAATGAAAATATTAATGCTATATAACACGACTCAACAAAAAAATTTTTGTTCTTTGTCCTAAAGTTTATATTATGAATTTTCGGTATATTATGCACACAATCGAAAAGAAAATACCTTCTTTTGGTTTAAAGTTTGCTTTTGTGATAGTTGTGGTAATAATACTCATTTTCGAATATTTTTATAAATTTCAATTAGATTAAATACATTCAAAAATACCGAGTGGGGTTTTTACGTTCACGCAGTGCCTCCAGATTGCACTCAAGTGATAAACAACTATCAGATGTTTTGTACATGTCGAGAAAACGTTAAAATGGTATCGCGAAAGTAAATATGATGCTGATGCATTTTGTCACGTATGTGGTCAATTTCGAGACATGAAATATGAACTAAAAACATCTCACGTTCTCTGTGAAGCCTACGAAGCATATTTTGACTGTCCTGTTCGGAATTAAGACAAGCCATGGGCTCCAAATGTTGCTCGTAGTTATTGTAAAAGATTTTTGGAAGGTGAGCAATTTTTAATTAAGCAGTGAATAAAATGTAATGGACATATTAACGTTATCAAGTATTGGCCAATGAAAACATGATGGGAGACTATATCTGGGGTTTATTGAGAGAAAGTACTTATGAACATAAAAGAAAGAGTAAGAGTGTACACTTTTAACGTATTTTCTACTTTTTTGTAAGTTATTTTGATTGTAAAACTTAATAAAAATGATAAACAAACTTATTTTGATGGTTCTATCTCCCAATAAAAAATAATACCACAGATTTTGAAAAATGTCGTTCAATCGGTCTTCTAAATACAAAAGCAAACTTTTTTATGCCATATAATTTTTTTTCATGTAATTACGACCTAAATTATCGAAATTTTATACTTTAGAGTCAAAGTCAAATTTTGTGTTGACCCGTGTAATAATTGCTTCGGTGCATTTTTATTTAGCAGTGCGTATTTGATCAAACAAAATACTCATTAAATTGTACTAATTGTGCGGCAGTAATTAAAATTTGTATGTATGAATAGTCATTCTATTCGTGTCTCCCATTTAATGAAGTAGAATCGGTACTGGAACATTAAAAATGCATTAGGTACAGCTATTATTTGACAAAAACATCATTAAATGCTAAAACACTGTTTTTAGTTGAATTTAGGACACATTTCTGTACATATGGCGTCAATATATTTTTATATAAAACAGCAGTCTGTTGCTTTATTTTTAGCTAGAATGCGCAAAATAATAAATCAATCTTTTAGACCATATTTATTAAATATGCATATAATATAATATATATGCATATAATATATGCATATAATATAATATATAAATCGGAGTGAAATAATACACTGACAAAAAAAAGATCAATAGTTAAATGGGGGCATTTATTTAATTAATAACTCGAAAACTTTTACCTCGAAATGACATTACCTCGTAAGGAGGTAACTTCGCACGGACATTACATAGCATGAAAATTACCTCGAAAGGATATTACCTCGAAAGATTTTACCTCGAACAGCTTTTACCTCGAAAAGTTATTTTTTAAATTTTGTATCAGTTTTTTTCAAATTATTTTATAATGTAGTTTTTTGTTCATATTGTATGATTTACTAATTTTTTTTTTTGCAAAATTAATACGGGCAATTAGGGAATGTTCAAGTATTACGTAAAGCAAATTTTGATCGTTTCAATCAGCTAACATATATTAAAAGATCGCAAAAGAAAAAAAAGACCAGTTTATATAAACTTTGTGTATTATAAAGATCTTGTTTATAATAATATTTTTTGTAAAGGTGTAAAATATGATGAGATTGCTTTTAAAGGAAACATTCATTCGGTGGATGATGGTGTTGTTTTGAATTAAATGGCATTTCCTTTTTATTATTTTTAAAAAATTATGTTCTTTAGAGCTGATATTTTATGCAAGGTAATGTCCGTGAGAAGTATTCTTGTGAGGTAGCGTCGTTTAGAGGTAATTTGCCTACGCGGTAATGGGCTTTCGAGGTAAAATTTTTCGAGGTAACGGTGTTCGAGGTTATTTTTTTTTTCGAGGTAAAAATTTTGGAGGTAAAACTTTTCGAGGTTATTTTTTTCGAGGTAAAGACCCCTATCAAGTTAAATACGGAATCTTTCTGGTTGCTCGTACTACTAGCAAAGGATTTTTGTTTTGTTTTTCATAAGGGCTTTTTCTTCTTCTTCTATCCTATTATTGAATTTTTCTGGTTGCTCGTACTACTAGCAAAGGATTTTTGTTTTGTTTTTCATATGGGTTTTTTCTTCTTCTTCTATCCTATTATTGGCCTCGGCCAGAGTCATAGCGAAGGAGATTTGGTGGGGGGGAGGAGGTAAAAAATTACAGCTTTTTTAGCCTAGAAACATAACAAAAAAAGTTCATGACTAAAAAAAAAGGTCCCACCCTAGAAAAAATATGCAACTTTTATATTTTTAATCCATGAAATATGCAACTTTTTTTGATTTCAAGATAGGTGGGGGGGAGGCTCCCCCCATAGCTACGGCCCTGGCCTCGGTAAACCATATCGGCCAGTGGTATGTATTCTTAGGGGTAAGTCTATGTGGGTTTTTTCAGTAAATATGATTTATGAAATTCGGTTTACTGTACTTTAACTTTGTCAGTAATTAATAATAATTATTATTAAGCAAATGAGAATTATTTTTTTTAAGTCATTAGATTAATAAGAACATTTCCTAAATTTGCAGTAAAGTACATAGTATACCTAGGTGTTGTAAAAATACCTACTCAGAGATAAAAAATATTGTAATGTGAAGTATTTGTGAAACTTGTTGCAAGTACAGAAATACAAACATATTTAACTAATTAAAAAAAAATCAATAATTATAATTTGTTTCAAGTTGAATTAGTACTTATTTCCAAGAAATTAGTAACAGTACTATTTTTCACTGTTTTTAGTATTTTAAATACTCAGTGTTAATATAAATTTTTATCCTTCATTCATTCATTCAGTTTTACTTGATTCAAGTTTTAACCTATTTAACTATTTTAACCTAAGTTAGATGTTTATTTAACTTTATCCAAGCAAGCTATTTGAATTGAGTACTTTTAAAACATACTTGCGGATATTTAAACTTTTGAAACCTTGATCTAAATATCTTGTACTTGTTCTTATTAATAAGTCCACAACTTCTTTCGAATGTACACTCTAAAAACATGTCCAGCAATTATTGTAGGCGAGTTATTGCCAGCAATTGTTATAATAATTTAAAGCCTAACTGTATTTTTAAATAGCGATTGTAAAAATACCTTATTTTTTAAAGTAAATTTAAAGCGTTTGACTGTATTACCGTCGTGTTCTTACAGGTTTTTTTACAGTTGTTCTGTGTTTTTTAATGTTACTGTGAATTCGACCTATTGTTACAAGTACTTCCTGTATTTTTCAAGGGATATTACAACCTAACCTGTGGTTTAACTTAAAATTTACAAATAACATGAAAACTTAAGCAATATTAAAGTTTTTTGTAAATTTGCTTATATCAGATAGTCAGTACTCGGCGAATTTCCACTACTCGCATAGGCGGCGCATCGACTCTAGCGTTGACGCGAGGTTTTATATATTTACATTTTTATTTCTTTTTATCTTGATTCTTTTTTAATGATTCCATTTAAACGAGTAAGGTGGGAAAAAAGTTATCGTGAAATAAAAATTAAAAACTTTTAAAAGATAAAATCGAATGTCGGTTTTTTCTTTGAAAAACACCCATGTATATACATATGTAGTTAATATGTATAGTTAATATGTATAGTTAATATGTATAGTTAATATGTATAGCTAATATTTATAGTTAATATGTGTAGTTAATATGTATAGTCAATATTGTTGTGTGTAACAAATTAGTCGTCAAATGTTTCGATTTAGTGACCTTTATAAAAATTTTCCTCATAATTCGGCAAAATTATTCCGTAAGCCAATTTTTCTGTGTTTATTTTCAACGTTGATAAGTCATAACTGAGTTTACGCCGACTACTGGAGATAGTAAAATTCAGTATTTCCTCACAAGGATAACTGCTTTAAATTTACTATCACTTTTTACAGTGTAAACTATATTTTAAACAAACCTAATAGTTTATAATTTTCACATATAATAAGCTCACATGTACCTACGGTATCAAATTATTAATGGGTTTTAAACATAATAAATAATTCAAAGAACACTGTTACATTGTAACTAAAATTGTTATGCCTTAATTCGGAAGTTTTAGAGAGTTTAACATATTTATTCACAACTTATTGCCTATTCATGGAATCAAACTAACAAATGCACTATTTGTAACCAAAACGTTTGCGAAACATTAAGACATGTAATACTAGAATGTCCTATATATGAGCCATTGAGACAGGATCTGAGTGGGCTACCACAACCAGTGGACTTGCATGTTATATTATCAAACTTTACTTATACTAATATTCTTTATAAAATAGTAACAAGTATATTAAAAATGAGATCTTTTGTACTAAACGAATGATCAGAACTTTTATGCATGTTTTGTCACAAGACCAACTGGAAGTAAATTTTATTGTTAATATATGTTTTACTTTTATATGTTACTATTACTTAAAACCGGTAAGTAGCGCGATACTCTAATTTTATTTATATATATATATATATAAGTATCCTTTTCTTATTGTAATGTATGTATTTTATAGCACTTAAAAAATTGGAAACTTAAAAAATGTTTATTGGACCACGTTTTTAACAATGATCTAGGCTTAAAGAGACGGATCCTTGCAAATTTTATTGCACACGGCCTGGTTAACAGTTCACTAAATCCTGTAAACAAAAACAATTACAGATGGAAAACCATAGCCAATAACCGGTTTTCGGTTAACCGGTTGCGGAAATTACATCAGACCGGTTTTGGGTTAAAACACGGAAGCAATAACCGGTTAAAAACCGGTTTAAACCATAAAGCAAATTTTCCTTTAATTTTTTTTACTTTTTGTAAATTGTTACGTAAAAAATAGGGGGGGGGGGGTGTCTCGAAAATGGCCAAATTCTGCGTTAAGTAATACTTGAACGCTCCCAAAGCGGGAAGTACGTGATTACAGGTAGACTAAATATTACTGGTATGCATCATAATTCAGTAATTTCCGCTAGATGGCTCCACCGTGGAGCAAGATGGCTGAACTGCGTTTTTCATAATAAACACGAATATAATCCAATACATTTTGTTTAAAAGACTTAAATTGTACAGTTTTAATCAATGTTTCTTACTTTTGAGGCCGAGAAGGATAATATTATAGTATTATTTTCTTTTTTTGAATTCAAACATCTAGGTAAGTTTCAAAAAAATTAGTACTTTAAGGTACTTTATTTTTAAATAAAAACAGTTGCGAATAAAATAGTATACAGGTCTCCCGGAAAATGGTACTTTTCCTCGACCTATAAATGGTCCCGGCATTTCGTGCCTAGCCCATTATTAAGGTCTCGGAAAAGTAATATTTTCCGAGTCGACCTGTAATCTACTATTCCTGAACAAATGGTATAGGTACAACTCAAAATAGTTATTTTTGTAATAAGAGCGCAAAATGATTTCTGCTTAAGCGTGGAATTTGCTGATAGATGCGTCTGGCCGAGATCAGCAATCACGCGAAAGCAGAAATCACATTTTGCGCTCGTAATACAAACAACATTTTTTCTAAGATCTAAAATAAATAAATAAATTTCAGACAGTAAGTTACATTACAAGGTCGCAACACTTGAGTACAATTTTCTACATATCTTTTGGTGTAAAAGTAAAATCCTAATCACGGTAACTTTCCATAATTTCTTCGTAACTACAAATATATAGCACCAAACCAAACGAAATTAAGATTTGATTCAAAATAAATAATGTCATATTAAAAAAATGGCGGACCAACATCTCGTCGCATATAATTGACAGCTGTTTTACGATTGCTGTCATGGTAACGAGCAGAAAAGTAAAATACTAAGAAATAGGTTATTTTGAAGTCTGAAAACTTAATTTGTTTTTGTACAAATGTTTACTTTTCTATTAGATCGTAGAAAAAGACATTATTTAAAGCTCATAATAACTGTAATCAAATGTGTACTCACTGCAGCAAGAGCCTATTTTGTTAAAATTAACGTTTTAAGTTAACTTAAAATACAAGGAGATTCACTGTCGCTAAGTCTTACCAAAGTTTAAAAAAAAATTAAATATTTATAATAAAAATAATGAAAAAAGTACTAATAATAATTTCTTGTGAACAAGTTATATTTAAACTTGAAACATATTAAATTTTATAAGAAAGTAATCTATCTGTCGTAAAAATCAAATGGACAGGAAATAGTGAATAGTACCATTTTATCCTTTTTGGGAATCATCAGCACTGTGTATCCTGTATGTTGCTAATATTCAAATAAAACGTTAAATAGATATAAAAGCATGGTGCCATCTATTGATGTGGTCACTGTTATCTGTTCACTTGTTTTATATCTATTTAACGTTTTATTTGAATATTAGCAACATACAGGATACACAGTGCTGATGATTCCCAAAAAGGATGAAATGGTACTTTCTTATATATATTTTTTGGTTATTAACCGACAAACGTGCAGTATATATTTTTTCTACGACTGCTTTAGAATGTAAGCAACACACACTTTTCAAACACAGAATGAATCCATTCTAGCTCTAGATACGGTATGAATATTCACATATAGTGCCATCTCTTGTTTATATAAGTAAATAAAACTGTAGCAAAATTAGCAAAAATATATTTATTTTATCATGAAATATTGAATAATTTATTGCAATTTTAAATTTTGCGTTAAAATTACATAAAGTTTATTAGTTTTTCTTAATATTTGACCAGTTTTTTATCAATTTAGTTCAAAACATTAAAACTGCTCCATCTATTGTTAAATATTTAAACCTGATATCTGTCACAACAATCTGACATAACCTTCAATTTTTGCATTATAATTTGTAAATATGTGCTAAAATTAAATAAAAATCTTTTTTAAGCACTGATTTGATAAAATTATTAAATAACATTAATTGCTTTATTTAAAAATATGTTTTGTTGCATTTACAATGTCAAGTCACAAAAAAACATTGTTTTAACTTTGTCCGCAGTTTAAAGCCATACAGTGTTTCATATTTGCAGTCGAAGAAAAAGTATAGTCTACAACACGTATGGAATAGTCATTCCGCGCTCGCGGGCTCGTATGACAAACTTTCCGCTGGCGCGGAATATTGTCTATTCCATACTAGTTATAGAATATACTATTTATAGACTGTCAATTCTTATGTATGTATCTAACACAAGTACCACACATAGGTAATTCATATTAGAATGTATGCATTCTGTATGCATTTATAAACATTTAACTTTCAACTACAACTTCACATTCTATACCTACTCATTAACAAAATATATATTTTTATGATTTTGAATAAGGTGTAAGTTTTTAAATAAAAAATTATGAACAGATTCAACCCAAATGTGTCTTAAAGTTAGGGCATATCTGCAAGTACGTTACTCTTTAGTATAGCAGACAAGGACCTTTTGTGACGTAAGTACTAGTTAGTAACATAAAAACCGGAATAGTGTAGATGTAGTTGTTGCACTAGTGGAGAATTTTAATTATTATTAAATTATATTTAAAGACTTGTTCAAAACAAGCTGTGGAACGAACAATCCATTTTTTTTAATTTAAAACTTACAGTTTTTATAATGAAGATTATTTAATTAATGAATGAAAGTAACTGCGTATATATATTTACCTATATATAGGTAAAAATTATATAATTTTCCTTTCATTTTTTTAATTAATAAAATAATAGTTATTTATGAAATAAGAATAAAAAGTGAATGATTTCCATTTTAATAACAGGTTTTAAATCACAGTTTTTTGTTCTGTTAGCGATATTATAAATTAAAAACGCTAAATAATAACAGCTCATTCAGGCCTATTCACATGTACCATTAAAATCTATTCAATATTGACAAAAATTACAAGACCATGCAGTTTTCATACAGTTGACGTAAATGACCTTGCAATTTTCGTCAATATTGCCACAAATTTCAATCTCAGTGGTACATGTGAATAGTCCTGATTGTCTACATTTTGCTTTGGTACGATATAACTAAGCGAAAATATAATTATATACAAAAATGTTATTGCTGAAAAAACTCAAATTAAAAATCTGAATTTATTCTGAATAGTCTGGAGTCCAGAGTCAATATTATCATATATATTATTGTTGCTTGGTTCTAAAAGGGCCAACGTCAAAAATTTTGAACGGATACACTAAGTCAAACATTGGCCATTTTAGCAGCTTAACAGAAATGTTTATTGAAAACACATGTCGGCCATTGTCGCTTAGTCTACATTTATCTTAAAAGCACTGATATTGGCTTTTTTAGGTTATATAGATCTGAAAAAAATTGGTTCGGCAGTATAACTCAAAATACGGAAAAAGTGACATTGATCTGTTTTTTTTCAAGCAAGATAGTAAATTAAAAATCGCACAGTAAGTATTTTTAGAACAGGTTTGAATAGTATGTTTGTGTATAGAATATAGTTATGTTTTATAAAATAAACTACGCAGTATATTCGCACATCCAATATTCGAATCGGTTTTGAAAATATTCACTGTGCGATTTTCAATTTACTATCTTGCTTGAAAAAACAGACAATAGTACCAAGCCACGGCCTGTGTTCTACGTACCTTAAACGAGTTAAATAAGTCTAATACCATAAAACAGTTTTCTTTTTTATCGACTGCGTTAATAATTTCTCCTTATTGGTACAATCTGTAAAAAAATTAAGCATTTGGAATTAAGGATTTTTAAGCTTATGAAATATGTATCACATTTTAATTTCTACTGTAAAATCATTTGAAAATTAACCTACTTTTTTGGAAATTTTCTGTTTGAAATATTTTATTCTTACATTTTAGGGACTTTTGATAATTAGCGGAAACGCCGCTTATGTGCAGCTTGGCAGCAGAGGAAAACGTGGCTTACTTGCAACGAACTAATAACTATTCTCTCTAGAATAGGCATTCCATTCGTAAAAACTGACAAAAACGTAGCCAACATATACATTCCTCTGTCTTACTCGCACAGCTTTGTTCTAACAGAGACAACAATAACAGTTACTGCTTATTGTTATTGTTCAGGCCTGAATATACCTACTATTTGTTTACAAACAAACCGAGATGTTGGCGCTAATTTATATTAACGGTATGCGTATTCTAGAGAGAAGAGTTATTAGTTCATTGCTTGCTTGTCAGTACTTGGTCTTGAATTAATTTGGTCTTCACCTCGTCCAAAAAAAAATGTATTTAACACACAATATTACTAAATATTTGATAACAATAGTTAGTTAACTTTAAACCCTAAAGGTTTTAAGTTCTTTCCCTCTAAGTAAGTTTAAATTGATATGATGAATTATAAATTTATCTGGAAATAAAAATAGCTTATAACTAGTATTCACTACTGGGTTCACTGCCAAATTACCCATTCAAATTTATAGACTATGGAAAATGATATGTCTAGACTAATTTCGAGAAATAAACTCATTATTTATGATCCACTGTTATAACAGAAAGCGTATATTATTAGTTCCAAAATATGCTTATTCATAATTTATTTTGTAAATTATAAACCTATAAAGGAAATAACGTTTAATAACATAGTTATTATGGTTTAACTGCCCTAATATTCATCCAAGACAATTAGACCAAATAAAAAAAAGTTTAAAATAAATATTAAGTAAGTACATTTTTAATAGTTAAATAGTTCGATATTTTTTTTTGTTCGAGCAATAAACTTATTATTTATGATCCACTGTTATAACAGAAAACGTATATTATTAGCAGTAGTCGACGTAAACTCAGTTATGACTCATCAACGTTAAAAATAAAACACTGAAACATATGGAATAATTTTGGCGAATTATGAGGAACATTTTATAAAGGTCACTAAATCGTTACACACAACAATATTGACTATACATATTAACTATACATATGTATATACAGGGTTTCCCAACTCTATTTACCCAGCTATTTTCTCGAAAACTAAAAGAGATATTCAAATTCTGCTAAAACCATCTTAAATTAGACAACTTAGACTCTTTTAGTATACATTTGATACTTTCAGCTCTTAAAATGTGGGCAACGGGGCATGGGGAGTAATTTTTTTAAATGAAAAGGGGGGTCGTGTGATACATCATTTTAAAGCAAATAAAATTCTCTATTTGACTGTATATTTTTTTATTTTTTACACAATTTTTTTAAGGTTTTGATTTTTTAATTTTTTGTGCTAAAAATGCGATTTTTTAAGTTTTTTTTTGTAACTTTTTATTTATGTAAATTAAAATTAGTTTAAAAGTATAATTTACGTTCTTTCATGATGAAATTAGTAATTTTTAAAAAGTTGTTTGATTTTTTAGAGAAATTTTGACAAAAATATCTATTTTCAACCCTATTTTAAACCCAAAAAAAATGTTTAAAAAAATTAAAAACTACATGGTTAAATGGAGAATTTTATAAGCTTTAAAATGATGTATCACACGACCCCCCTTTCCATTTAAAAAATGTCCTTCTATGCCCCCCTGCCCACAGTTCAAGAGCTGAAAGTATCAAATATATGCTAAAAGATAGTTTAAGTTGTCTTATTTAAGAAGGTTTTCTCAGAATTTGATTATCTCTTTTAGTTTACGAGAAAATCGATGGGTAAATAGAGTTGGGACACCCGGTATATATCGGTGTTTTTCAAAGAAAAAAATGACATTCGATTTTTATCTTTTAAGAATACGAAAGTTTTTAATTTTTATTTATCGATAACCTTTTTCCCACCTTACTCGTTTAAATGGAACCATTAAAAAAAATCAAGATGAAAATAAATAAAAATGTAAATATTTAAAACCTCGCGTCAACGTTAAAGTCGACGCGGCGAGTACTGGAAATTCGCCTAGTACTGATTATTAGACCAAATAAAAAAAAGTTTAAAATCAATATTAAATACATTTTTAATAGTTTGCTATTTTTTTGCATTTGCTAATTCATTGAATTGAATAACACAAAATGTATACACAGTAAGAAGATTAAAACAAAAACAAGCCGTGAGGATATGTAATGCTACGCATTCCATTATACAGGGTTATTCAGAAATAAGATCGAGAAATTTAAGAGGTGATACGTTAAAAAATATGAAAAAAAGTTCCTCTAAAGGCTGGTCCGGAAATAGCCCTAAAGGACCTGCGGCCCTTTGAAGATGGACATATTGAATGGTGAACAAAAAAAGCACCAATAATTTTTTAATGCTGCATGGCGATTCTTCATTTAAAACTAAGTAAAAAAGTATTCTTCACTAAAACAATTAGATTTAATATTAAAGGAGTTATAGCCTTTTGTGCAACTAAAAATGCTTATTTGGGGCTCTCCATGATACTGTGTAACTAAAAAAATAAATAAATAAATAAATGAATATGACATTTTTTATGTATTTTTACAAAAGGAATCTCTATTTATTACAAAAAAAAACATTTTTTTACAAATATTAAAAAAAAAACATTAAAAAAAATAAAAAACAAAATCTTTTTTTTGAAAAACAAATAAAAATATTAAAAAAAAAATCGAAAAAAACTTTAAAAAATTTTCAAAATTTTTCAAAATTTTTGTTTAGTTTTTTTTTTTGCGAAAAATGAAAAAAAAAATATTTTTTTTTTGTTCAAAAAAAACTTACAAAGTTTAATTTTTTTTAAATTTCAAAGTTTCTTATTTTTTCATTAAACAAATTTATATCCAAGAATTTTTTGTCTAGGACGTTTTTTGACGATTTTGGGAATATCGAAACTACCGTGTCAGACTACACAGCCAGGCGACCGAGCTGATGTCCAGAGGCCAAATTAAAACTTTTGAGTCAAAATGAGGCCACCCATAGCCAAAACCGAATTGTTTTTTTTATTACCAACAATACGCAAAACGTATTTTTTTATTTTATTTGTTACTTTATAAGAAAGGTTTCCTTGTAAAGAATTTATTTAATACATAAAAAATTAAATATTAAAATAAAAAATTGAGATGCCTTTTAAAAATATAGCCACATTGTGCCACAATCAGAAGCAAAAAAGTTTTATCTTAAACTTCTAAAACTCATTCCTTTTTTTTTTGAAGATCGATTAAAGATATATCTTACCATTTGACCATTTGCTGGGGGCCATCATGCTCCAAGTCCGAGATTGAAAATAATAATAATTAATTAGTAAAATACACGGTATATCGAAGAGAGAGGGGGTAGTTATTAAAAATTGTAACATCAGTTCCTTTTGGCAAAATTTTAATATGTGTTATAGTCAAAATAAATATGTCAACACAGCACCCAAATACATTAGATCATATATCCCCTCCAAGATGCGCATTGAGTCCAAGTCAAACAGAAATGTTTTCATTGCTATATCCAGGTAGATTTCACCTTCTCGCTTCTGGTCACCACCCGCCGCTATAGTGGTTTGGACTTTTAACAAATATGTTATACTTCACCTCTTTGCAACCTCACCGCTATAGTGGTTTGTTTACAATTGGCTTTGTGTATGTTCTACATAAAACAAATCAACATTAATGCCATATCTATGTATATATGATCTAATCCAATTACCATAATTTGAAAACCAAATAGATTTAATTACTGCAAAATATGTTGTTTGATAATTTGGAAATTTTATCAGTGTATAATCAAAATGTGCTAAATATATTGAAAATGTTTGTATAAATTAGCAATTTAAAACTGCTGTGTAATTATTATAAATAGTTGACTTAACCCGAATAGGATAAGTGCTTATTTCCATAATTAAAACACATGTGCTAAAGATTTATCACTTCCACTTAAATATTTTCGATAAATACCAGAAGGCAATTTGATAAAAATGGTATGAATAAGTCAGGCAAATATTCGCCAAAACATGGCTCGATATCCAGTAAGGGGACAGTGTGATCATCACACCCATCAGACGAAACACCTGTACACTGTTCACGCTGTTCTAGAAGAACTTTTAAATGACATGACAACTTCCATTTTTTTTTCTTTTTGGAATTTGTTATATGAGCTCTAATTAAAAAAATAAGACCAAAATTTTAAAAATCGTTAGAGCCGTTTTTGAAAAAAATGTGTTTTTTAGAAAATATCTCTGATACTTCACGCTAACATACTCGGTTTGCCCTCGATATCTCGGATTTTGACCAAACTTGACATAGTGGTACCAATTTTTTTTCAATACGGTCCATCCGTTCACGATACCGGGTGTCCCACCAACCAGGTTCTTGACAAGTTATATCTCCGTTATTTGAAAAGGTATTTTTTTTGTAAAAAATAGCGTTAAATGGGAGCCAAAAAAGATTTTATTGACTTATTCAACCCCCCCTCATTGTTTACTCACTCCCTTGTAACCACCCCACCCTCTGATTTTCAAATAACACCTTCCTCCCCCATTTTTATGTAAGAATATGAAATTACATTTCATTTTGAATTAAACCATGTATTATAAATAGTATCTTATTCTTTTAAGGGGCTTCCAATAACAATTATTATTTAGTAATAATAATGCCCTCCAGGTTTTAGACGTTATTTAAAAATATAAAAAAGTTAAAAAAAAATAAAATTAAATTGGAGTCAAAGTAGAATTTACTGACATATGCAAAACTACCCCTTATTAACCCACCCTCTTGGAACCACCTCCAACTAGTTTTTTAAATAGCACCTCCCTATTTTAGTAAAGAATATAAAAGCACATTTCATTTTAAATTTAACCAGAAAATTTTCCAAAAACTTACGTTAAATTGTACCCAAAAGAAAATTGATTAATATATTCAAAACCAACTCATAACAACCCAGTCTCCTAGAACTAACCGCAATTTTGTTTTAAATACCACCCTTCTATTAATAAATAATAATTGTTATTAAAATTAAGATACCACTTATAATAAATGGATGAATTCAGAATAAAGTGCACTTTCATAGTCTTTAATAAGAGTTAGGGGGTGCTATTTGAAAAACAGAAGTTGGGGGTAGTTTCAAGGGAGTGGGTAAGCAAGGGGCGGTTTTGAATAAGTCAGTAAAATCTTCTTTGGCTTTGATTTAATGCTATTTTTTGCAAATTTTGATACCTTTTCAAATAACGGAGATAAGCTATTTCAAGAACTTGGTGGGACACCCAGTATAGTGAACGGATGGACCGTTTTGAAAAAAAATTGGATGGAGTGCTTAGGTACCATAGTGGTACCACTATGCCAAGTTTGGTCAAAATCGGAGACATCGAGGACAACCCAGTATGTTAGCGTGAAGTATCAGAGATATTTTCTAAAAAACACCTTTTTTTCAAAAACGGCTCTAACGATTTTTAAATTTTTGGTCTTATTTTTTTAATTAGAGCTCATATAACAAATTCCAAAAAGAAAAAAAAATGGAACTTGTCATGTCATTTAAAAGTTCTTCTAGAACACCGTGTGCTAGCAACTTGGTGTTATCGGGTAAAAGTTCTTTTACAAAATTAAAAAAACAAAACAGTTAATTTGTCGTTTGATGTCGCTGCTTAATTATTAAAGAATTGTGTATTATTCAACAATATAATGAAATCAGTTTCAGGAGGTATTTATTAGCATAAAAAATGTAAAATTTTTCTGTTCATTAACCTAAAATATATTTTTTACGATTTACGATTTTTTATCTAAACTATCATAAAATATATATAAAATTACATTACTGGCATATTTACAAAATCTTAATGCAAAAAGCCTAAGCTTTAAGTCCACGCCTGGTTTAGTGGCCAAAAACTATCAAAAATATTAAAAAATCATTAAAATTAAAAAAAACTGCATTTTTTACCAAGTTGGACATTTTGGTATTTTGGTATTGTAACAAGAGAACTCGGAAAGGCTTTAAGTTAAACGTATTCGTGCGCCAGATTGAATCCCTAAAGGCATATCCACAGGCTCGCATAACAACATAGTACATAACAATGCGATGATTGGCTTGACGGGCCTCCATGTATCTTGTAAGCCAATCACATTATCGCATTCTTATGTTTTATGTTCTCATCTTCTGGATAGGCCTTAAAAATCCCCGTTTACATAATAGCTTTTTTTAATAAAGTCTTTATATTTTAGCATTTCGTCCATTATATTAGGTCTGCCATTTTGTTTATAATAAAATAGAGACCAGATTCGTAATCAGCACCCATTTATCCTTAATTTGGTACATAAAGTAGTTTTTATTCGATTGATTCTAAAAGCGACACTTTTTGTTCATGTTTTAAATTAAAAACACAAAATTTCAATTGTAAAATCACTTTCAATATTTATAATATTCATAGAACGGTTTCACAAGTATTATTTTCACAACAGACACATTTTAACAGAAATTAATCACCAAGCTATAACTTTTTTAATTTGAAAATGAAACCGCAAGCAAAAGAAACTATTCAATTGTTTTTGCAATTTGTCATGGATAACTAGTAAAGTAATAAGGCAGTAAAAAGATATATTTTTTGCACTTTAAAATTAAGTATATTTTAATAATTTATTACAATTAGTAACAATCGAATAAAAAATATTGTATAATACACGGGCAAAAAGTTAAATTTCGATTTCGTAGGTTTATTACCCTCGGGCCGGGCCTATCGGCCGGCCCTCGGCTTCCATAAACCTACTCAATTGAAAAATTTAACTTTTCGCCCTTGTATTATAAATAACTATTTCATAATTAATTGTTTTTCATTTTTTTTTTTTTAAACAAATAACTATTTCTTAAGTTTTTTGGCGGCTTTTTGATTATGATTATATTTGCCTGTGTGACGCTATCTTTCTCAGAAATCGAAGCAAGCAATAAATAAGACATGAGTTTACTCCTTCTGATTTTTAAATAAGAAAATTTGCATACAACCTATTGTGTAATTATTCTAGACAACCGATTTTTAAATTATGTTTGTTTTCTCAACATGTGACTTTAACACATTTAAAATGCATATATTGACATGGAAATAAAACTAAAAGAATATTTTAGTGAAAACATTTTTAGAATACATATTTACTTTATTTTTCATGGTAATTTTATATTTATTTAAATTTTAAACATTAAATAGACCTGATGTTTTCCAAAATATCTTTTTTATTCATAAGCACAAATTTTATACTTCTAGAATAGGGTGTGTCAAAAAAATTCTGAATTTGGAAATCGAAAACGGTCTTTGGCAAAAAAGTCCAAAATAATCAATCAAATCAATAGGTAATACTTAAACGTTCCCTTATTTGAAGATTTAACGAAAATTTCATTTTTGCAAATTTTGAAAATAGTTTTAAACAAAAATTCTTCAAACTTATATATTAGTATATAAGCATATATGTATACATGTTAACCTACCTGATTATACAGAATACATTATTTGTTTCCGCAAAAAATAAAATAAATTATTAACAGAAATTATATTTCTTGAAATTTTCATAAAAATCAAGTAGCTTTGATCAATGACATTTGTTCAAATAAATACTTTAAACTGACGTTTAAAAATTTAGTTTTTTTTTTTATTTTTTTTTCATAATATTTAGCTAATTATTGATTTTATTACTAGGTAATAATTATAATTTTCTTGGGTTTAATTAGTAAAAATTGCACAAAGAACAGAAACATTTAAAGTGACAGAAATCAATTTTTTATAAAATTTACTCCTACTATGGTCTGTTTCCTCGAGCAAGAGAGTAAATTAACATTTTCCAAATTTCGGATAGTAGTGTATCTAAGATACTGTCTGCAAAGGTAAACAGAAACCTACTTTTATGTGAAGCCAAAAGTCAAACTAAATCCGTCCTGTAATATGATAACGGTAGAGCTTCTCCCCTTTAAATGGCAGCACAAATCGTTTATATTGCAAATGGCAGTTTTGTGCTCAGTTGCATTATTATGCTTGTTTATTTTATAAATAATCGTTATAAAAGTTCGTGATTCTGTCTTGGGTAAGTTATGATGTTAGTTAAGTTGATCCACTATTCATAATTAAGCAATTTGAAAACGTAAACATTCTACAAATTTCTAATATAAAAAGCAGAAAGTTGCCTAATTTCGGATAGACCATTTTTGTGCATTTGATTCCCAATTTTGGATATCCGCAAGGTAATTATTATTCAGGATAACCAACCATTAATTATTTTTTTTATAATGATACAACAAACTAAGATAAACAATTTTGAAAAAACGAAAATTACCTAAGATACTAAGATACTAAGATATTCGAAATTGGGAATCTAAAATTATAGTTCCTATAGTATTTCGTAGAAAATCGCTTAATGATTAAATTACGTCTTAAATGTGAAGGAATAACAAGAAACATAAGCAATGGGATCCAGATCTACTCTTGAAAAAAATTTTTCGGATATGTCCGAAATTAGGAGCCCTTTTTCAAATGCACAAAAATGCGCTGATTTTTTTTAACCGTGTTTTTTGGAAAAAATAAACTGTAATAAAATTGCTTTTTATAATAAATCATGGTTCGCTATAATAAGTTGTATCTGGTTATATAAAAAAAATATCAAAAAGTAATACCGAGTATTAAATATTGAATACATTGTAAATGGTATCCGAAATTAGGCGACTTTCCTCTACTGCTTAGTTTATTTTATAAAACATAACTATATTCTATACACAAACATATACTATTCAAACCTGTTGTAAAAATATTTACTGTGCGATTTTTAACTTACTCTTTTGCTTGATGAAACAGACCATAGGAGAGAAAAAATTATTATTGCCATAGGTGAAGAAAATTGATTTCACAGTCTGAAAACATGATAAATAATGGTATGTTCTAAAGCTAGTAGTGAAAAAAAATATTTATAATAGTTTTATAATGAAAAATTCGTAGGGTAAAACCCCCAATTATTGGCACTTTAAGAAATTTTCCACATATATTTCATTATAACTTATTAAATATTTCATGTTATTAAGAATAAAATATTTTACATCATTTAGTAGTTATTCTATTTTATATATTATATAAAATTTAAACTGAGATCTTTATAATATTAAAGAATTTTTTTAATTAATTACAAGAATACACAATTTCGTATTATTGGCACCTTTTTGCTAATAATTGGCATCCAGATTTTCCTATTATTGGCACCTAATTTTTGCTTTGAAGCAACGAAAAAAAATTTCTGGGTACCTACTTTTTGTTGAATAATAAACATTTTAGTATCAAAATAAAATATTTAAATTGGAATATTGCAGTTTTATACATATTAACTAAAGGCTGTAAACAAAAACTCAAATTTATTTTAGAATTACAAAATTTTTAATATCTCTATATTAAAATTAAAATATTAGTTACCTAATACTAATTTGTATCCATAAAATAATGCCTAGTTACCTAGGTACACTTATCTAAAAGAATTATTAGGTTTCAAGACTAATTTTGATGCGCAAGTTTTGCATACAATAAACCTGTGCCAATAATAGGAATTTAATATAATTTGGACGCCTATTATGGGCACCGTGATAAAAAATAAAATTCTAAAGAAAAATTAAGTTTATAGACAAAATTAAGTGTAAAATGTATATACGCACATATTTATTGAGGAAAAACTGTAAGTTTTTCATTAAACGCTGTTTAGAACTCATTTATTTGAAATAGGTTTTTGGCAAAAACTGTATCTTTTGTATAATAGCCCACCCGCTTTAAAATATGGATTTGGTTTTATCTTATATAAGATGTGGCAATACGTATGTATATTCAACCGTACAAGTAATAAATCTATTCAATTTAATTTAATTTATTCTATTAATTTAGCATTTTAACTGGTTGCCAATAATTGGAATAGGATTTTTACTAAAGAAGCTAATTATTGGCACCTGTGCCAATATTAGAATTTAGTTTAATTTTGTATACCAATTGTTGGCACCGTCGAAATTAAATAAAAATGTAAAGAAAAATAAAGTTTTTAAGGCTAATTAATTAAGTAGAATGCATATACTTACTAAAATTATCGAAAAAAAAAAATAGTAAGTCCATCAATAAACGTCTTTTACTAACCTTCTATTTAAAGCACTTCCTTAGCACAAACCTTAAAAATTCACATTTACGTAGTTGACACGAAACTGCTAAGACTCTAGTGCCCAGGGGGAAAAATATGTTAATCGCATTTAATGTATAATATTTAGAAATATTGCTACTTCGTAAAAAATATAGTTATATTAAGGTACCAATGGAGATTTTTTTTATATAAAAGAAAATATCACTCCAGTGGCAATAATTAGCGGAGTGCCAACGATTGGGGGTTTTACCCTATTACCATTGGTATATGCTTTTTTATTATTCAAATTATTTCTGTTTCTATACGTAAAGTTAATTAAAATTCTTGCTGTAAAGTGTTCTTAAATTTAAAAATAATTTAATACACATTAATATAAAATAAATAATGGGTTTTTAATTTTGGATATTAAAGTATTTATAAAAGCAAGAATTTTAATTTATTTTTTATTAACTATGATTATAAATCATCAGTATCAATCAATAATACTGATAATGATCAATTCTTACTTACAAATTTACATTCTCTAGGGAAAAACTTTTCTTGGTTTTACTTCTCCGGTGTTAAATCCAGGGTCGAACTGTGGTATTTCGTTCTAATTAACCACCATTTGAATGGTACATTGTGACAGGCCGTGTAAAACGTGTCTGAGATGAAATCGCGTGGATCCAAAAGCCGGACACTATAATTTTCAACGCGTTCTGTTAATTCCACGCCTTTGAGAACTATAATTAAAGTTTGTCGAGACCCCATGCAATTCTTCCTCGTCGTTCCTTTAAATAACAACCGCTTGTTTGATACTTTTTTAATTCAAAGTTCAGGATACTTTGTTATGGAAATTACACAGTAAAGATAAAGGAAGATTGAATTTTTAGGTGTTGGTTTAAATGCTAATTAGCAAACCAATTACACAGGTCCACAAAACAAAAATATTACCTAAACTTTTGACGAGACAGGTCTATTGTCTATGTATTTTTCATCGCTTAATCCAAATCCGAAGTTGTTTTTTTGGAATTAAAAAAAAAGGAAAATGATAAAACTAATCTGACTCCAAATTTGAATTCTACGGATCAAAATACATCGTAAACCATATTTAGTTTTTTTTCCCTTGCAAGGTTTTGAAAACTGTAGCAGGGCAAGGGCAATTTTGGCGATTTTGTGGTGTTTTTTGAGGTTAGGCCAATTTTTTTCGCGGATTCGGATTCAGAGTGTCAAAATACATAGGAATATATACCTCACGTCTCCAGATCAAGATACTTTTTTTTTGTTCGGCTGTTACGAGCTGTTATGCTGCAGTTTTCAAAATTTCAAAATTACGTCAAAAAAAAAACTAAATATGGTGTTCGATGTATTTTGATTCGTAGAATTCAAATTTGAACTGATTAGTTTTATCATTTTCCGTTTTTTTTATTTCAAAAAAACATACAAAAACCATAAAAAATCATGGTTTTTGCATTTTTCTTGAGAAAAGTCACTGGAAAGACCCTTAATTTGACTTCGGATTTGGGTTCAGCGATGAAAAATACATAAAAATAGACCTGTCTTGTCAAAAGTTCAGGATTTTTCAAAATCACAAATATTCTAGGACAAAAAACGTTTTATATGAAAATAAAGAGGTCCAAATTTTTTGTTCTAAGTATTTTCTTGTACGACTTATAATTATAATTTACGGCACCGCCTTAAACGTTACACCATGCGTTTTTAGATTAAATTTTTTTTTTCGAAAAAACATTTTTTTTTCTTTATGCTCGGATAGGAAGGTTTTTTATGCTTAATACAATGGTGTTTTTCAATCGAAAATCGGTTTACTATGCCTCTTTTGACTTGAAGATTGGACTATAACTGTAAATACGCCGGGTACTGCTTATATGTACCTAAATTATGAATAACCATAATGAACTTTTTTTTAAACACGTTTCAGCGCCCTAATTTAAAATTAGAGTATAAAAAGGCCGTAGATAAGTGCATCAAGACAATTTATTCTTAGTCGACTTGACGTTTCCATAAAAATGCTACGCTGCTGCGTGCCATGTTCCTTTTTTCTTATCTTTCCATCCTTTTTCTTATCTTGGCATCCTTTTCTTGAAGCATGCACGTCTGAAAACCTTTTGAAGTACAGGCTAAAGCCATTAGGAGACCCCATCGTGTCTTGTAGTATCAAGGAGGCCGCTTAAAACCATGAAAAATACTTGACATAAATTTCATGTTAAGCGCGATTTCCCGGAAGCTGTACCTACACACAAAGAAAAAATATTCCATTAACTAATAAATTATCAATTAAAATGTTTAGGTATATCGAAAAAAACGATGTGATTATGCAAGAGTTTCTTACCAAAAAGTCTCGTTTCTCACCCAAACTTTTATCAATGAATCTTTGCTAAATTTTTTCTAAGAAATTAAATTCGCTTTATCTCATAAATACTTGTACACTGATAAAACAGTTTATTTGAGTCAACTAAATATTTAGTTGGATATGACCAATTAAATTATTTGGTTGTGACAAATAAATTTTATTTCTGTCAAATAAACTATTTTATTAATTAATAAATAATTTTAAAATTTAAATATTTGTTTACATGAACTAAATATTTATTTGACTCAAATAAAATTTGTTACAACCAAATAATTTAATTTTTTTTATTAGTGTAATTCTTTCCATGCACAATCTGTTCGTATCATTCCAAGTTCAAAATTATATGCTGAATCATTAGATCACTGTACACGTGTAAAAAAGATAATTTGGGTTTATTTGGGTATGATCAATTGAATTATTTGGTTGTGAGTAATAAATTTTATTTGAGTCAAATAAATATTTGGGTCATGTAAATAAATATTTTAATTTTAAAATCATTTATTAATGGGAACAACCGAAGTAACACGCTCAGATTTTACAGCTTAAATCGGCTGTACCTCGCATTTTAAACCAGCGTTTAGCTTTATTTCGGTAATATAATTTGCTGTATTTAGGATTTTTTATTAAGCAGTTCTTAACACTTTTTATAATCAACCTGGTGCAGCCAATAACTAGTACAATTACTTTTTCTTGAAAACATTTGTTCTAACAGCGTGCCATATTTAATTTAATTTTAAAAGAAATTGCAAAAAATAATCGAGAAGAGGTTTGAATTCATGTTTTAATTCATATTTTATGTAAATATAGTTGTAGGTGGTACAAAAAATATAACTTAGGAGTAAACTGTGTTTTAGCCCCTTAGCTCCCTTGATATATAAATAACTAACGGTATTTACTGGGTGTATAACCAACACGTATAAAAATATTTTTTCACTACTAGCTTTAGGACATACCATTATTTATCATGTTTTCAGACTGTGGAATCAATTTTCTCCAACTATAGCAATAATAATTTTTTCTCTTCTAGTAGGAGTAAATTTTATAAACAATTGATATCTCCCACTTTAGATGTTTCAGTTCTTTGTGCAATTTTTACTAATTAAACCCAAGAAAATAGCTTTAAATAACTTTTTGTTTATTAAATATAATTAATTAAAATTATTACCAATAAATACAATCAATAATTAGCTAAATATTATGAAATAAAAAAAACTAACTTTTAAAAAGTCAGTTCAAAGTATTTATTTGAGCAAATGTCATTGATTTTTATGAAAATTTCAAGAAATATCATTTCTTTTCATAATTTATTTTATTATTTAAATAAAAATAGTTAAATAGTGCTAGAAGTAAAAAAACTAATATATAAACTACGGTAGAGAAGACTATTATAGCCTCGCACTCTTAAATCCCCCGCTGCTACGCAGCTCGGTATTTAATACGCTCGGCTATAAAAAATGTCTTCTCTACCTTGGTATATAATTACTATTCTTTGCTAAAAAAATATGACATCCGAAATAGTATTAACTTTAATTATTATTTGTAAAGTTTCTCTATGTGTATTAAAGCCAACGTAAAGAACATGCGGGTAACAAATTTTGTGTTTTATTAGCAAGTTCGTAGGAAAAATTGTATCATGTTCATAAACTAGATATGGTTTTAGCTAACATGTATACAATATACCATAATAGCATACATACAGTTGTATATACTAAAGATATATCTATAAGATTAAACATAAAATACTAAATATTTTTATATAAACAACTTTTATGTTTGTTGATTTTCTTTCTTGGAAGTTAAAAATTGACGGTTATAACCTTTAACTTTAACCAAATTTTATTATCGTAATTATAACATACTAGTATGAAGAATAGCATACTACACACATTTTATTACTTAACTACAACAATAACGTCACACTAACTATTCGTAGTAACCACATACCCTAGGTGGTTTGCTCACATAGTAAGTATTTCTATCCTTTTCTATTATGTTCCTGTCCACTCCAAATCATATTTTTTCGAACAAGAAGAGAAAAAAAATTGGTTAGGTATAATTTTTTTGGGTAAGCCAGACGTTAAAAATATTTGTAAGATTCACAGATCTCATATATAATATATATGTATATATTATATTATGTATGAAATCTGTGGTAAGATTGCTTTGCCAGGCACCTTTTTGTGCAAGAACGGATTAAACTGAACTAATTTTAAATAATCGTCACATATCATTCGTGGATAATGTAGGTGCCTTAATAATAAATGAGTTAAATAAAAGTAAGTAATTTATAAGCTTTATGCAAAAATGTTCTTGCAAAGTTAGGACAAGCCTATTTTTTTTCTTGTAGACCTCATTTTTGGTTCTCAATTTCAAATATCGCAAAATAAACAATTAAATCAACTTTTTAACCTCGAAAATTTTTTTGGTATAATAGTGTCCTACTTTACCAACTAACTATGACGTCATTTAAACAACACTATTCAAGCCATATTAGTTTGTTATAGTTACGATAATAAAATTTGGTTTTTAGTAAAGTAAATTGTGTGAATCAGAGTTTACAGTCAGTTTTAAGAAATAAATAACATTTTACACTATCTAGAGCTAAAATAAGAGTTTTTACACATTAGTTTTTAGGTCCCAAATGTTAATCAGATACACTAGTTTACAAGGGTTTTATGCAACTTTATTTTAATGTTATCTTACCTATTTTTTAATGCTAAATCCAAATTCTTCAAGAAAAAAATCGTTGGTTCAGTTTTCGAGATAATCTACTCTGGAGATATTTTAAGGGAAAAATTAGAGAAATCATATATCTTTGTTAAATATCTATATATAATTTGTGGGTTTTAAGACTCGCTGAAAATTAATTGGATATTTAAAAAAATTCTATTCTCACCCCTTAACAAGGGGTGGTTCTACCCAAGGCGTCCTTCACTTCCAGGCCTCGCTACTGGACCATCTAGTTGGCTTTGATATGGCCCTCTGGGCACTGACAACACTGGTACGCCAACATAAAGAAAAAATTACTAAACATTACACTAAAAATTTGTTATTGTCAGTTTGACAGTTTTATATTTTGAGGCTTAACATTTGATTATAAAATGGTGAAATGTTTAAAAAACGTTGATGCAATTATAAAAATATAAATAGTTAGAATTTCTTAATTTAATTATAAAAATGTTATTGTTTCAGTTTCAGTTCCCAGTAATAAATATAAAATTTCTTAAAAAGCAACACGAAACTACTTAAAAAAAAATAAATAATTTTTTTTATGTGAGAATTCTGTTCCATTTACTAAAATAAAGTGCAAAATTAAGCTGCTTGATTCAAAATAGATACTGTAGTTTTATGTATAGAAATAAACTAATAAATTTAGTTAGTATTTATATATTTATTATGTTATGTATTTACTTACAAATGTCGCAAAATAAAAATAAAATATTTTGTATTTCTAGGTACATTGTTTTATAATGTAATGAAAATAAAACTATGTGATTTTAATAATTATTAAAAAAACAACACTAAAAATTGCTATTAATCTTCACATTTTATGACAATATTTAATTTAATGAATCATTAATAATGATTAACTGATTTTGCTTTGCAATGCAGTAAAATTCTTCTTTTCCACATTTTTTTCTTTATTTTTCACCTATTAACCAAGCCATCACATATTCCTCATTTTAGTATTAGTTTTATCATATTTGCTGTTTTTGTAAAAAACAACAGATTTATTTTTTCTCACAAATAACACAATTATGTTGAATAATATGTGACATTTTGCTTCAAAATTTTCAACTTAGCTGGCCATGGAATGGCCCACTAGGAGTAGCGGAAGGCTTGGAAGTGAAGGACGCCTTGTTCTACTCCAATAAGGGACCCTTATACATATTAAAAATATTAAATTCGTTTTTAGTCTCAAAATCGCTTGTGTCAGTTTTTATCAGTCTAATTAAAAAATATAAATAGGGGTTGATAAAAAAATTTTAAAATATTAAATCTGGTTTTAGCGAGTCCCAAAACCTAAATGTAGCAATTTTTATCAGACAATTAAAAAAAAATAAAAGGGGTAGTTCTAAACCCGTAAGCGGTGAGATAGACCTTGTTAAATATTAAATTCGTTATTAACTACTTCCAAAACCCCATGTACCAAATTTTATCGGGGTGAGTACAAAAATATAAATAGGGTTGGTTCTACTTTCATAAGGGGTAAGGGCTTAATTTTTCTATATTAAATTAATTTTTAGCTAGACAAAAAACCCTGAGGTTCTAATTCTTATTAGGTTACTCAAAAAATATAAAAATGGGAGGGGGTGGCTTAATGGTTGAAGAGAGATTATTTAAAAAATCAAATTCGTTTTTACCGAATTTAAAATCCCCCAGATACCAATTTTTATAAATATTAAACGAAAATATGTTTTCCATAATTTTCCCTCATAAAAACTTTGGAGTGGATTATTTTGAAAACTGAACTAACGATTTTTTTTCTTAACGGTTTTGGATTCAGCATCAAAAATTATTTATGAAAATGTATAAATAAACTTGCTCATAAAAAAAGTTGACATTTGTAAACCAGTGTAACAGACTATCCTACTGCTAGAGTACCCGAATTTTTGATTAATTTTACTTTTCCGCACTACTTTACCACACTCGTGCGAAAAAGTACTTTTCTACCCTACTTTTTCACAGGATATAGCCTATCCTGCTTAAGCATGAGCGACATTTTAAAATTTTATCAAAAAACATTATTTCAGTTCCTACCTTAATATTATCACTTCGTTGTTAATTAATAATAAAAAACAGACGACGGTTCTCAGGTACCCAAATTTTTCATTAATTTTACTTTTACACACTACTTTTTCACACTAGTGCGGAAACAGTTATTTTCCTAACAAGTGCGGAAAGTGGTACTTTTCCTAACAAGTGCGGAAAGTGGTACTTTTCCTAACAAGTGCGGAAAGTGGTACTTTTCCGCACGCGACTGCAGTTGACCGAACGACGCCCAGCGGAGTTCGTTCAAGCAGTCAAGTGCGGAAATACACTTTCCGCAAGAGTTAGGAACAAAACTTTTTCTACAAGCTTGAGGAAAATTAAGCAAATATTTTAATAACGAGGTAGGTATTTATGTTAACAAACTAAATAATACAAATTATTTTTTATGATTTACAATATTTATAGTAAATGAACAATTTGAAACATTTTCAAGATTAATAGCTGAAGACATTAAATCCTTTGAAGTACTGGAAAATGCTAGGGGTATATTCGAGGTACACTGCTTATTTTCAATCATTCCAGTTTAAAAAAGTCAAACTGGGAAGTGGATGCCTCTGATGTTGAGGTTCTATTTGGCTCATTTGGGAAAGTATTTTGACGTAGGATCTTATTAGACATATTTTTTTTTACTCTGCATAAATTTAAAATATTGCAATAACTTGTTAATTTGGAACATTTTTAATTTTCCGCACTAGTGCCGAAAAGTAATGCGGAAAAGTATTTTTCCGCACGAGTGCGGAAAAGTTATACTTTGCACACGTAAATGCTTGCGGAAAAGTGCACTTTTTTGCACGCTTGTAGAAAAAATACTTTTCCACTTTAATTTTCCGCACAGGTGCGAAAAATACTTTACACACTACTTTTCGACACTAGTTCGGAAAAGTACAAATTTTCAAAGACAAATGACTGCGGAAAAGTGTTACTTTCCACACGCTCAAAAAAAAAACATTATTTGAGTACCTTTATATACATTTTTAGTTTTTCGTTAATTAATAACAACGATAGTGCTCAGTTATCCGAATTTTTGATTAATTTTACTTTTCCGCACTACTTTGCCACACTAGTGCGGAAAAATAGTTTTACAAACTACTTTTTACACTAGTGAGGAAAACTACAACTTTCCGAACTCAAATGCGTGCAGAAAAGTCCTACTTTCGGCACGATCGTAAAAAAAATTTTGTTGAAAAAATTTTTTTTAAAAATTTTTTTTTTTTCAAAATCATTTTTTTTTTTTTTTATTTAATTTCTTTATGTCAAAAAAGTTTCTCCACGGCGGGGAATCGAACCCCGGTCTCCCGCGTGACAGGCGGGGATACTCACCACTATACTACCGAGGACTTGAAATAGAGTACAAAAACCAAAGTACAATCGTTGTAATCATATTTAATCACAAAAAAAATCGATTAAAACGAGAAAAATACTAAATTCTATGAAGCAAGTTAAATTTTTGTTATAATTAAAATGGGGGGAGGCTGCAAAAGCCCACAGTGTGGGCGCCATACCCCTCAATGGGGGCGCAACACCCCTAATATGGGCGCAATACTTCCCAATGGGGCGCAAAGCTCCCTAATGCGGCGCAAAACTTCAATGGTGCGAAAAACCTCTTTATGTGGCGCCATACCTTCAAATTGGGGGGGGGGCAATACCTTCAAATAACACCTCCAAATGGAGGCGCAATTACTCTAACTGGTGGCGCAACTCCTCCAACTGGGGCGCAATACCTCCAAATGGGGCGCAATTTCTCCAAATGGAGGCGCAATTCCTGCAAATGGGGGCGCAAAAAAAAAAACAAACAAAAATAGATAATTTAAAATTATTTAATAAATAATATTTATGTTATAATATTTATGTTTGCAAAATATATACAGAGCGGTCCAAAAGTCACCCCCCCTCTTAAATTTTGAACCAGTTGAGATATCGACTTCAAATTTGGAAATTTTAAATAAGACAACTTAAACTATCTTTTAGCATATATTTAATATTTTCAGCTCTTAAAATGTGGGCATGGGGGCACATTTTTTTAAATGGAAAGGGGGGTCGTGTAATACATCATTTTAAAGCTTATAACATTCTCCATTTAACTCCATATTTTTAAATTAAAAAAAAATTGGGTTTAAAATGGGGTTGAAAATGGGTATTAATGTCAAAATTCCTCTAAAAAAAACAAATATTTTTTTAAAAATGCGTAATTTCATCATAAAAAAATGTTAATTATAATTTTAAACTAATTTTAGTTGACATAAATAAAAATTTATAAAAAAAAAATGGAGAGTTGATAGCCACAGAAGAGCACAAGGACTTCAACAAGATACTGCAGAAAAGCCTCCGAGTTTCTGCCAGGGACATGAAGATACTTTTAAATAAAGTAAGCTACAGTGTAGCTCTATCGACTAGTGATATTTAACTGAAAAGACTGAACGAACCTAATAATTAACTGTGATAGCTCTTAGTATAGTAAGTTAGTGTAATATATGTAATTAGTGTAATATTTATGTATTTATTTTAACTTGAAACTAGTGTGATTTTTCTGTACTTATTTTAATCTGTAACTTGTAATGTGATGTTTTTCGTACTTATTGCATGGCCTTTTTTAAATGTGATTGTTTTAACTGTGATAATTGATGAAACTAGGTACTATTTAATTATGTACAATTTATTTATTTTTGCTACAATACAAATGCTCATGTATATTATGGAAAAATAAAAATAAAGCTTTATATACTACCGAGGACTTGAAATAGAGTACAAAAACTAAAGTACAATCGTTGTAATCATATTTAATCACAAAAAAAATCGATTAAAACGAGAAAAATACTAAATTCTATGAAGCAAGTTAAATTTTTGTTATAATTAAAATGGGGGGAGGCTGCAAAAGCCCACAGTGTGGGCGCCATACCCCTCAATGGGGGCGCAACACTCCTAATATGGGCGCAATACTTCCCAATGGGGCGCAAAGCTCCCTAATGCGGCGCAAAACTTCAATGGTGCGAAAAACCTCTTTATGTGGCGCCATACCTTCAAATTGGGGGGGGGGGGGCAATACCTTCAAATAACACCTCCAAATGGAGGCGCAATTACTCTAACTGGTGGCGCAACTCCTCCAACTGGGGCGCAATACCTCCAAATGGGGCGCAATTTCTCCAAATGGAGGCGCAATTCCTGCAAATGGGGGCGCAAAAAAAACAAAAAAAAAATAGATAATTTAAAATTATTTAATAAATAATATTTATGTTATAATATTTATGTTTGCAAAATATATACAGAGCGGTCCAAAAGTCACCCCCCCTCTTAAATTTTGAACCAGTTGAGATATCGACTTCAAATTTGGAACTTTTAAATAAGACAACTTAAACTATCTTTTAGCATATATTTAATATTTTCAATTCTTAAAATGTGGGCATGGGGGCACATTTTTTTAAATGGAAAGGGGGGTCGTGTAATAATAGTAAATATTTGTTTTTTTTTAGAGGAATTTTGACATTAATACCCATTTTCAACCCCATTTTAAACCCAATTTTTTTTTAATTTAAAAATATGGAGTTAAATGGAGAATGTTATAAGCTTTAAAATGATATATCACACGACCCCCTTTCCATTTAAAAAAATGTCCCCCCATGCCCCCCTGCCCACATTTTAAGAGCTGAAAATATCAAATATATGCTAAAAGATAGTTTAAGTTGTGTTATTTAAAAGTTCCAAATTTGAAGTCGATATCTCAACTGGTTCAAAATTTAAGAGGGGGGGGGTAACATTTGGACCGCTCTGTATATATTTTGCAAACATAAATATTATAACATAAATATTATTTATTAAATAATTTTAAATTATCTATTTTTTTTTTGTTTTTTTTTGCGCCCCCATTTGGAAGAATTGCGCCCCCATTTGCAGGAATTGCGCCTCCATTTGGAGAAATCTCAACTCGTTCAAAAGTTAAAAGGGGGGGGTGACTTTTGGACCGCACTGTATGTATAATAACATGTATATAGTAAATTTTTAAATAAAGATTGATATACTACCGAGGACTTAAAATATATTGATAAGTCCAAAAATATTTATAAATTCAACAAATGGAGGTCAAATTTGTGTTCAGCATCGAAAAGTACATCGAAAATTATATATCAGACAAAATGGAAAGATATCTTTTGTCGGCCAATGTTATTTATGCGATATAATGATTCGCGAAGTTTTGGTTTGCGAATTAATGTCAAAGCCAAGTGTTGTTCCTGCGAAATTAAAATTTGCGATGTTTCGGTCGCGATCTTTAGGTCGCCCGTGAACGTGATACGGTATTAGATCATATATACATAGATGCGCCTTGAGTTCAGGCCAAACCGAAATGTTTACATTGCGACATGCAGGTAAATTTCGCCTTCCCGCATCTGGTCACCACCCACCTCTACAGGGTGTATTTGAAATAGCGTAGGAAACTTTATTTTAATGTTATCTTACCTATTTTTTAATGCTAAATCCAAATTCGTCAAGAAAAAAATCGTTGGTTCAGTTTTCGAGATAATCTACTCTGGAGATATTTTAAGGGAAAAATTAGAGAAATCATATATCTTTGTTAAATACCTATATATATAATTTGTGGGTTTTAAGACTCGCTGAAAATTACACTAAAAATTTGTTATTGTCAGTTTGACAGTTTTATATTTTGAGGCTTAACATTTGATTATAAAATGGTGAAATGTTTAAAAAACGTTGATGCAATTATAAAAATATAAATAGTTAGAATTTCTTAATTTAATTATAAAAATGTTATTGTTTCAGTTTCAGTTCCCAGTAATAAATATAAAATTTCTTAAAAAGCAACACGAAACTACTTAAAAAAAATAAATAATTTTTTTTATGTGAGAATTCTGTTCCATTTAATAAAATAAAGTGCAAAATTAAGCTGCTTGATTCAAAATAGATACTGTAGTTTTATGTATAAAAATAAACTAATAAATTAAGTTAGTATTTATATATTTATTATGTTATGTATTTACTTACAAATGTCGCAAAATAAAAATAAAATATTTTGTATTTCTAGGTACATTGTTTTATAATGTAATGAAAATAAAACTATGTGATTTTAATAATTATTGAAAAAACAACACTAAAAATTGCTATTAATCTTCACATTTTATGGCAATATTTAATTTAATGAATCATTAATAATGATTAACTGATTTTGCTTTGCAATGCAGTAAAATTCTTCTTTTCCACATTTTTTTCTTTATTTTTCACCTATTAACCAAGCCATCACATATTCCTCATTTTAGTATTAGTTTTATCATATTTGCTGTTTTTGTAAAAAACAACAGATTTATTTTTTCTCACAAATAACACAATTATGTTGAATAATATGTGACATTTTGCTTCAAAATTTTCAACTTAGCTGGCCATGGAATGGCCCACTAGGAGGTCTGGCACCTAAGCCAGTAGCGGAAGCCTTGGAAGTGAAGGACGCCTTGTTCTACTCCAATAAGGGACCCTTATACATATTAAAAATATTAAATTGGTTTTTAGTCTCAAAATCGCTTGTGTCAGTTTTTATCAGTCTAATTAAAAAATATAAATAGGGGTTGATAAAAAAATTTTAAAATATTAAATCTGGTTTTAGCGAGTCCCAAAACCTAAATGTAGCAATTTTTATCAGACAATTTAAAAAAAAAATAAAAGGGGTAGTTCTAAACCCTTAAGCGGTGAGATAGACCTTGTTAAATATTAAATTCGTTATTAGCTACTTCCAAAACCCCATGTACCAAATTTTATCGGGGTGAGTACAAAAATATAAATAGGGTTGGTTCTACTTTCATAAGGGGTAAGGGCTTAATTTTTCTATATTAAATTAATTTTTAGCTAGACAAAAAACCCTGAGGTTCTAATTCTTATTAGGTTACTCAAAAAATATAAAAATGGGAGGGGGTGGCTTAATGGTTGAAGAGAGATTATTTAAAAAATCAAATTCGTTTTTACCGAATTTAAAACCCCCCAGATACCAATTTTTATAAATATTAAACGAAAATATGTTTTCCATAATTTTCCCTCATAAAAACTTTGGAGTGGATTATTTTGAAAACTGAACTAACGATTTTTTTTCTTAACGGTTTTGGATTTAGCATCAAAAATTATTTATGAAAATGTATAAATAAACTTGCTCATAAAAAAAGTTGACATTTGTAAACCAGTGTAACAGTGCTAGAGTACCCGAATTTTTGATTAATTTTACTTTTCCGCACTACTTTACCACACTCGTGCGAAAAAGTACTTTTCTACCCTACTTTTTCACAGGATATAGCCTATCCTGCTTAAGCATGAGCGACATTTTAAAATTTTATCAAAAAACATTATTTCAGTTCCTACCTTAATATTATCACTTCGTTGTTAATTAATAATAAAAAACAGACGACGGTTCTCAGGTACCCAAATTTTTCATTAATTTTACTTTTACACACTACTTTTTCACACTAGTGCGGAAACAGTTATTTTCCTAACAAGTGCGGAAAGTGGTACTTTTCCTAACAAGTGCGGAAAGTGGTACTTTTCCGCACGCGACTGCAGTTGACCGAACGACGCCCAGCGGAGTTCGTTCAAGCAGTCAAGTGCGGAAATACACTTTCCGCAAGAGTTAGGAACAAAACTTTTTCTACAAGCTTGTGGAAAATTAAGCAAATATTTTAATAACGAGGTAGGTATTTATGTTAACAAACTAAATAATACAAATTATTTTTTATGATTTACAATATTTATAGTAAATGAACAATTTGAAACATTTTCAAGATTAATAGCTGACGACATTAAATCCTTTGAAGTACTGGAAAATGCTAGGGGTATATTCGAGGTACACTGCTTATTTTCAATCATTCCAGTTTAAAAAAGTCAAATTGGGAAGTGGATGCCTCTGATGTTGAGGTTCTATTTGGCTCATTTGGGAAAGTATTTTGACGTAGGATCTTATTAGACATATTTTTTTTTACTCTGCATAAATTTAAAATATTGCAATAACTTGTTAATTTGGAACATTTTTAATTTTCCGCACTAGTGCCGAAAAGTAATGCGGAAAAGTATTTTTCCGCACGAGTGCGGAAAAGTTATACCTTGCACACGTAAATGCTTGCGGAAAAGTGCACTTTTTTGCACGCTTGTAGAAAAAATACTTTTCCACTTTAATTTTCCGCACAGGTGCGAAAAATACTTTACACACATACCCACGGGTACTGGGTCTATCTCTTCTATAGATAAATCCGTAATCCAAAGTGGGGAGAAATCTCCACTCTTTGGTTTTGCAGAGTTGGAGAGTGTGTGATCCAATATTTCATCCAAGTAATGCGGGATGACCGGCTGACCTGGGCCTAAAAACCCACGTGTCGGCCCTACTGCATAGAATGCGGATGAATGAGGGTTGTGCATTGCGAGCAAGCCCCACGTGTTTGTGCCGTGCGTGGATACCCGTGTCGTGGAGTGACAGTGTCCTGGTGGTTGAGCGAATAGCAACACACCACTTTGGCCTAGAACGAAGCTAAACGGGAGGCCGGAGTCTAACCCAATTTCGGTCAATCGGCTGCGATGTCCCGTCAGAGGGTCACCAGGGTGAGTCTCTTGGGGAGGAGGGGGCACATAGGGGGCCGAGTCATCTCAGGACTGACTCGCAACCTTCTCATGTGCAACACCTTCCTGGAGGCTATATCCTCTTGGTAGCCTTGGCGATCGTGTCAGTTGTGACATGACGTCCCCAGATGTGAGGACTCCGAGGAGGGTGAGGAGCCAAAAGGATGAAATCAATATACTAGTTCATGGAATCTAACAAAAAACCTGAAAACCCACAATCCCACTTAGGACCGTCGTCAGATGACCTAAGTGGGACCAAACCCATCAGCCCTTCAACAGGCACGCCAAAAGGCAACCTGTTGGATGGAAACCCAAAACCCCCGAGTGTTGGGACTACGGACATTGTTCGACCTAACACCGAGGAACCCAAGGCTTCAAGCTCAGGTACTGGGACTGGAAACATTCCACCCGG
This sequence comes from Brachypterus glaber, assembly GCA_958510825.1. Classification (NCBI taxonomy): domain Eukaryota; kingdom Metazoa; phylum Arthropoda; class Insecta; order Coleoptera; family Kateretidae; genus Brachypterus; species Brachypterus glaber. Next base: position 12,540,602 of record OY294044.1, on the reverse strand, counting down.
TTCGAGTGAGAAGCCTAAAAAGAAGAGAGTCTGTGGAGCTGAGGCGAAACGCAGAAGGAAGGCGAGGCTGGCTCAAGAAGCCACCTCAAAAACCTCTGGGTCTAGCCAGCAGCCCTCAGGGTCATCTTCTGCAAATACGGCAGGTAGGTCCAAACCAGGGCTAAAACCGAAAGGTGGAAGTGCTGGAGAAAGAACTCCTGCCACAAAAAGAATAAGGTCAGATGGATCGAGCCCCTCTCCTGCATTGCAGAAGAAGAAGCAAAAATCCATTAATAGGCCTACTATCAACCCAAGTGGTTACTCTCAGGCTGCTGCCAAGCACCTGAAAGTGGCCATCATTGACAAGCAGAGCCAACTGGGTAAGCTAACCAGCTCCCAGTATGACCTGGTTGTCAAAGGGTTAACAAAACAAGTGGACGAAATTCTGTCCGCTAAAAATAAAGCACCCCCACAAATCTCCAGTATGAAGCACACTGGCGAAATCCTGAGGATCACGTGTGAGGACTCCGGTACCCTCACGTGGCTTAAGGGCGCTGTGCCCAGACTGGGAGATTTATGGGAAGGAGCTAATCTAGCAGTGGTCCCTCAAGACGAGCTTCCAAGGCTGACAAAGGCCTCCATCTGGATCTCGAACGATGACGATGGTCTGGAGAAGGTCAAGTTGCGCCTTGAAGGTCTAAATACATGGGCCAATGTTAAAAAATGGTGCGTCTTCCACAGGGAAGTCAAGAAGGACCCTAAAGGTCAACTTATTGTCTTCGGCATATCTGAGGAAGACGCACAAGCCATAACCAGTAGGGGAGGTAAGGTAAAATATCTATTTTCCTACCTTACTGTTAAATTAACAAAAGCCCAACCTCAGGAAGCTGGTGAGGGTGAGGCTTCAACATCAGGCGGGGCACCGGGGGATATGGAGGTTGAAGAAGTCTTCACCTCTGAATCCACTGACCCCATCGCCAAGGACGGCCCTCCAAGCAATAAGGGGGTCTGTTGATGTTGGGATCTCAACTCACCAAATAGTCATTCCCAATGTCTGGACTTGAGATTATACAAATTAACTTGCAACACTGCCGGGCGGCGGTAGCTACCATCTGCCGTCACCTGGACAGTAATGCGGACACAATAACACTAATCCAAGAACCCTGGATTGTGAAATCGAAAGTTTCCGGCTTCGGCAGCTTAAAAGGGACTATTTTTGTAAATAGCTATATTCAAAAGCCTAGGACGTGTATATACATACCTAAGCAATATGAAGATACTCTAGTAACTCAGTTCAGCACAGCTGACCTAACAACTGTGAGAATGAACTATAGTGTAAAGGGTAACCAAGAAGAACTTTTTATAGCATCGGCATACCTCCCACAAGATACAGGTACGCAACCTCCATCAGAGGAACTTGCCAACCTGATAAACTTTTGCCAACGGGAGAAAAAAAGCCTTATAGTTGGATGTGACAGTAACTCTCATCACATTTTTGTTGAGGGTGAGGCCGCAAAGACAGCGCTTAGGCTGAAAGCAAATAGTACGTGGAATGCAAGAGGAACGCGTACTGGACATGAGTCTATTCTTGAACGGTTTGTGTCACAAGCTCCCATTCTTGAATCTCAGACCGATCTAGTTGCTCCCAGGTATATCTTTAATAGATCATACCAAGCTTATGCTTCCACTAAAGAAGAAACTGACAGCGTACCTGACATTGTCATGTACACTGATGGTTCAAAGACAACTGAAGGATCAGGTGCAGGAGTTTTCTGCCCAGATCTAGAGTTAGAAATAAGCATTTCCCTTGGCAAGCATGCCTCGGTCTTTCAGGCAGAGGTAATAGGCATAACAAATGCTGCGAGAGCTATTTCTGAAAGGGAAATCAGTAATAGAAGAATAACTATTCTTACGGATAGCAAAGCTTCCATACAAGCAATCAAGTCTTTCAAAATTACTTCAAAGCTAGTTTTGGAATGTCACCAATCCCTGGAGGAAGCGGCAGTTTCTAATACTGTTACACTCTCATGGGTAAAGGGGCATAATGGAAATGTAGGCAATGAAGAAGCTGATAGATTGGCACGAGCAGGCTCAGGCTCTGTACCTATTGGTCCAGAGCCCATAATCCCTGTATCTGTCGCTTTTAAAACAGCTCTCATTAATCAAGAAACTCACATAAAACACACCCGTAATTGGATTACGAGAAACGATTGTAAACATGCAAGAGCAGCCCTTCCCACTCCGTGTGAAAAGACAGCACGCTTTTGTATGCAACTAAAAAGGGATAACCTAAGACAGTTTGCAAGCATCGTAACAGGTCACTGCAAACTAAATAAGCATCTTAACATCATGGGGAAGCCAGTCGACCCCATCTGTAGAGGATGCTACATGGAAGAGGAAACAATGGAACATGTGTTATGTCACTGTCCAGCGTTAGCCTTAATAAGAGGGTCCATGCTAGACGAGTACTGGCTCGACATGGCCGGTATAAGCAGCATCACTCCCAGACATCTTCTTAGATATATTCAAAGAATTGGATGGCTGAGAGGTTAAATTAAATGCTGCGACCAAAGGGAGGTAGTACAATGGGCCCAGCTAAGTGGCCTAAGTGCGTGTAGATAGCTACCCTCCACCCTAATAACCATAACCATACTTTACACACTACTTTTCGACACTAGTTCGGAAAAGTACAAATTTCCAAAGACAAATGACTGCGGAAAAGTGTTACTTTCCACACGCTCAAAAAAAAACATTATTTGAGTACCTTTATATACATTTTTAGTTTTTCGTTAATTAATAACAACGATAGTGCTCAGTTATCCGAATTTTTGATTAATTTTACTTTTCCGCACTACTTTGCCACACTAGTGCGGAAAAATAGTTTTACTTTTTACACTAGTGAGGAAAACTACAACTTTCCGAACTCAAATGCGTGCAGAAAAGTCCTACTTTCGGCACGATCGTAAAAAAATTTTTGTTGAAAAAATTTTTTTTAAAAATTTTTTTTTTTTCAAAATTATTTTTTTTTTTTATTTAATTTCTTTATGTCAAAAAAGTTTCTCCACGGCGGGGAATCGAACCCCGGTCTCCCGCGTGACAGGCGGGGATACTCACCATAGAAATAGAGTACAAAAACTAAAGTACAATCGTTGTAATCATATTTAATCACAAAAAAAATCGATTAAAACGAGAAAAATACTAAATTCTATGAAGCAAGTTTAATTTTTGTTATAATTAAAATGGGGGGAGGCTGCAAAAGCCCACAGTGTGGGCGCCATACCCCTCAATGGGGGCGCAACACCCCTAATATGGGCGCAATACTTCCCAATGGGGCGCAAAGCTCCCTAATGCGGCGCAAAACTTCAATGGTGCGAAAAACCTCTTTATGTGGCGCCATACCTTCAAATTGGGGGGGGGGCAATACCTTCAAATAACACCTCCAAATGGAGGCGCAATTACTCTAACTAGTGGCGCAACTCCTCCAACTGGGGCGCAATTTCTCCAAATGGAGGCGCAATTCCTGCAAATGGGGGCGCAAAAAAAAAACAAACAAAAATAGATAATTTAAAATTATTTAATAAATAATATTTATGTTATAATATTTATGTTTGCAAAATATATACAGAGCGGTCCAAAAGTCACCCCCCCTCTTAAATTTTGAACCAGTTGAGATATCGACTTCAAATTTGGAACTTTTAAATAAGACAACTTAAACTATCTTTTAGCATATATTTAATATTTTCAGCTCTTAAAATGTGGGCATGGGGGCACATTTTTTTAAATGGAAAGGGGGGTCGTGTAATACATCATTTTAAAGCTTATAACATTCTCCATTTAACTCCATATTTTTAAATTAAAAAAAAATTGGGTTTAAAATGGGGTTGAAAATGGGTATTAATGTCAAAATTCCTCTAAAAAAAAACAATTTTTTTTTTAAAATGCGTAATTTCATCATAAAAAAATGTTAATTATAATTTTAAACTAATTTTAGTTGACATAAATAAAAATTTATAAAAAAAAAATGGAGAGTTGATAGCCACAGAAGAGCACAAGGACTTCAACAAGATACTGCAGAAAAGCCTCCGAGTTTCTGCCAGGGACATGAAGATACTTTTAAATAAAGTAAGCTACAGTGTAGCTCTATCGACTAGTGATATTTTACTGAAAAGACTGAACGAACCTAATAATTAACTGTGATAGCTCTTAGTATAGTAAGTTAGTGTAATATATGTAATTAGTGTAATATTTATGTATTTATTTTAACTTGAAACTAGTGTGATTTTTCTGTACTTATTTTAATCTGTAACTTGTAATGTGATGTTTTTCGTACTTATTGCATGGCCTTTTTTAAATGTGATTGTTTTAACTGTGATAATTGATGAAACTAGGTACTATTTAATTATGTACAATTTATTTATTTTTGCTACAATACAAATGCTCATGTGTATTATGGAAAAATAAAAATAAAGCTTTATATACTACCGAGGACTTGAAATAGAGTACAAAAACTAAAGTACAATCGTTGTAATCATATTTAATCACAAAAAAAATCGATTAAAACGAGAAAAATACTAAATTCTATGAAGCAAGTTAAATTTTTGTTATAATTAAAATGGGGGGAGGCTGCAAAAGCCCACAGTGTGGGCGCCATACCCCTCAATGGGGGCGCAACACCCCTAATATGGGCGCAATACTTCCCAATGGGGCGCAAAGCTCCCTAATGCGGCGCAAAACTTCAATGGTGCGAAAAACCTCTTTATGTGGCGCCATACCTTCAAATTGGGGGGGGGGGCAATACCTTCAAATAACACCTCCAAATGGAGGCGCAATTACTCCAACTGGTGGCGCAACTCCTACAACTGGGGCGCAATACCTCCAAATGGGGCGCAATTTCTCCAAATGGAGGCGCAATTCCTGCAAATGGGGGCGCAATTATTCCAAATGGGGGCGCAAAAAAAAAAACAAAAAAAAATAGATAATTTAAAATTATTTAATAAATAATATTTATGTTATAATATTTATGTTTGCAAAATATATACAGAGCGGTCCAAAAGTCACCCCCCCTCTTAAATTTTGAACCAGTTGAGATATCGACTTCAAATTTGGAACTTTTAAATAAGACAACTTAAACTATCTTTTAGCATATATTTAATATTTTCAGCTCTTAAAATGTGGGCATGGGGGCACATTTTTTTAAATGGAAAGGGGGGTCGTGTAATAATAGTAAATATTTGTTTTTTTTAGAGGAATTTTGACATTAATACCCATTTTCAACCCCATTTTAAACCCAATTTTTTTTTAATTTAAAAATATGGAGTTAAATGGAGAATGTTATAAGCTTTAAAATGATATATCACACGACCCCCTTTCCATTTAAAAAAATGTCCCCCCATGCCCCCCTGCCCACATTTTAAGAGCTGAAAATATCAAATATATGCTAAAAGATAGTTTAAGTTGTGTTATTTAAAAGTTCCAAATTTGAAGTCGATATCTCAACTGGTTCAAAATTTAAGAGGGGGGGGGGGGGGTGACTTTTGGACCGCTCTGTATATATTTTGCAAACATAAATATTATAACATAAATATTATTTATTAAATAATTTTAAATTATCTATTTTTTTTTTGTTTTTTTTTGCGCCCCCATTTGGAAGAATTGCGCCCCCATTTGCAGGAATTGCGCCTCCATTTGGAGAAATCTCAACTCGTTCAAAAGTTAAAAGGGGGGGGGGTGACTTTTGGACCGCACTGTATGTATAATAACATGTATATAGTAAATTTTTAAATAAAGATTGATATACTACCGAGGACTTAAAATATATTGATAAGTCCAAAAATATTTATAAATTCAACAAATGGAGGTCAAATTTGTGTTCAGCATCGAAAAGTACATCGAAAATTATATATCAGACAAAATGGAAAGATATCTTTTGTCGGCCAATGTTATTTATGCGATATAATGATTCGCGAAGTTTTGGTTTGCGAATTAATGTCAAAGCCAAGTGTTGTTCCTGCGAAATTAAAATTTGCGATGTTTTGGTCGCGATCTTTAGGTCGCCCGTGAACGTGATACGGTATTAGATCATATATACATAGATGCGCCTTGAGTTCAGGCCAAACCGAAATGTTTACATTGCGACATGCAGGTAAATTTCGCCTTCCCGCATCTGGTCACCACCCACCTCTACAGGGTGTATTTGAAATAGCGTAGGAAACTTTATTTTAATGTTATCTTACCTATTTTTTAATGCTAAATCCAAATTCGTCAAGAAAAAAATCGTTGGTTCAGTTTTCGAGATAATCTACTCTGGAGATATTTTAAGGGAAAAATTAGAGAAATCATATATCTTTGTTAAATACCTATATATAATTTGTGGGTTTTAAGACTCGCTGAAAATTAATTGGATATTTAAAAAAATTCAATTCTCACCCCTTAACAAGGGGTGGTTCTACCCAAGGCGTCCTTCACTTCCAGGCCTCGCTACTGGACCATCTAGTTGGCTTTGATATGGCCCTCTAGGCACTGACAACGCTGGTACGCCAACATAAAGAAAAAATTACTAAACATTACACTAAAAATTTGTTATTGTCAGTTTGACAGTTTTATATTTTGAGGCTTAACATTTGATTATAAAATGGTGAAATGTTTAAAAAACGTTGATGCAATTATAAAAATATAAATAGTTAGAATTTCTTAATTTAATTATAAAAATGTTATTGTTTCAGTTTCAGTTCCCAGTAATAAATATAAAATTTCTTAAAAAGCAACACGAAACTACTTAAAAAAAATAAATAATTTTTTTTATGTGAGAATTCTGTTCCATTTAATAAAATAAAGTGCAAAATTAAGCTGCTTGATTCAAAATAGATACTGTAGTTTTATGTATAAAAATAAACTAATAAATGAAGTTAGTATTTATATATTTATTATGTTATGTATTTACTTACAAATGTCGCAAAATAAAAATAAAATATTTTGTATTTCTAGGTACATTGTTTTATAATGTAATGAAAATAAAACTATGTGATTTTAATAATTATTGAAAAAACAACACTAAAAATTGCTATTAATCTTCACATTTTATGGCAATATTTAATTTAATGAATCATTAATAATGATTAACTGATTTTGCTTTGCAATGCAGTAAAATTCTTCTTTTCCACATTTTTTTATTTTTCACCTATTAACCAAGCCATCACATATTCCTCATTTTAGTATTAGTTTTATCATATTTGCTGTTTTTGTAAAAAACAACAGATTTATTTTTTCTCACAAATAACACAATTATGTTGAATAATATGTGACATTTTGCTTCAAAATTTTCAACTTAGCTGGCCATGGAATGGCCCACTAGGAGGTCTGGCACCTAAGCCAGTAGCGGAAGCCTTGGAAGTGAAGGACGCCTTGGTCTACTCCAATAAGGGACCCTTATACATATTAAAAATATTAAATTGGTTTTTAGTCTCAAAATCGCTTGTGTCAGTTTTTATCAGTCTAATTAAAAAATATAAATAGGGGCTGATAAAAATTTTTTAAAATATTAAATCTGGTTTTAGCGAGTCCCAAAACCTAAATGTAGCAATTTTCATCAGACAATTTAAAAAAAAATAAAAGGGGTAGTTCTAAACCCTTAAGCGGTGAGATAGACCTTGTTAAATATTAAATTCATTATTAGCTACTTCCAAAACCCCATGTACCAAATTTTATCGGGGTAATTACAAAAATATAAATAGGGTTGATTCTACTTTCATAAGGGGTAAGGGCTTAATTTTTCTATATTAAATTAATTTTTAGCTAGACAAAAAACCCTGAGGTTCTAATTCTTATTAGGTTACTCAAAAAATATAAAAATGGGAGGGGGTGGCTTTGGTTTGGACTTTGATGGTTGAAGAGAGATTATTTAAAAAATCAAATTCGTTTTTACCGACTTTAAAACCCCCCAGATACCAATTTTTATAAATATTAAACGAAAATATGTTTTCCATAATTTTCCCTCATAAAAACTTTGGAGTGGATTATTTTGAAAACTGAACTAACGATTTTTTTTCTTAACGGTTTTGGATTCAGCATCAAAAATTATTTATGAAAATGTATAAATAAACTTGCTTATAAAAAAAGTTGACATTTGTAAACCAGTGTAACAGACTATCCTACTGCTAGAGTACCCGAATTTTTGATTAATTTTACTTTTCCGCACTACTTTACCACACTCGTGCGAAAAAGTACTTTTCTACCCTACTTTTTCACAGGATATAGCCTATCCTGCTTAAGTATGAGCGACATTTTAAAATTTTATCAAAAAACATTATTTCAGTTCCTACCTTAATATTATCACTTCGTTGTTAATTAATAATAAAAAACAGACGACGGTTCTCAGGTACCCAAATTTTTCATTAATTTTACTTTTACACACTACTTTTTCACACTAGTGCGGAAACAGTTATTTTCCTAACAAGTGCGGAAAGTGGTACTTTTCCTAACAAGTGAGGAAAGTGGTACTTTTCCTAACAAGTGCGAAAAGTGTTACTTTCCACACGCTAAAAAAAAACATTATTTGAGTGCCTTTATATACATTTTTAGTTTTTCGTTAATTAATAACAACGATAGTGCTCAGTTATCCGAATTTTTGATTAATTTTACTTTTCCGCACTACTTTGCCACACTAGTGCGGAAAAATTGTTTTACACACTACTTTTTACACTAGTGAGGAAAACTACAACTTTCCGAACTCAAATGCGTGCAGAAAAGTCCTACTTTCGGCATGATCGTAAAAAAATTTTTGTTGAAAAAATTTTTTTTGAAAATTTTTTTTTTTCAAAATTATTTTTTTTTTTTTATTTAATTTCTTTATGTCAAAAAAGTTTCTCCACGGCGGGGAATCGAACCCGAACCCTACTTTTTCACAGGATATAGCCTATCCTGCTTAAGTATGAGCGACATTTTAAAATTTTATCAAAAAACATTATTTCAGTTCCTACCTTAATATTATCAGTTCGTTGTTAATTAATAATAAAAAACAGACGACGGTTCTCAGGTACCCAAATTTTTCATTAATTTTACTTTTACACACTACTTTTTCACACTAGTGCGGAAACAGTTATTTTCCTAACAAGTGCGGAAAGTGGTACTTTTCCTAACAAGTGCGGAAAGTGGTACTTTTCCTAACAAGTGCGAAAAGTGTTACTTTCCACACGCTAAAAAAAAAAACATTATTTGAGTACCTTTATATACATTTTTAGTTTTTCGTTAATTAATAACAACGATAGTGCTCAGTTATCCGAATTTTTGATTAATTTTAATTTTCCGCACTACTTTGCCACACTAGTGCGGAAAAATAGTTTTACACACTACTTTTTACACTAGTGAGGAAAACTACAACTTTCCGAACTCAAATGCGTGCAGAAAAGTCCTACTTTCGGCATGATCGTAAAAAAATTTTTGTTGAAAAAATTTTTTTTGAAAATTTTTTTTTTTCAAAATTATTTTTTTTTTTTTTATTTAATTTCTTTATGTCAAAAAAGTTTCTCCACGGCGGGGAATCGAACCCCGGTCTCCCGCGTGACAGGCGGGGATACTCACCACTATACTCCAAACCAAGAGAATTTAAAAAGGACTAGGTACGCAGTAAATTCTGTCATGCATGTAACAGAATTTAATTTGCCAAACCTCTCAAGAGATCTAAATCTAGTTTCAGAGATGGGAAGAATACATAGATGTCCAGTTAATTTGGCCATATTCATAATGGGATGCTATGGAGAAGTCATTGCCACAGATGAACACAAGAATTTTTGCCAAATTTTACAAAAATCCTTAAATGTATCTGCCATGGAAATGAAAATTCTCATAAACAAAGCAAGTTATAGTGTTTCTGTGTCTACAAGTAACATTTTATTAAAAAGACTTAATGAAAAAAGAAACGATTAGTGATGTATGGGTATATATGTGTATGTATGTATGTGTATATATATGTATGTATATATATGTGTATATATGTGTGTGTATATATGTATGTATATATTTTTTTTTTTTTTTTTTTTTTTTTTTTTTTTTAAATATGATTTTCCTGGGAAAATGGGTGTGTTGCGGACATGGTGTTATAGCGGCATCGAGGCGGCGTTGACATAATATAGATACAATGTAGTATTTTGGTTGTGTTGTTGTCGTTTTGGTGTCGTGTTGACGTCGTGTTTGCATCGTATCATTTTCTTACGGTTGCTTATGTGATTTTGAATAAGATATATAGATAATAATCAAACAAAATAATGTAATAATTATAATTTATTAATTTTTGCTAGAATACACAACTATGTATATAATGTAAAAATTAAGAATAAAGCTTCTTATACTACCGAGGACTTGAAATAGAGTACAAAAACTAAAGTACAATCGTTGTAATCATATTTAATCACAAAAAAAATCGATTAAAACGAGAAAAATACTAAATTCTATGAAGCAAGTTAAATTTTTGTTATAATTAAAATGGGGGGAGGCTGCAAAAGCCCACAGTGTGGGCGCCATACCCCTCAATGGGGGCGCAACACCCCTAATATGGGCGCAATACTTCCCAATGGGGCGCAAAGCTCCCTAATGCGGCGCAAAACTTCAATGGTGCGAAAAACCTCTTTATGTGGCGCCATACCTTCAAATTGGGGGGGGGCAATACCTTCAAATAACACCTCCAAATGGGGGCGCAATTAATCTAACTGGTGGCGCAACTCCTCCAACTGGGGCGCAATACCTCCAAATGGGGCGCAATTTCTCCAAATGGAGGCGCAATTCCTGCAAATGGGGGCGCAATTCTTCCAAATGGGGGCGCAAAAAAAAACAAAAAAAAATAGATAATTTAAAATTATTTAATAAATAATATTTATGTTATAATATTTATGTTTGCAAAATATATACAGAGCGGTCCAAAAGTGACCCCCCCTTTTAAATTTTGAACCAGTTGAGATATCGACTTCAAATTTGGAACTTTTAAATAAGACAACTTAAACTATCTTTTAGCATATATTTAATATTTTCAGCTCTTAAAATGTGGGCAGGGGGGCATGGGGGCACATTTTTTTAAATGGAAAGGGGGGTCGTGTAATACATCATATTAAAGCTTATAACATTCTCTATTTAACTCCATATTTTTAAATTAAAAAAAAAAATGGGTTTAAAATGGGGTTGAAAATGGGTATTAATGTCAAAATTCCTCTAAAAAAAAACAAATATTTTTTTTTAAAAATGCCTAATTTCATCATAAAAAAATGTTAATTATAATTTTAAACATAATTTTAGTTGACATAAATAAAAATTTATAAAAAAAACTTAAAAAATCGAATGTTTTAGCACAAAAAATTTAAAAATCAAAACCTGAATAAACATTTTTAAAAAATTTAAAAATGTTAGTTTAAATAGAGAATTTTATAAGCTTTAAAATGATATATCACACGACCCCCTTTCCATTTAAAAAAATGTCCCCCCATGCCCCCCTGCCCACATTTTAAGAGCTGAAAATATCAATTATATGCTAAAAGATAGTTTAAGTTGTGTTATTTAAGAGTTCTAAATTTGAAGTCGATATCTCAACTCGTTCAAAAGTTAAAAGGGGGGGGGTGACTTTTGGACCGCACTGTATGTATAATAACATGTATATAGTAAATTTTTAAATAAAGATTGATATACTACCGAGGACTTAAAATATATTGATAAGTCCAAAAATATTTTTTTTTTTCAAAAAAACAGTAGCATTTATCTCAGAATCCCCAAACAAATTCAACAAATGGAGGTCAAATTTTTGTTCAGCATCGAAAAGCACATCGAAAATTATATATCAGACAAAATGGAAAGATATCTTTTGTCGGCCAATGTTATTTATGCGATATAATGATTCGCGACGTTTTGGTTTGCGAATTAATGTCAAAGCCAAGTGTTGTTCCTGCGAAATTAAAATTTGCGATGTTTCGGTCGCGATCTTTAGGTCGCCCGTGAACGTGATACGGTATTAGATCATATATACATAGATGCGCCTTGAGTTCAGGCCAAACCGAAATGTTTACATTGCGACATGCAGGTAAATTTCGCCTTCCCGCATCTGGTCACCACCCACCTCTACAGGGTGTATTTGAAATAGCGTAGGAAACTTTATTTTAATGTTATCTTACCTATTTTTTAATGCTAAATCCAAATTCGTCAAGAAAAAAATCGTTGGTTCAGTTTTCGAGATAATCTACTCTGGAGATATTTTAAGGGAAAAATTAGAGAAATCATATATCTTTGTTAAATACCTATATATAATTTGTGGGTTTTAAGACTCACTGAAAATTAATTGGATATTTAAAAAAATTCTATTCTCACCCCTTAACAAGGGGTGGTTCTACCCAAGGCGTCCTTCACTTCCAGGCCTCGCTACTGGACCATCTAGTTGGCTTTGATATGGCCCTCTAGGCACTGACAACGCTGGTACGCCAACATAAAGAAAAAATTACTAAACATTACACTAAAAATTTGTTATTGTCAGTTTGACAGTTTTATATTTTGAGGCTTAACATTTGATTATAAAATGGTGAAATGTTTAAAAAACGTTGATGCAATTATAAAAATATAAATGGTTAGAATTTCTTAATTTAATTATAAAAATGTTATTGTTTCAGTTTCAGTTCCCAGTAATAAATATAAAATTTCTTAAAAAGCAACACGAAACTACTTAAAAAAAAATAAATAATTTTTTTTATGTGAGAATTCTGTTCCATTTACTAAAATAAAGTGCAAAATTAAGCTGCTTGATTCAAAATAGATACTGTAGTTTTATGTATAGAAATAAACTAATAAATTAAGTTAGTATTTATATATTTATTATGTTATGTATTTACTTACAAATGTCGCAAAATAAAAATAAAATATTTTGTATTTCTAGGTACATTGTTTTATAATGTAATGAAAATAAAACTATGTGATTTTAATAATTATTAAAAAAACAACACTAAAAATTGCTATTAATCTTCACATTTTATGACAATATTTAATTTAATGAATCATTAATAATGATTAACTGATTTTGCTTTGCAATGCAGTAAAATTCTTCTTTTCCACATTTTTTTCTTTATTTTTCACCTATTAACCAAGCCATCACATATTCCTCATTTTAGTATTAGTTTTATCATATTTGCTGTTTTTGTAAAAAACAACAGATTTATTTTTTCTCACAAATAACACAATTATGTTGAATAATATGTGACATTTTGCTTCAAAATTTTCAACTTAGCTGGCCATGGAATGGCCCACTAGGAGGTCTGGCACCTAAGCCAGTAGCGGAAGGCTTGGAAGTGAAGGACGCCTTGTTCTACTCCAATAAGGGACCCTTTTACATATTAAAAATATTAAATTCGTTTTTAGTCTCAAAATCGCTTGTGTCAGTTTTTATCAGTCTAATTAAAAAATATAAATAGGGGCTGATAAAAAAATTTTAAAATATTAAATCTGGTTTTAGCGAGTCCCAAAACCTAAATGTAGCAATTTTTATCAGACAATTTAAAAAAAAATAAAAGGGGTAGTTCTAAACCCTTAAGCGGTGAGATAGACCTTGTTAAATATTAAATTCGTTATTAGCTACTTCCAAAACCCCATGTACCAAATTTTATCGGGGTAATTACAAAAATATAAATAGGGTTGGTTCTACTTTCATAAGGGGTAAGGGCTTAATTTTTCTATATTAAATTAATTTTTAGCTAGACAAAAAACCCTGAGGTTCTAATTCTTATTAGGTTACTCAAAAAATATAAAAATGGGAGGGGGTGGCTTAATGGTTGAAGAGAGATTATTTAAAAAATCAAATTCGTTTTTACCGACTTTAAAACCCCCCAGATACAAATTTTTATAAATATTAAACGAAAATATGTTTTCCATAATTTTCCCTCATAAAAACTTTGGAGTGGACTTTTTTGAAAACTGAACTAACGATTTTTTTTCTTTTGGATTCAGCATCAAAAATTATTTATGAAAATGTATAAATAAACTTGCTCATAAAAAAAGTTGACATTTGTAAACCAGTGTAACAGACTATCCTACTGCTAGAGTACCCGAATTTTTGATTAATTTTACTTTTCCGCACTACTTTACCACACTCGTGCGAAAAAGTACTTTTCTACCCTACTTTTTCACAGGATATAGCCTATCCTGCTTAAGCATGAGCGACATTTTAAAATTTTATCAAAAAACATTATTTCAGTTCCTACCTTAATATTATCACTTCGTTGTTAATTAATAATAAAAAACAGACGACGGTTCTCAGGTACCCAAATTTTTCATTAATTTTACTTTTACACACTACTTTTTCACACTAGTGCGGAAACAGTTATTTTCCTAACAAGTGCGGAAAGTGGTACTTTTCCTAACAAGTGCGGAAAGTTGTACTTTTCCTAACAAGTGCGGAAAGTGATACTTTTCCGCACGCGACTGCAGTTGACCGAACGACGCCCAGCGGAGTTCGTTCAAGCAGTCAAGTGCGGAAATACACATTCCGCAAGAGTTAGGAACAAAACTTTTTCTACAAGCGTGAGGAAAATTAAGCAAATATTTTAATAACGAGGTAGGTATTTATGTTAACAAACTAAATAATACAAATTATTTTTTATGTTTTACAATATTTATAGTAAATGAACAATTTGAAGCGTTTTGAAGATTAATAGCTGACGACATTAATTCCTTTGAAGTACTGGAAAATGCTAGGGGTATATTCGAGGTACACTGCTTATTTTCAATCATTCCAGTTTAAAAAAGTCAAATTGGGAAGTGGATGCCTCTGATGTTGAGGTTCTATTTGGCTCATTTGGGAAAGTATTTTGATCTTATTAGACATATTTTTTTTTTACTCTGCATAAATTTAAAATATTGCAATAACTTGTTAATTTGGAACATTTTTAATTTTCCGCACTAGTGCCGAAAAGTAATGCGGAAAAGTATTTTTCCGCACGAGTGCGGAAAAGTTATACTTTGCACACGTAAATGCTTGCGGAAAAGTGCACTATTTGCACGCTTGTAGAAAAAATACTTTTCCACTTTAATTTTCCGCACATGTGCGAAAATTACTTTACACACTACTTTTCGACACTAGTTCGGAAAAGTACAAAATTCCAAACACAAATGCGTGCGGAAAAGTGTTCTTTCCACACGCTCGAAAAAAAAAACATTATTTAAGTACCTTTATATACATATTTAATTTTTCGTTAATTAATAACAACGATAGTGCTCAGTTATTCGAATTTTTGATTAATTTTACTTTTCCGCACTACTTTGCCACACTAGTGCGGAAAAGTAGTTTTACACACTACTTTTTACACTAGTGAGGAAAACTACAACTTTCCGAACGCAAATGCGTGCGGAAAAGTCCTACTTTCCTCACATTCGTAAAAAAATTTTTGTTGAAAAAATTTTTTTTTGAAAATTTTTTTTTTCAACTTTAATTTTTTTTTTAATTTAATTTCTTTATGTCAAAAAAGCTTCTCCACGGCGGGGAATCGAACCCCGGTCTCCCGCGTGACAGGCGGGGATACTCACCACTATACTACCAGCTTTCGAGGTTAGAATACGCGCGCGCGAAGATTTCCGAAAAAATCAAGTTTTCTGCGATTTTCCACCGGTTTTTCATCACGCAAACGGCCAGAAAGTGACGAAAATTGTCCGGAGAACATTTTAATATATAAATTACATAACGGGCAGTTCGTTTGGAGTAATTATTTCTGTTTGAAAATAGTCACGCCAACACACAGAAAAAACTCACACAAAATCCAGAAATACAACCAAGTTCGTCGTAGAAAGAACAAATTCGGCGAAGAAAGGCCTGTTCTCACTCACAAAAGGCCAACAAATCATGTGTGTCAACTTATTATACTGAAACTAAATACTAATTTGAGGTTATGGCAACATGGAAACTTGCCGAATTACAGATCATAAGAAGACGTATAAGGGAGAAAAACGGTACACTCACCCGAGAAGACCACACAGAACTCCAGCTGCAGCTTCCAGGCAGGTCTGTTGCAGCTATTAAGAAAAAATACTTAGATTTAAAACATCAACCCGAAGAAGAAGAAAATGCTAACCGGCCTGCAGCACAAAACAAGTGGACAGATGAAGAGACAAAAAGGTTGGTAAAAGTGTATAGACGCAGGGCGGAAACACAAATAACAGCCCGGATAAAAGCTATAGCACATGAATTTCCCAACAGAACCGTAAAGGCCATAGCTACGAGGCTACGAGAACAACATCCTGATATCTACTATATGCGGGCCAATGACAGCACCTCGTCAGACCAATCTTCATCAGAATCAGAAACAACAGATGATGAAAGCGACCCAGACAACAGCAATCAAAATAACAGCAATGGTACAAATAACGAAAGCCACCCCCAGGACACAAACAATAGCATAAACACCAGCTCCATATCAATATCTGACAATGAAAATGAACAACAAAATGATACAACCGAACAGTCAAACATGGAAAATTCAAGGACAGAAGAGGTTACGGGTGAGGAAGTGAACATACCACCTCCAACACCCCCTACACCCATCATTCTAGAACTAGATGAAGACACCAGAAGACTAAATGACCACTTCGAAAAAATTCTAAAGAGCACAGGGGAAAAAAAGGCAAAAATTAAAAAGTTTTTTATACGACATTCAAACCGTGCAAAAGTGGAGAAAGTTAACTTAATACTAGAAAATAAAATCACCGAAATAGAAAATAGCACAAATACCACCGTGCAAAAACGAAAATCAATAAAAAATGCTATTTATGTTGCCGGAGTCTTGCTGAGAAAGACAATTATGGGTAAAAACTCTAAAACAAAACCAAAACACACCTTTACCGAAAATAAAATCAAGAAATTAGACAAACACATAAAAAACGCCGAGGAACTACAAGGCAAAGGTCGGGAAAAACTGAGTAAACGACTTATGAAGGAGGTAAACACTATGAAAAAACTGAAAATGTCCACAAAAGAGTACATAACCTCAACAAAGGAAAGGAAAAGAATATTAGAAGAAAGATTAGTAGAACAACGTAAACGAACAGAAAAACTGGACCTCAGAAGTAAATTTCACCAGAAACCATCCCTGGACACATTAAAAAAGGATACAGCAGCAAAGAACGACCTAGACGTAACAAATACAGAAGACTTCTATAGAAAACTGTACCAAAAAGAAACGGGTAACAACATGACACCAATTTTTAACAAGTGGCTCAGAAAAATGAAAAAATACTCAAGAAACCAACCCCTTGACAGCCAAATAGAAGAAGAAAACATTGAGAAAGAAATAAAAGAAGTTATCAAGAAAACTGCTCCTTGGAAAGCAACGGGCGAAGATCGCATCCCCGTTTATTTGTATAAAATTCTACCAGCAGCAAAATCATATCTTGTCAATCACATAAAGAATATTTTGACCAACAAAGCAAAGTTAACCGAAGCCGACGTAAGAGCAAACGTTGTGCTACTTTACAAAAAAGGAGATTCCAAGAACCCTACGAATTACCGACCGATATCGCTGTTAAACACTGATTACAAAACAACGACAGCTGTCATCGCAAATTTCTTGAAAAAAGCCCTACCGGACTGGGCTATTCCGCCGGAGCAAATGGCACGTGAGAATGTTTGGGGAACAACACATGGGTTGATGCTCGACAAGAGCATCTCATCGATTGCCAGGCTCCGGAGAGTGAATAGTTATTCGTCGTGGTTCGACTTCGAGAAAGCCTATGACTCCGTCTTCCACAAATGTCTGAAAAGACTGATTGACAGCTTACCGTTACATCCACATATAAGGTATGCAATAAAAACAGCGATTAAATTATGGTCACTGCGGGTACAAATAAACAGGGATAAAACTAAGCCAATACCTGTCCGGAGAGGCCTTTTACAGGGCGACTCGATCAGCCCACTTCTCTTCTTGTTAATAACCGCCTGCATAATAGAACACATAAAGTCAAATCCAGAAATCAACCGGGAAACCAGAGGGAAACATGAAACGTTAGCGTTTATGGATGACGTCAAATGCCATGCACCCAGTGAGAGTGGGATAAGAATGGTAACTGAGGAGTTATCCACAGCTGCAGGCGAGTTGGGGTTAAAACTAAATGTTGCCAAGTGCGGCATTTACTCCAGGAACGCTGCAAATGTCGACGAAAACGATGTTGTACCCTTTCTACCTGAGGTGCGGGAAGGCTATAAATACCTGGGTCTCGAGCAACTTGAGAGAGACAACTTAAAGAACTTCGAAAAAGCAGAGGAAAAGCTGGAGGAAACTGTGACCACCATACTCAAATCAGAACTAACCACGTTTCAGAAAACCATGTTGATAAATAGCACAGTTATTCCTGCAGTTACATACATAACTGCAAACATTTATCCTGACGAAAAAAGAAGTTCAACTCTCAAAAGGTGTCGAGACCTAGATACGAAGATAAGAAAGAAGTTGGTTGAACATAACCTAAAAGGAAAGACTTCATCTAACGCAGGAGTATACATACCAGTTAACAAAGGAGGCCTGGGTATCAAATCCATAGAGCACCAAACGGAACTCAACTTTGTGAAGAAGGGCATATACCTGATGAAACACAAAGATATGGATATATGCCGCAAAAGGTATGAAACTCTGAAATCTGCGGGATGGAGAAACCCTATTAGCGATATGGAGTTTGTTGTAGAAAAGTACCAAGTTACTCTTAACAACAACGAAAATATCAAAAAGTGCTGCCAGAACACTGTAACTGAAATTAACAAAAAGTACCTACATAAACTGCAAGAAGAGTGGTCCAAAAATATGCACTACGGTAAAGTGGTACTGCAAGAGCAGCAAAAAATCACTTTTCCGGCGCATAAATCTCCAAACCTGGACAGCTGGAGAAGGGGGATGCTCTTAACAGCAGCTGAAGAGCAACTGCATGGATTGGGCTCAAACCCGCACCGTAGAAACTGCAGAAGAGGATGTAATCACCACGAAACCGCTTACCATGTCGCAGCAGCGTGTGTAAACAACGCATACATCACCAGGCATGACAACGTGGTGCATTGGATTCTCAAAACCCTGCTCAAGAGCCTCCGAGCCCCCCGCCACCTCTCAAGAAACCTGCAGTTCGGCAAGGCAGCATGTCATGCAGAATTTGACATGCATGGCCGAAAAGTCACACTTAAAGCCGGTCAGAAGATTTTAACAGAAAAAAAGCTCTACCATAACAAGCCAGACATAGTCGTGCATCTGACAAATCCTGACGAAATCTTTGTGGTCGAGGTAGCAGTGTCTCACATTCAGAACCTACGAAACCAAGAAAACCTTAAGCGCACCAGATACACAGTAAACTCGGTTAACCACATAACAGAGTTTAATCTGTCCGACACCTCCAGAGACCTAAATCTTGTTACGGAAATGGAGAAGATATACAGATGTCCTGTGAAACTGGCTGTGTGTATAATTGGTTGCTATGGTGAGATTATTGCTACCGAAGAGCACAAGGGTTTCTGCGACATGTTACGGAAGAGTCTTAGAGTATCTGCCAAAGAACTTCAGATTTTAATAAATAAAGTCAGCTACAGTGTTGCGGTATCAACATGTGATATACTACAAAAAAGACTGAAAGAACCTAGAATCGATAATGAACTGTGATAATCCCTTTTATATTTTTATTTATTTTTAGAGTAGTAAGATTATATGTAACATGTAATAAGTTTAATTTAATGTCGTTAATTGTAAATTTTAAATGTGATTTAGTTTTTAATGTTTATATTGTGATTGTTATTTACTGTGATAATTTATTTCAAACAAATGTCTGTATTAAATACAACAATTTATTAATTTTTACTATAATGCACAATATTATGTATACAATGTAAAAATGTAAAAATAAAGCTTTATATACTACTCCTACTACCTCCTCAAAAGCCTGAAAGCCCCTCGCCACTGAGAGTGTTACAAGAAAGGTTGCAGGAACAACAAAAGCGTACGGTAAAATTGAACTTGCGCGCTCAGTTTAATATGAGGCCATCTATCGACATCCTAAACAACCAAGCTCAACAAAAACATAACCTAAAAATGACAGACGCTGAATCTTTCTACAAAAACCTTTATAAACAAGAAGAAGGTAATAACCCAACGCCCATTCTTAACAAATGGTTACGAAAACTGAAAAAACACGCAAGAAACAACGATTACGACAAACAAATAGAGGATGAAAACCTAACAAAACTGATTAAAGAGGTAATTAGTAAAACAGCCCCCTGGAAAGCAACAGGAGAGGACAGAATCCCTAACTACCTTTATAAAATCCTACCGGCAGCCAAAAACTACCTGGTAGAATACATAGCCGATATATTTAACAACAGAACCAAGTTCACAGAGGCAGATGTAAGGGCAAATGTTATTCTTCTTCACAAAAAGGGCGACGACACTAAGCCAGCGAATTTTCGGCCTATATCACTGTTAAACACCGATTATAAAGCTACCACAGCAGTCATAGAGAAGCTTCTAAAAAAGTCACTTCCAGAATGGGCGATTCCCCTGGAACAACTGGCTAGGGATAATGTGTGGGGCACAGCACATGGGCTGTTGCTTGACAAGAGCATTTCATCTCTAGCTAGAATGAACAGGACCAGCAACGTTTCTGCCTGGTTTGACTGTGAAAAAGCCTATGATTCCATTCACCACAGGTGCCTAAAAAGGCTCATTGACTGCTTACCACTGCACCGGAACCTGAGGTACGCCTTAAAAGTGGCAATAAAACAGTGGTCGCTGAGAATCCAGCTTAATAAAAAGAAGAGTAAGCCAATATCTGTCCGCAGAGGCCTCCTGCAAGGGGATTCCATCAGCCCCCTTTTATTTGTCCTCATCACAGCTGCTATTATTGTGCATCTAAGAACGGATCCAGGTATATGTAAGAAGACAAAGGGAAAACACGAGACAATAGCATTCATGGACGACTACAAATGCCACGCACCCACAGAAGATGGTATTCAAGCCATGACCGAGGAGCTAACCAAAGCTGCTGGTGAAATGGGGCTTCGGCTGAATATTGCCAAATGTGGCATGTACTCCAGGGATGCTACAAACGAGGAGGAGCAAGACGTCGCGCCTTTTTTGCCCCAAGTCAGAGAGGGGTACAAATACCTGGGCCTGGAACAGTTGGAAAGGGACACTGCAAGGAATTTTGAAGCCGCAGAACAAAAACTGGATGAACGATTGCAAACCATACTCCAATCCGAGCTTACAACATCCCAAAAGTGTACCCTTATCAACAGCACAGTGGTACCAGCTGTGATATATGTAACCTCAAATATATGCCCCAATGAAAAGAGAAGTTCGACCCTCAAGAGATGTCACAACATGGACACAAAGATCCGTAAGAAGCTGGTAGTGTCCAATATCAAGGGCAAAACTTCTTCGAATGCCGCCGTGTACATGTCTAGGAAGACCGGAGGACTAGGCCTGAGGTCAATCGAGCACGAAACAGAGCTTCATCTGGTCAAAAAGGGCATTTATTTGACGAAACACCGAGATTTGGAACAATGCCGGAAGAGGTATGAAACCTTAAAAAATGGCGGGTGTAGAAACCCCATCACTGACATGGAGTATGTACTTCAAAAGTTCCAGATTGAAGTGAGTGACGAAGAGGACATAAAAAAGTGTTGCAACAAAACAGTCTTGGCCATCAACAAAAAGTTCTTCTCAAACCTAGCCGAAGAATGGACAAAAAACATGCACTATGGTAAAGTAGTCCTTCAAGAACAGGATAAGGTATCCTTCCCCGCCTTTTCCTCGCCGAACCTGGACACCTGGAGGAGGAGCATGCTCCTGACCGCCGCAGAAGAACAGCTGCACGGGCTAGGGCTCATTCCGGACCGGAGTAACTGCAGAAGAGGGTGTAAAAACGTAGAGTCAGCGTACCACGTCGCTACAGCATGTGTCACAAATGCCTACATAACCAGACATGATTATGTAGTGCACTGGCTCCTTAAGACACTGCTAAAGAGCCTTAGAGCACCCCGCCGTATCACCAACAGTCTGCAGTTCGGAAGGGCTACATGCAACTTTGACTTTAAGTGCCAGGACAGGGAGGTCCACATTCAGGCAGGATGCAAGATCCTGGTTGAGAAGAGGCTACACCATAATAAACCAGACGTGGTGGTGAGACTAACCAACCCCAACGAAGTTTTTGTCTTTGAGGTGGCTGTATCTCATCTACAGAACTGGCGTAACCAAGAAAGACTTAAGCGAACTAGATACTCTGTCAACTCCGTTGAGAACGTTACGGAGTTCAATCTCTCGAATATTTCGAGAGACTTGAATATCGTAAACGAGCTCGAGACGCTGTACAGATGTCCGGTTACGCTTAACGTCTTTCTGGTAGGCTGTTACGGTGAGATATTAGCGACCGAAGAGCACAAAAGTTTTCGCAAAACACTAAACCAAAAACTGAGAGTGTCCCCCAAAGAGCTACAAATATTGATTAACAAAGCCAGCTATAGCGTCGCCGTCTCCACAACAAACCTACTGCTAAACAGACTAAAAGAAACTGTGATATAAATGTAGTCAATTTAAAAAAAAAAAAAAGTGTATTTGTTTTATTTATTTTTCTTTGTTATTTATTATATTTGTCAAATCTTGTATAGTTAGTTCATATTCGTAGTTTAGTTTGTATTATATTGTATATGTTTAAATTTTGACATTTTCTGTGATTGTAATTAGTTTGTGATATTTTAAGAGAACACTCAAATGTATTAACATTTAATTTTATTCATTTTTACTTTTTTACAAATTTCTATGTACAAAAATGTAATTTTGGAAATAAAGCTTTTTATACTACTCCTACTACCTCCTCAAAAGCCTGAAAGCCCCTCGCCACTGTTCAAGACTCCAGTTTGGAAAAGCGACTTGTAACATACCCCGACGTATACTATATGAGGAATGTTTCTTCTTCTGAGTCAGAAAACAACTCTGATGACTACACATATACTGAGGATGAAAACGACCCACAGAACAACAGTGACGTCGTACCCAACTTACAACTGACCCAAGGCAACACTCCAGAACCCAACATAGAACTTCCACCTCCTTCACCCACTGAACAAGGTGCCACACACCCACGCCCACCCACTCCCGACCAGAGCCAACAAGAACAACAAGACAATCCAAGACGAGAAAATCAAGTAAGCAACATAAATGCACAGACTGAGGAGAACATGGGTGAGGAGGTACACACACAACCTCCAATACCCCCTTCAACCCCAGCTCTAGGGCAAGATAACATGACAAAGCTGTTAAAAGAGAAATTTGACAAAATGTTAAAGAGCACTGGTGATAAAAGGGAAAAAATTAAAAAGTTTTTCCTGAGAACTACAAACCAAAGCACAGTAAACAGAATTAACAATATCTTGGAGAATAAAATAGACGAAGTTCAAAGAAGCAACAAAACTTTCATCGAAAAACGAAAAATAATAAAAAAATCAAATTATGTGGCAGGTGTTTTACTAAGGAAAACAATAATGGGAAAAAAGGGTGAGTCAAAACCCAAATACATAAACACAGAAAGAAAAATCGCAAAACTAGACAGGCACATAAAGAACGCCGAAGAAATAGTTAAAAAAAATGGACGAAAATTGAGCAGAAGACTAATAAATGAAGTAAAAACAATGAAAAAACTAAAAATGAAGCCAAAGCAATATATCGCATCCACCAAAGAACGAAAAAGGTTGTTACAAGATAAATTGCAGGAACAACGCAAGCGAGAAGGAAAACTGCAACTTAGAAATAAATTCTTCTTGAAACCGTCGATAGATGTCATTAGTAACAACGCCAATAAACAGGTTAACCTAAAAATTCCAGACACCGAAGAATATTACAAAAAGCTGTATAAAAAGGAATCAGAAAACAACCCTACACCGGTGTTTAGCAGCTGGATAAAAAAACTAAAAAAGTTTTCAAGAAAAAAACGTCACGAAGAACAAATACAAGACGAAAACATTGAAAAAACAATAAAAGAGGTGATTAAACGAACAGCCCCATGGAAAGCCACCGGAGAGGACAGAATACCGATGTACCTCTATAAAAATTTACCAGCTGCAAAAAACTACTTAATACAATACATTAAAGATATCTTGAATAACAATGCCAAGTTCTCAGAAGCTGATGTGAGAGCAAGTGTTGTGTTATTGTACAAAAAAGGCGACGACAAAAACCCAGCGAATTACCGACCCATCTCACTGCTTAACATTGACTACAAAGCTACCACGGCAGTCATAACAAGCTTTTTAAAAAAGTCTCTCCCTGAATGGGCTATTCCCCGAGAACAGCTAGCGCGAGAAGATGTTTGGGGTACAGTGCATGGTTTGCTACTGGACAAGAGCATCTCTTCAACAGCCAAACTGAATAGGACCAATAGCTTTTCGTCATGGTTTGACTTTGAAAAGGCCTATGACTCAATTTTTCACAAAACTTTGAAGAGGATAATTGACTGCCTGCCGCTACACAGGAACATCAGGTATGCACTCAAAACAGCAGTGAGATTGTGGTCACTACGTGTCCAGCTTAATAAACAAAAAACGAAGCCAATCCCTGTACGCAGAGGACTTTTGCAAGGTGACTCGATCAGCCCACTTTTGTTTGTACTGATAACAGCATGCATTATCACACATCTCAAGACCCACCCAGGTATTTGCAAGGAGACAAGGGGTAAACACGAAGCGCTAGCATTCATGGACGACTTCAAGTGCCATGCATCCACAGAAAATGGCATCCGTTTAATATATGAAGAGCTTACCAAGGCAGCAGGTGAACTGGGCCTGAAGCTAAACATAGCCAAATGTGGAATGTTCTCCAGACATGCTACGAACATTGAAGAAAATGACCATGTGCCCTTTCTCCCTGAAGTAAGGGATGGATATAAATACCTGGGGTTGGAGCAGCTTGAGAAGGACACCTTGCAGAATTTTGATGCAGTAGAAGGAAAAATAGAGGGTAAACTGGACCTAACATTGCAGTCAGACCTTACAACGTCCCAAAAAGTCCAACTAATAAACAGTACAATGATGCCAGCAATTGTGTATGTGACTGCGAATATATATCCTGAAGAAAGGAGAGGTTCAACCCTTAAGAGGTGCCGTGACCTTGATACCAAGATACGGAAAAAGCTCGTAGAGCATAGAATCAAGGGTAAGACCTCTTCGAATGCCTCAGTCTACTTACCTGTAAGAAAAGGAGGCCTGGGTATAAGATCGATTGAGCACGAGACAGAGCTCAGCCTAGTAAAAAAGGGTATATATTTGCAGAGACATAAAGACCTGGGGCATTGCCTGACAAGATACCAGGCGCTAAAAAGGGCAGGGTGTAGAAACCCCCTCAGCGACATGGAATTTGTGTTAGACAAATACCAGGTCAACATCAGCGAAGAAGAAGAAGATATAAAAAAGTGTTGCAAAGAAACCGTTGCAACAATCAACAAAAAATACATGGAAGGTATTGAACAAGAATGGGCCCGTAACATGCACTATGGCAAGGTAGTTCTTCAGGAGCAGTCAAAGATATCATTTCCAGCATATTCGTCGCCGAACTTGGATAGCTGGAGAAGGGGGATGCTGTCATCTGCTGCAGAAGAACAAATACATGGGTTAAACTCATATGCAACCCAAAGGAACTGCAGGAGAGGACGCAATCGCACGGAAACCGCCTACCACGTTGCAACAGCGTGCGTCACAAACGCATATTTATTTATTTATTTATTTATTTATTTATTTATTTATTACATCCAACAGTACATGACCAATTACAGGATGAGTCACAAAAGAAAAAAGAGATAAAAACAAAAAAAATTAACATCTAAAACTAAATTAAACACTGTGAGCAGCAAGTACTAAAAATACAATAATCAAAATAGTTAACAGAAGGTACACTGAAAGTGTACACTGAAAGTGTACAGTACAAAATTACAAATATGCGCAATTAATCCAAGTTTAATTGGCGATAAACGGATTTAATACTGCTTATAGAACAGGAGAAAATATCAATTTTAGACTGAATGGTATTATAATTTGAGCACATATTATATATTGGCGAGTTTTTTAATAAGTTAGTCCTAGGCTTTGGTAGGTAAAAAGTATCATTTGCACGTGTCTTCGCGGGTACATGTAAGCTGACGAGTCTTAAAAGTTCAGAGCAGTCTATTCTGTAATTCAAAAGTTTGTATAAAAATAATACTAAGAAAGTGCCCTTCTATTTTGAAGACTAGTCGAGTTAAATCTGCGCAAGAGAAGTTTATTATCAATACCTACTGGCGGGTAAACACCATCTACTTTAAAAGTTACAAATTTTAAAATTTTTCTTAAAATGTTGTCAATGTTATCAATTTGATATTGATATTTAGGGCACCAAATAATGCTTACATATTCCAGTTTAGGTAAAACAAAAGTATTAAAAAGCGTAAATAAAAGTGTTCTATCATTGAATCCATAACAGTTTCTGATAACAAAACCAAGGCTGCGATATGCTGAAGATACTATATTCTCAATGTGTAAGTTAAACTCTAATTTACTATCGAATGTCACACCCAAATCCTTAATTTCAGTTACCCTCATAATAGATTTATCTTGAATTTGGTAGTCGAAAAAAATTGTGTTTAGCTTTCTAGTAAATGAGATTATTTTGCATTTAGAGACATTAAGAGGCAATTTATTTTTTTCACACCATTGAATTAAATTATTAAGAGCAATCTGGAGATCTATACAATCTAGTATGCTATTTATTGTCAGGTAGAGCTTTGCATCGTCAGCAAAAGCCAAGCCGTGCACAAAAACAAGATTAAATATTGTGTTAATAAATATAAGAAAAAGAAGGGGTCCCAAAATAGATCCTTGTGGAACTCCTGAGGTAGCCAAGAAAAAATAGGATTTTGCACCGTGACATTGGACATATAGGTACCTTTCTAGCAAGTATGAAATAAAAAAATAAATAAGTGGAATGGAAAAGCCCATATCATACATTGCCTGTAAGAGAATAGGGTGTTTAAGTACATCAAAGGCCTTAGAGAAATCAGTGTGGATTACGTCAACTTGCCCCCCATTGTCAAGAGTGTCAGAAATATATTGGGTAATACAGCAAAGATTTGTTGCAGTTGACCTTCCCTTTAAGAAACCGTGCTGTTTTTCAGATAGCAAGTGTTTTATGTTTGCATAAATTAATTTGTGGAGAACAATCTCAAACACCTTGGCAAAATTGGATATTATCGTAATGGGACGATAATTTTCCACATATTTTTTGTCTCCCTTTTTAAAAACTGGAACAATTTTTGCTAGCTTCCACATCTGAGGGAATTTACAACATTTTAAGGACAGATTAAAAAGACAGGTTAAAGGAAAGGACAGAACCGGGGCACAGTCCTTAAGTAAAAAGGAAGGGATATTATCAGGCCCAGCGGTAAGTTTCGCTTTAAGCCGTTATAAAGCAGACAGTACATCAGATTCCTGAACTTTGGTTATAGTAAAAAAGTTATTATTGCAACTTTCAAATTTAAATTCCTCAGGTTTACTTGGCTCTCCATAGGATTTTTGAAAAAATGAAGCAAAAGCATTTGCAATGCTTTGAGGGTTATCATGCTCAATATCGTTGTAAAAAAGCAAATCAGGAATATTACCCGAGGACCGCTTCGAGTTTACATATGACCAAAATTTATTGGGATCACTTTTTATATCACGTTCTATATTTTTAAGATGGGCCCTATAAGAGTTATGTATGTCATTTTTAATTTTTGATCTCAAAATTTTAAAGTTTTCAAATATATTGTTTTTTGGAGTTTTCCGATACGATTTCCAAAGTTTATTTTTCGTTTTTATATCATTAATTATGTCTTTAGTATACCATTGAGGATATTTTCGTTTATTACTTATTACTTTGGGTACATATATGTCAAATAATGATATAAGTTTATTATGAAAGGATTCACAGGCTTGATCAACGTCAGTTATATTATCTAAAAAAGACCAGTTTGTGGAAGCTAGTACTCTATACAAATCAGGAAAATTAGCCTTTTTAAAATTATACCTTGGTACTTCTGTAGAAAAGCTGGAAGACTGAATTTTTTTGTTTACTAAGGTGTTAATATATATATTTAGCGCTGGATGATCCGGAAGGTCCTCTTTCACTAAAATGTCATTTGCTCTTACAACTTGACATCTTTTATTAGATAATATGAGATCCAATAATCTGTCATTATCGTTAAGTACGTAATTTGTTGTAGCAAGTCATAAAAATTTAGGAACGTATTAAAAGCGGTAATCCTTTCAGTTGTAGATCCATTTGATAGGGAGCTATAAAATTCGGGAATATTGAAGTCACCCACAAAATACACGTCTGTCTCACTTAAGTACTCCAATGATTCAAGGCACTCATATAAGGTTTCAAAATACTTAGCAGCTGTATTGTTAGGAATATATAAGGCAAATACATAAAACGAATAAAAATGGTAAGTAAACTTGACTCCAACAATATCGATTAAAGGTACAACTTGGCGTATAAATGTGAGATCTAACTCAATCATACTGAACATATCTATACGGCCCGCGATCAAAGCTCCACCCCCTCTGGTCTTATTATGAGCAACTAGATCTCTATCAGCTCTAAAAACAGAGTAATTTTGACTAAAAATTTCACTATTAAATAGGTGTCCTTGTGCCCAGGTTTCAGTTATGCACACAACAGGAAAATTGTTTGAGGTTATTTCATTTAAAAAAAGGTGTGTTTTGCCTAGAAGGCTGCGAACATTTTGATAGTAAATTAGAATTTCTTTAGAGGTAGTAGCATTGTCAAACTTTGTTGGTTGCTACTTCGAAAAAATTAGAGAGGATTTCAATTCGTTTACTTTGTCTATAAAAATAGGACAATTTGAATCCCATGCAGCGTGATTAGTATCTAAGTTTGTATTTTTGTCTTTATTATGATTAAAGCAATTTACACATTTTAAATTGGTTGATTTGCAGCTATTAATTAAGTGGTTAAGCCCACATCTTGGACAAAAAGGTTCAGAACTTTTACAGTCCTTAGAAACGTGGTGAAAACCACTACATTTAAAACACCTTGTAATATTAATAGCATCAAAAAGACTGCAAGAGTCATAGCCTAGGAATAACTTACCCTTACCAGTAGACATAATATTGTTATATGTTACGACATCTATCTGCAATATGGCTTGATAAATATCTGCTCGCCTTTTAATAGATTTAACTTCATTAATTTTACAATAAAAACTGTCACTAATTAAACCTGGATTTTGATGTTTAATATATTTTATAATATCAGCAGGTTCGAATTTTTCAGTCATTCCAGTTAATCGTATCTTCGGATAAAATTGATTTGTCACTTTAATTTCGTATTTGTCTCCTAGCTTCTCAGATGCAAGTTTTTGAAATTCCGAAACATCCTCACATCCAATAATTAAACCTCCATTTTTTAGAGTTTTTACACCAGAAAGTTGAACATTGGCCTGAATAGGATTAATGTTATTTAATACATCGTTTTTTGTGGCTATATTTGATTGCTCCTGGTCTTTAGGTTGAATTATTAAAGCAGGTTTAGGTTTGGCAGCAGTAGAGTACAGTTTTTTACCAGGGTTTTTCAAAATATTGCTATTTGGTACATTAACTATGTCGCTAATGCTTCCATGATTATGTGGTGCATTGGACCCTCAAGACGCTACTCAGGTCTCTCAGAGCTCCCTCCCACTTCTCCAGAAATCTACAGTTTGGCAAGGCTACGCTGAATGCAGACTTCGAGGCTCAAGGTCGGAGTGTTAGCATCCAAGCCGGACAGAAGATCTTGACTGAGAAGAAACTGCATCACAACAAGCCAGACATTGTGGTGAGAATGACGAATCCTGCAGAAATTTTTGTCTTCGAAGTGGCTGTATCCCACATACAAAACTGGAGGAATCAGGAAAGTCTCAAGCGCGCCAGGTACGAAGTTAACTCTGTAGTAGAGGTCACAGAATTCAATAGACCAAATTTGTCTAGAGACCTCAACCTCGTCGGCGAGCTTGAGAAAATCTACAGGTGTCCAGTGAAACTCCTAGTTTTGATTGTGGGATGCTATGGTGAAATCATAGCCACGAAGGAGCACAAGAATTTCTGCCAGACTCTCCAGAAGAAGCTCCATGTCACTCCTAGGGACATGAAGATCCTCTTGAACAAGACAAGCTACAGTGTTGCAATATCAACAAGTAATATTCTTCAAAAAAGACTGAATCTGTGATATGTAGTATAGTTTTTCTGTATAGTTTGTTTTATATGTATATTCTTGTAATTTGTTTTTTTTTTGTAATCTGTAATTCTGTAATATTTTAATTTTAAGTTTTTTAATCTGTAACTTTGTGATCTTGATGTGTGTACCTAATTTTATTTGTGATTGATTTATACCTAATTGTGATAATTTAATTTAAGTTAATAATTTAATAATTAACTAATTTATTTATTTTTTGCAAAGATACAATTATTCTGTATACAAGTAAAAATAAAAATAAAGCTTTTTATACTACTCCTACTACCTCCTCAAAAGCCTGAAAGCCCCTCGCCACTGTTCAAGACTCCAGTTTGGAAAAGCGACTTGTAACATTGAGTTTTCCTCACAAAATCGGAAAGTTACCATCAAGGGCGGCCAGAAAATCCTTACCGAAAAACAACTGTACCACAACAAACCAGATATCATTGTTCATCTTACCAATCCTGATGAAATCTATATCATAGAGGTCGCTGTGTCGCATATTCAGAATTGGAGAAATCAAGAAAGGCTTAAAAGAACAAGGTACGCAGTCAACTCCTCAACACACATAACAGAGTTTAATCTAACAAATGTAACCAGAGATCTGAACTTGGTAACCGAGCTAGAAAACACCTACAGATGCCCAGTCAAATTGGGTGTTTTCATCATGGGCTGTTATGGTGAAGTTATAACAACAGACGAACACAAAGATTTTTCCAACTTCATGAAAAAGAACCTGAAGGTATCAGCCAGGGATTTTAAAATATTAATAAACAGAGCGAGCTACAGTGTTGCTGTTTCAACTACCAACATAATAATGAAAAGACTGAATGAAAAAGAAAGAGATGCGTAGCCGTGATGTTGATCTCAAATTTTAAATTTTTGTGATATTTTTTGTTTAATTTCTGTGATTTAGTTGTAAGTACTTGTAATGTAAATATGTATGAATGTGATCCTTTTTTGACTGTGATAATAGTTACCAACAAAAATTAATTCAATTTAGTTAAAAATTATTTGTATTTGCAAGATATAAAATACCATGTATTTAGTAAATATTTGAATAAAGATTAATATACTACTACCTATTATTATTTTGGAAGATTTTCCCAATAGAACTGTCAAGGCCATAGCCACAAAACTAAGAGAAAAGTACCCTGATGTTTACTATATGCGTAACAATGACCCATCCTCATCAGAATCAGAACAGAATCCTGAAGAGTCTTCAGATAATGAAAGTGACGAAAATAACACCACAGAAGAGGCACAAAGTTCAAACACACAAATTGACCCAGATTCCCCCCAACAGGACAACAGTGAGACCAGAGACTCAAATAACAGCATCATTACCATACCAGATAGGGATACAGAAAACCAGAATGAAAGCACAAGACATATAATTGATGAAAATCCAAGGACGGTAGAGGTCACGGGTGAGGAAGTAAATACACAACCTTCAACACCCCCTACACCTCCAAACCTTGAAATAGATGAAGAAACTAGAAGATTTCAAGACCATTTCGAAAAAATATTTAAGAGCACAGGTGAGAAAAAGGCAAAAATCAAAAAGTTTTTCACCAGACCCTCTAATCGTGCAAAAATAGACAAAATCAACTCAATTCTGGAAAATAAGATAAAAGAAATAGAAAATAGCAAGAATACCAATGTTCAAAAGCGGAAAAACATTAAAAGCTCAATTTATGTAGCCGGTGTCCTATTGAGGAAGTCAATTATGGGGAAAAAACCTGAAAATAAACCAAAACACATTTTCACAGAGAACAAAATCAAAAAGCTAGACAAACATATTAGGAATGCAGAAGAAATACTCAATAAAAATGGGGAAAAATTAAGTAAACGCCTGATGAATGAAATAAGAACAATGAAAAAGCTAAAAATGTCCACAAAACAGTAAATAACCTCAACTAAGGAAAGAAAGCGACTATTGGAGGAAAGACTACAAGAACAGCGTAAGCGAACAGAAAAATTTGACATCAGACAAAGATTTTACCAAAAACCATCCTTAGACATTTTAAAAAAGGATAAACCTAAGAACAACCTTGATGTGCCAACCACTGAAAACTTCTACAGAGAATTATACAGCAAAGAGACGGGTAACAACATAACACCAATTTTTAGTAAATGGCTGAGAAAACTAAAGAAATTTTCTAGAAACCAGCCCCATAACGACCAAGTAGACTAAGAAAATATTGAGAAAGAGGTAAAAGAAGTAATTAAAAAGACAGCCTCATGGAAAGCTACAGTAGAAGACGGTATCCCTACATATCTATACAAAATACTACCTGCAGCAAAGAAATATTTAATAGAATATATTAAAAACATATTAACCAACAAGCTTAAATTTAATGAAGCAGATGTGAGGGCAAATGTAGTGCTAATCTATAAAAAAGGAGATGAGAAAGTTCCTGCCAACTATCGACCAATCTCTCTCTTGAACACAGATTACAAAACAACAACTGCTGTGATTGGAAACTTTTTAAAGAAGGCCCTACCGGACTGGGCTATTCCACCTGAACAAATGGCACGTGAGAATGTGTGGGGCACAACCCATGGGCTGATGCTCGACAAAAGCATCTCATCGATGGCCAGGCTCAGAGGAGTGAATAGTTTTTCGTCGTGGTTCGATTTTGAGAAGGCTTACGACTCGATATATCATAAATGCCTCAAGAGACTGATCGACAGCTTGCCGCTACACACATTTATAAAGTACGCACTAAAAACCGCTATTAAACTTTGGTCGTTAAGGGTACAAATAAATAGAAGCAAAACAAGACCCATACCTGTACGAAGAGGCCTGTTACAAGGAGATTCTATCAGCCCGCTTCTTTTCTTATTGATAACCGCCTGCATCATTCAGCACCTAAAGACAAAGCCTGAAATAAACAGGGAAACACGAGGGAAACACAACATGCTAGCGTTTATGGACGACTTCAAATGCCACGCACCCACTGAGAGTGGGATAAGAATGTTAACCACAGAGCTAACCACTTCCGCAGGAGAACTAGGCTTGAAGCTAAATATCGCCAAGTGCGGTATATACTCCAGAGACGCTGCGAATGTTGAGGAAAACGACAATGTCCCCTTTTTGCCTGAGGTGAGGCAAGGTTATAAATATCTGGGTCTCGAACAGCTCGAGAGAGACACGCTACAAAACTTTGAGAGGGCAGAGGAAAAGCTGGAGGAGACTGTGAACACAATACTGCAATCTGACTTAACAACATTCCAGAAAACTACTCTTGTGAACAGCACAGTTATACCTGCAGTTACATACATAACTGCAAACATTTTTCCAGATGAAAAACGCAGCTCCACCCTCAAGAGATCTCAAGACCTAGATGGAAACATAAGAAAAAGGTTGGTAGAGCATAAACTGAAGGGAAAAACTTCATCCAATGCAGGTGTGTATATGCCATTTAGCAAAGGAGGCCTCGGTATAAAATCTATCGAACACGAGACAGAGGTCAACTTTGTAAAAAGGGCATATACTTGCTAAAACACCCCGACATGGACCAGTGCCGTAAAAGGTACCAAGCACTTAAGCAAGCTGGATGGAGAAACCCTATTAGTGACATGGAATTCGTAGCAGATAAATACCAAATTACCATAGACACTGAAGAGACCGACATCAGAAAATGCTGCAAGAATACCGTAACTGCAATAAACAAAAAATACTTTTGCAAGTTACAAGAAGAATGGGCCAGAAACATGCACTACGGGAAAGTGGTCCTGCAAGAACAACAGAAAATATCATTCCCAGCACACAAATCGCCAAACCTAGACAGTTGGAGGAGGGGGATGCTCCTGACAGCCGCCAAAGAACAGCTGCACGGACTAGGTTCAAACCCACATCCCAGAAACTGCCGAAAAGGATGTAATCGCGCAGAGACCGCATACCACGTCGCTACAGCATGTGTTACCAATGCTTATATCACACGCCACGACAACGTAGTGCATTGGACCCTTAAAGCCCTACTCAAGAGTCTACGAGCCCCCCACCACTTCTCAAAACAGCTTCAATTTGGCAAGGCGACATGTCATGCAGAATTCGACATGGGAGGCCGGAAAATCACTCTGACTGCCGGACAAAAAATCCTCACAGAGAAAAGGCTCTACCACAATAAGCCCGACATCATGGTTCATCTCACAAACCCGGAAGAAATCTTTGTGATTGAAGTAGCTGTATCACACATCCAGAATTGGCGCAACCAGGAACGCCTTAAACGCACCAGGTATTCTGTTAATTCTGTCAACAAAATAACGGAATTCAACCTACCAAATATAGCCAGAGATCTGAATCTTATCAGCGAGCTAGAAAAGACTTACAGCTGTCCCGCAAAACTGGCTGTATTTGTCACAGGATGCTATGGGGAAGTAATAGCTACAGACGAGCACAAAGAGTTCTGTAATATGCTACAAAAGAGCCTTAAAGTCTCTGCGAGGGACAAATATTGATGAACAAAACAAGCTACAGCGTTGCAGTATCAACCAGTGATATTTTATTGAAAAGACTGAACGAAAAAAGACCTGAAAATTAGCTGTGATATCTTTTAGTTTAGTATAGTAATTTTAACATGTTTTATATTATTTAGTAAGTTTTAAATGTGATCGTTAAATATTAGTTTAATGTTTGTAATGTGATAGTCTATTGACCGTGATAATTAATTCCAAAAACAATGTATGAAATACAATAAGTTATTTATTTTTGCTAAAATACAATATCAAATGTATAATATGGAAAAATAAAAATAAAGATTTATATACTACTACCTTTTGACGTTTGAGGTTATGCTACGTTTTTTGGGGAGCTCCGGAAAAATTAAATTTTCACCGGTTTTTCTCCGCAAAAACGGCCTGAATGTTATGAAAAACTGTCCGACGATCAACGATTTACAAGTGAAAATACGGGCAGTTCGTTTGGTTGTGTTGTTCCGTACGAAAACATCGCACCAACATCCATACTTTCGACGACGCTAAAGAAGAAAAAAGGCTATAAGAACAGCAGCCAGGTAAAAATACCAGTACACCAAAGGTCCCCTTGCCAATATTACACCAGAAAGGGGCCCAAACACAAATTTTCGCACTAAAGTTTGAGGTTATGTCGCAGCATGGCCACATGGAAAGAAGCAGAATTGAACATTCTGAGACGTCATATCAGACAAAAAAATGGTATACTCACCCGAGAAGACCAAGAGACGATACGACAACAGCTTCCTACCAGGTCAGCCGCTGCAGTTAAGAAGAAATATCTTGAGTTAAAACATGTCCAACCTGACCAAGAAATTGAGAACCGAGCTACACAGAGCAAATGGACTGAAGAAGAAACAAGACTGTTAGTAAGAGCATACAGAAACAGACAAGAAACACAGGCAACTGCTAGAATTAAAGCCATTTTAGACCAGTTCCCAAATAGAACAGTAAAAGCCATTGCAACTAAACTACGACAAAAATATCCAGATGTGTACTACATGAGAGACAATAATAGTACAACAACAGAGTCTGACAGCAGCACAGATGAAGAACAAGAATCAGAAAATTCAGAAAGTTTTATAGAAATTGACAGTGACACCTCACAGGAAGAAACAGACAACAACAGAGAAACAAATGGTACAGGAGCTGCATCCCCCCCTCCCAGTCCTCCGCCAGCAGGACAAGAACCGGAAAACCCGGAAGTACGGATAAGAAACATTGATAATACAAGGTCAGTAGAGGTTACGGGTGAGGAGGTACACATCTACCCTCCAACACCCCCTACACCACCCAATCTTGTAGTAGACAATGAAATACAGAAAATTAAGGATCATTTTGAGAAAATCTTTAAAGCTACCGGCGATAAAAAAGAAAAAATCAAAAAATTCTTTATACGACCTTCTAACCAATACAAGTTAGAAAAAATTAACACCATCCTGGAAAATAAAATTAAAGAAATAAAAAGTGGTAAGGGCACCGCCGTGTCAACACGAAAATTTATTAAAAATGCAATCTATGTGGCTGGTGTACTACTCAGAAAAATAATAATGGGAAAAAAAGGGGAAGCTATATACCTACACAGAGAGAAAGATCAAGAAACTAGATAAACACATAAAAAATGCTGAAGAGTTACTACAAAGAAATGGAGGAAAATTAAGTAAAAGACTTTTAAATGAAACAAAAATTATGAAGAAGCTCAAAATGTCAACAAAACAATATATAAATTCGTCCAAAGAAAGAAAAACCATTTTAGAAAAAAAGCTGCAAGAACAACAGAAGCAAACAGAAAGAATGGAAATTAGACGAAAATTTTAAGTGAAACCATCATTAGAAATACTGGACAAAACTGAAAGAAAAAACGAGCTAGAAGTGGAGGAAACTGAAAATTTTTATGAAAACCTTTATCGTAAGCAAGAAGGGAATAATAACACACCAACGTTTAATAAATGGCTAAAGAAACTTAAAAAATTCGCAAGAAACCAATCTTATGACGAACAACAGCAGGACGAAAGCCTAGACAATACAATAAAGGAAGTTTTGAAAAAAACTGCACCATGGAAAGCCACAGGAGAAGACCGAATACCCATCTATATTTATAAAATAATCCCAGCTGCAAAAAATTACCTGATAGAGTACATTAAAGACGTCCTAACCTGTAAAACAAAATTCACCGAGGCTGATGTAAGATCTAATGTTGTACTTCTCTACAAAAAAGGAGACACCAAGAATCCTGCCAATTACCGCCCTATTTCACTGCTCAATACCGATTACAAAGCAACGACAGCTGTTATAACACACTTTTTGAAGAAGACCCTCCCAGGCTGGGCTATCCCACCTGAACAATTGGCTAGAGAACATGTTTGGGGCACCATGCATGGCCTAATGCTAGATAAAAGCATTTCGTCGATAGCTAGATTCAGAAGAGCGGATAGTTACTCGTCGTGGTTCGACTTCGAAAAGGCATACGACTCAGTTTTTCACAAATGCTTAAAACGCCTAATAGACAGCCTGCCGTTGCATAAAAACATAAAATATGCATTAAAATGCGCAGTGAAGTTGTGGTCACTGAGGGTACAGATAAACAAGCGCAAGACGAGACCCATTCCGGTACGTAGAGGATTGCTGCAGGGAGATTCCATTAGCCCCCTCCTTTTTCTGCTATTGACAGCATGTATTATAGAGCACCTGAAAAGCCAGCCAGAGATCAATAGGGAAACACGGGGAAAGCACGAGGTGACGGCTTTCATGGACGACTTTAAATGTCACGCACCCTTAGAACAAGGGATACGGGTGATAACGGAGGAGCTTTCAAGCTCTGCTGGAGAAATCGGCCTTAAACTAAATTTCGCTAAGTGTGGTATCTACTCAAGAAACGCCGAGAACCTAAACCAACATGACGAACCTCCTTTTTTA
The DNA here is from genome assembly GCA_958510825.1 of Brachypterus glaber. Classification (NCBI taxonomy): domain Eukaryota; kingdom Metazoa; phylum Arthropoda; class Insecta; order Coleoptera; family Kateretidae; genus Brachypterus; species Brachypterus glaber. The sequence goes on along the minus strand of OY294044.1, from coordinate 12,502,965 downwards.
CCGGAGATCGGACAGGGCTATAAATATCTTGGTCTCGAACAACTGGAGAGAGACACTGTACAGAACTTCGAGAAAGCAGAAAACAAGATGGAAGAGACCGTAGAGAAAATACTGGAATCCGAGCTGACAACACACCAAAAGGTTACACTGATAAACAGCACAGTAATCCCTGCGGTTATCTACGTAACCTCTAACATACTGCCTGACGAAAAGCGAAGTACCACTCTCAAAAGATGTCAAGACCTAGACACAAAGATCAGGAAAAAGCTGGTGGAACACAAGGTAAAAGGGAAAACATCGTCGAACGCAGCAGTATATATTCCTGTAAAAAACGGAGGCCTGGGGCTTAAAACCATAGAGCACGAGACAGAGGTCAACCTGGTGAAAAAGGGTATATACCTGCTCAAACACCCAGATATGAGCAAATGTCTCAAGCGGTACCAGGCACTGAAGAACGGAGGCTGTAGAAACCCACTGAGTGACATGGAGTTTGTAGCAGGCAAGTACCAAGTGGATGTCAACATAGACCAGGAGGAGCCCCTAGACAAGTGCTGCAAGAGAGTTCTAACTGCAATAAACAAAAAGTACGCACAAGAACTCCAGGTAACATGGTCCAGGAACATGCACTATGGAAAGGTGGTGCTGCAAGAGCAGGAGAAAATTTCGTTTCCTGCCTATAAGTCCCCAAACTTGGACACCTGGAGAAGGGGCATACTTCTCAATGCTGCAGAGGAACAGCTCCATGGCCTGGGTTCCAATCCAACTCGCAGGAAATGCAGAAGAGGATGCAACAAGGACGAGACAGCCTACCACGTAGCGTCTGCCTGAGTCACTAATGCATATACGACAAGGCATGATAACGTGGTATATTGGACACTCAGGACCCTACTGAAAACCCTCAAGGCCCCACAGCACTTCTCCAGGTCCCTCCAGTTTGGGAAAGCGACATGCCTCGCCGAGTTTAATATGCAGGATCGAAAGGTGAAAATCATGGCTGGACAGAAGTTTTTGACCGACAAGCAGATTTATCACAACAGACCTGATATTGTAGTCCACCTAACCAACCCCCCAGAGATTTTTGTGTTCGAGGTAGCAGTGTCCCACATTCAAAACATCAGGAACCAGGAAAACTTGAAAAGGACTAGGTACGCAGTAAACTCAGTCAACCACATCACTGAGTTTAACTTGCCCACTGTAACTAGAGATCTTAACCTAGTAACCGAGCTGGAGAACATCTACCGATGCCCTGTTAAACTAGCAGTCTTCGTAACAGGGTGTTATGGAGAGGTCATTGCTACAGGCGAACACAAGGAATTCTGCAGAATTCTTCAGAAGAGTCTGAAAGTCCCTCCACGAGAACTCCAGATACTCCTGGACAGAGTGAGTTATAGCATTGCTGTGTCCACTACAAATATGCTGATGAGAAGACTGAATGAACCTGTGATATTTTAGTGCAAGAATATTTTAACTTTATATGTGATTTTAACTTTATATGTGATTTTATTAGTATTATTTAATTTTAAATATAAATATGTATTTAGTGTTAGTTAAATTTGTTGATGTGATTGATTTTTTACCTTTATATAACCAAACATAGGCTAATTTTAAATTATGCTGAATTTATTTGTTTTTGCTGTAATACAAATTATATGTATTCAAGGAAGAATAAAAATAAAGATTTATATACTACTCTTAGTATAGTAAGTTAGTGTAATATATGTAATTAGTGTAATATTTATGTATTTATTTTAACTTGAAACTAGTGTGATTTTTCTGTACTTATTTTAATCTGTAACTTGTAATGTGATGTTTTTCGTACTTATTGCATAGCCTTTTTTAAATGTGATTGTTTTAACTGTGATAATTGATGAAACTAGGTACTATTTAATTATGTACAATTTATTTATTTTTGCTACAATACAAATGCTCATGTATATTATGGAAAAATAAAAATAAAGCTTTATATACTACCAGTTTTGACAGTTTTGAGGTTAGTCGCGTTTTTTGGAGAGTCCCGGAAAATTTAAGTTTTTACCGTTTTTTCGCCGTAAAACGGCCTCAAAGTGCATGAAACTGCCCCACAAGCTGGAAAGAGCAATTGAACATAGGGACAGTTCGTTTGGATGTGTTAGTAAGTTAAAATTAATGCACCAACATCCACCCATGCCGCCCAACGAATCCTGGCGATGGAAATAATATTGAGAAGTGAGATAATATACATGGTATAGAAGATACGACCTTTTTCTACCATGGCAACGTGGAAGGAAGCAGAGCTAAGAGTGTTAAGGGACTACATGGGGCAAAAAACCTTCTTGACGAAGAATGACCACGAGGCCTTACACGTTCTGCTACCCACGAGATCAGTGGCTGCCATCAAGAAAAAGTACATCGAAGTCAAAAATACAAGAGAAAATAATGAAGAACCGAATAGAACAGCAAACGTACAAAACAAGTGGATGGAAGAAGAACTGAAAAGGGCCGCCACAGCATATAAAAGAAGAAATGAGACCACCATAGGAGCAAGGATAAAGGCAATATTGCCTGATTTTCCCAATAGAACTGAAAAGTCAATAGCTAATAAACTACGAGAAACTTACCCCAACATATACTACCGTAAAGCTAATGAACCAATATCCTCAGAATCCGAAGTAGAACAAGAAAGCGAGGAAGAGCAGGAAAGTATAATATCTATAGAGAGTGACAACGAAGTAGAAATAGAACAGCCCCAGGCACCAGCCCCCGAACTGGCTAAAAGCAACACCGAATCAGATCCACAAACCAGCGAAGAAGAAGAAGAAGACCAGACGAATGACAGTTCAAATGACTTTAGGGCCCAAGAAGCAATATTTACACTTCCCACAGCCCCAGATCACAACCCTGGACTGGAAAACGACGAATTAAAGAACAAATTTGACAAAATACTACGATGCGTAGGAAATAAAAAGGCAAAAATCAAAAAGTTTTATCTGCGACCAACAAACAAAACGCAGGTAAACAAAATAAACAATTTACTTGAAAACAGGATAAATGAAATACAAAATAGTCAAACAGCGATATAAATAAACGTAAGCAGATAAAAAACGCAATATATGGTGCTGGGGTATTACTGCGACAAAACATTATGGGGAAAAAAGGCGGAAATAAACCAAAATATCAATACACTGAAAAGAAAGTTCAAAAACTTGAAAAACACATAAAAAATGCGGAAGAAATCCTAAACAACAAAGGGGAAAAATTAAGTAAAAGGTTGATGAAAGAAGTAAAGTTTATTAAGCAACAAAAAACAACAGTAAAAAATTACATAACAATAACAAGAGAACGGAAACGATTAATGGAAGAAAAACTACAAGAAGAGAAAAAACGCAATATAAAACTAGAAATAAGGAACAGATTTTATTATAGCCCTTCCCTAGACACAATAGATTATAAAAAACCAAAAAATGAACTAAATGCAGAAGTAACCGAGAAATTTTACGCAAACCTCTATAAAAAAGAAACGGGCAATGGTTCGACACCCATTTTGAACAAATGGCTTAAGAAAATGAAAAATTTTTCAAGAGAACAACAGCTAAATGGACAAATAGATAAAATAAGAATAGAAGAAGAACTAGGGAAGGTTCTACAAAAAACTGCACCATGGAAGGCTACAGGGGAAGATCGAATCCCCACTTATTTGTATAAGGTATTACCTGCTGCCAAAAACTACTTGTTCAGCTACATAACAGATGTTTTCACAAATAAAACCAACCTGACAGAAGCAGATGTACGGGCAAGCGTAGTACTATTATACAAAAAAGGTGACGAGAAGGACCCTGCAAACTACCGGCCAATTTCACTCTTGAACACTGATTATAAGATGGTAACAGCTATAATCACAAACTACCTGAAGAAATTTCTTCCAGACTGGGCCATTCCAACCGAACAGCTAGCACGAGAGAATGTCTGGGGCACCATCCACGGTCTACTTGTAGACAAAAGTATCTCAGCTGCTGCAAGGCTACGAAGAGCGAATGATTTCTCGTCCTGGTATGATTTTCAGAAGGCATACGATTCTGTGTTTTATAGATGCCTAAAGAGGCTTATAGATTGTTTACCACTACACCAGAACATCCGATTTGTACTAAAAACAGCAGTGAAATTATGGTGCCTGAGAGTCCAACTAAGTAAGGGTACAACAAAGCCCATACCCGTACGCAGGGGACTTCTTCAGGGAGACTCCATAAGCCCACTCCTTTTCTTGCTGATAACTGCTGGGATCATAGAGTATCTAAAAACCCACCCAGAAATTATCAAGGAGACAAGAGGGAGACATGAACTCAGCCTTCATGGACGATATTAAGTGCCATGCACCCACCGAGGAAGGAATAAGGGCCATCACCGAGGGATTAGAGAAAGCCGCTGGAGAAATTGGACTAAAGCTAAATCAAGCTAAATGTGGTATATACTCCAGACAAGGAGTGAGCGAGGAAGCACCGTTTTTACCTGAAGTTAAGGATGGATACAGATATCTGGGTCTAGAACAACTGGAGAGGGACAACCAACTGAATTTTAATCGTGCGGAGGAGAATATGGAGGTAACTGTTGACAAAATCTTAAAGTCAGAGCTGACTACGTTTCAGAAGACAACCCTACTGAACAGCACTGTGGTTCCAGCAGTAATCTATGTAACAGCCAATATATTCCCCGACGAAAAACGCAGTTCGACGCTCAAAAGATGTAGAGACCTAGATGCTGTTATCAGGAAGAAATTGGTGGAAAACAACATTAAGGGAAAAACGTCCTCAAATGCTGGTGTATATATCCCAGTCAGCAAAGGCGGCCTCGGTATAAGGTCGATAGAGCACGAGACCGAAGTAAACTTGGTAAAAAGAGGCATTTACTTAACAAAACACAAAGACCTCGAAGAATGTCGAAAAAGGTATTGTGCTCTAAAAACTGGCGGGTGCAGAAACCCAATAACGGACATGGAGGCTGTACTAGAAAAACATAATCTTCCAATAAACGTCCCGGAAGAGCTGGACATTAAAAAATGCTGCAAGAAATTGGTGGGGGAGGTTAAGAAGAGCTATTTTAAGAACCTGGAGGAAGAATGGTCGAGAAACATGCACTACACCAAAGTTGTCTTAAAAGAGCAACCTAAAATATCGTTTCCTGCACTCAAATCTCCAAATCTCGACAGTTGGAGGAGGGGGATGATCCTGACTGCAGCAGAGGAGCAGATACATGGCCTTGGCTCCAACCCATGCCGCAGAAAGTGCAGGAGGGGGTGTAATAGGGATGAGACGGCATACCATGTAGTCAGTGCATGCAACACAAATGCATATACAACAAGGCATGACAACGTGGTGCATTGGATCTTGAAGACCTTACTAAAAAGCCTCAAAGCCCCCCCGAATTTCTCCAAACAGCTACAGTTCGGTAAAGCCAACTGCCTGGTAGAATTTGAATCTGGGAACCGGAAGGTATCAATCAAAGCCGGACAGAAGTTCTTTACCGAAAAGCGGCTGTATCACAATAGGCCTGACATTGTGGTCCACCTCACAAACCCAGATGAAGTCTTCGTGATCGAAGTGGCGGTATCCCATATTCAGAACTGGCGAAACCAAGAGCACCTTAAGCGCACTAGGTATGCAGTCAACTCGGTGAACCACATCACGGAGGTCGACCTTCCCACCGTCTCCAGAGACCTCAATCTGGTGTCCGGGCTGGGGGAGATGTACCGGTGTCCCGCGAAGATGGCTGTATGCGTAGTGGGCAGCTACGGAGAGGTTATCGCCACAGAGGAACACAAAGGTTTTTGCAGCATGCTAAGAACATCCCTAAAAGTCAGCGCCAAAGAGCTCCAGGTTCTCCTCAATAGAGTATCCTACAGTGTTTCACTATCCACTACAGATATACTGCTTAAAAGACTGAAAGAACCGACTAACCTGTGATTATATGTAATATTTGTAAATTTTGTACCTTATGTAAATGTAATTTTGTGATATACACCTGTATTTATGACTGTGATTATTGTGTACTATGTGTTATTTTATTTTGTGATATTTATTTAAAACATTTTAACTTATTAATTTAACAAACAAATTGTAATTTAATTACATATTTATTTATTTTTGCAAAATGCACATTTCATGTATTTCATGTAAAAATATTGAATAAAACTTTATATACTACCGAGGACTTGAAATAGAGCGCGAAAACTAAAGTACAATCGTTGTAATCATATTTAATCACAAAAAATTTCGGTTAAAACGATAAAAAATACTAAATTCTATGAAGCAAGTTAAACTTTTGTTATAATTATAATGGGGGGAGGCTGCAAAAGCCCACAGTGTGCGCTCCATACCCCTCAATGGGGGCGCAACACCCCTAATATGGGGCGCAAAGCTCCCTAATGAGGCGCAAAACTCTTCAATGGGGCGAAAAACCTCTCTATGTGGCGCCATACCTTTAAATGGGGTGGGGGAGCAATGCCTTCAAGTAGGGGATGTAACACCTCCAAATGGGGGCGCAATTACACCAACTGGTGGCGCAATTCCTCCAACTGGGGCGCAATTCCTCCAACTGGGGCGCAATTCCTCCAACTGGGGCGCAATTCCTCCAACTGGGGAGCAATTTCTCCAAATGAAGGCGCAATTCCTGCAAATGGGGGCGCAATTCCTACAAATAGGGGCGAAAAAAAAACAGATAATTTAAAATTATTTAATAAATAATATTTATGTTTGCAAAATATATGTATGTATAATAACATGTATTTAGTAAATGTTTAAATAGATTGATATACTACCGAGGACTTGAAATATATTGATAAATCCAAAAATATTTAATTTTTTTTTTAAATATGTTATTCTTCACCTCCTTGCAACCTCACCGCTATAGTGGTTTGTTTACAATTGGCTTTGTATATGTTCTACATAAAACAAATCAACATTAATGCCATATCTATGTATATATGATCTAATAATACGGTATCATCACTGGTAAACGGAATCAGTCTGGTTTACCGGCAATCAGATGCTGTGATATGGTAAAATCATATCATATGAAACGTAAATCGCCACCCTAATATTCTCTGTAATTGCTATCGATTATAATGGACAGATTTAGTATTAGTAAAACAATTAGTTAGAATTTCCGCTTCAATTTTCAATTATAGATATCAACAATAATTACAGACAAATCAAACCCCTCAACCAACAAAACAGTAATGGATTTTATTCATGATATGAATATTATAATATAATATAATATTTAGAAATATACTAATAATTACTTATGCAAATTCAAACTAATTATAATGTATACATTTCATTATATAGTAATTACTTTCATATTATGAAATATGATTTTAATGACCTGAATAAATGCATAATTGATTAAATAATTAAAATCTTGTCTCAACTTCTAAATAATTTAATTGATATATTTATATAGTGGATATGTATAGTATATAATATATTTAGATTGTATACCAAATAAAATATATTTTTTCTATGACTGCTTTAGAATGTAAGCAAATACACACACTTTTCAAAAACAGAATGAATCCATTCTAGCTCTAGATAAGGTATGAATATTCCGTATCAAGTGTTAGAATGAGCAATGTAGAGCCATCTCTTGTTTATAAAAGTAAAGAAAACTGTAGCAAAATTAGCAAAAATATATGTATTTTACCATGAAATATTGAATTATTTAATGCAATTTAAAGTTTTGCGTTAAAATTACATAAGGTTTATTAGTTTTTCTTAATATTGACCATTTTTTTATCAATTTAGTTCAAAAAATTAAAACTGCTCTATCTATTGTTAAATATTTAAACCTGATATCTGTCACAATAATCTGACATAACCTTCAATTTTTGCATAATAATTTGTAAAAATGTGCTAAAATCAAATAAAAATCTTTTTTAAGTACTGATTTGATAAAATTGTTAAATAACATTAATTGCTTTATTTAAAAATATGTGTTTTGTTGCATTTACAATGTCGAGTCACAAAAAACATTGTTTTTAACCTTGTTCGCAGTTTAAAGCCATACAGTGTTTCATAGTTGCAGTCGAAGAAAAAGTATAGTCTACAACACGTATGGAATAGTCATTCCGCGCTCGAGGGACCGTCATACTCGCCTACCGGCTCGTATGACAAACTTTCCGCTCGCGCGGAATATTGTCTATTCCATACTATTCAAATTTCGCGTTTGCTTAAAATGGTAGTACACGAGCAGAGAATTTGACTACAACTCTTGTGAGCAAATTAGACATTTTTTTAGTTGTGTGAAAATACTTTTTCACTATCAAATGAAAATCAAAATATGTTAAAGTATACAGGGTGTTCTACTTAAAAATCGAAAGTTCGATTCATTTCCGGCGAAAATGGAAGTGCCAAAAAATTTCTAACCATGTCAAAAAATCCTAAATTATACATAATATAGCTATTGCAAATTGCACGATCCTACATAAAAAAAGTAAAAAAGTTAAGGAGGGTGAACCACTTTCCTGAAACACCCAGTATATGCATATTATACGCAAGTATGTTAAGCAATTAAATAAAATATTTTCCTTGATTGAAGTTGAATGCGTATCTTGCTTAGACCAAGAGGTTAAAATCTGAATCAATTAAAAGTGTTTGGTCTAAAAAATAAAATATATATCGTCGGCTTACAAGTAAAAGACACTAAGTCACTTTTTTGCAAAAATGGGATTTTAATGACACTGTAATTAATTTTTTATGATCTATGTATAGGTAAACCGAACTAACTTCTAGATGGACTGCCATTGGAGTTACCCACTATACAAAATGCACCAATTTGATTTTGATTAAAATGTTAGCTCGCAATAGGCACTAAGTCACTTAGTGCACTTAGTGCGTTTTACTTGTAGATTATTTCAAATGTTTCTGCACTAAGCGACTTTCTAAAAAAAGTTAATTTATAAAAATATGATTGCTTGAATCACTTATATGATACAATATCGCGTTATTTATTGTACTGACAAACGCAATCAAATTTTGCTGTGTTAAAGTTGATGGAATAGAGACAGAATAGAGAAACAGATCTTTACTTGTAAAATGACAATGTTTTTTACGTGTACTTTTTTATTATCATTAATATTGATTCATTATAATTATTGACTTTTTGGAGATGCTTCTTTGCCGGCACAGCCGATGGCCTCTGAAAACTGTCTTAGTTCTGGCATAGTAAGCAGTTTCATATAATTAATACTAATTAATTATTATTATTAATTTTGAAAACGTTCTTTAAACAATCAAAAAGTCCAAACCCTTCTTTTAAAAATCTAGTTTTTGAAAATTTATGTAAACATCTTGTTTTTTACTTTATAGTTATACATTACGTTTAATTAATAGAAGGGTTTTAATTTTAAATAGTTGTTTTTTATATTATTTTATTGACTTAGTGCTCTTTACTTGTAAGCAGAAGTCGTGGGCCTACAAGTAAAAGGCACTAAGTCCATGCCTTTTTTCAAATTTAGTTGAATTAAACTACTTCAATTTTTCTTTATTTAACTGCAAATGAGACATTATTATGTCCAAACATGTCATTGCAATTTGCGGTAGTTTGTACCATTTAAATCTAACTTGTCACTAAAGTCAGTTAATGACTTAACTAAGTCGGAGATACATCAAACTAAGTATAACAGTCGTCTTGTTTGAAACATAATTTTTCCAAGTGGCAAATGTGTCAACATTCTTCACTTAAGCCAGCAACAAAAATCAATTTTAACAATATATTTTGGAGGAAAATGGCAGAGAAATTAAAGAATTCTACACGCCAGAACCAAATATATAGGAAAGAAGGTTCGGGTCCCTTAAAAGTTTCAACCGCTATTAAATAAAGTATCTTATTGTTTTTCTTTATTTTATCAATGTTATTTTTTTATTTCTGTTATTATTTTTTTTAATTTTATTTATTTTTGTAACTTTTACATATAGGAATATATTTTTTCGAGAAATTAATGTTATTTTATACCGTTTTTAAATCCATTGACAATGCACATAACCCTAAAAATTTCAATGTAAAGCCACTTAAAGTAGCTAAAATTTTTAAAATTTAGTCTACCTCAAGGTTCAATGCTGTAGTACTTTTTTTTGGTTCCAACTGTAGTACATATTTAAATTGGGTATTAAAATACTAAAAAAAATGAAAAATAGTATTAATACTAATTTCTGGGAAAGAAGTACTAATTGAACTTGAAACAAATTATTTAGTTTCTTAAAATTAGTTAAATGTATTTATTCACGGCCGTGATTATTAGCCTTATAAATCACGGGTCTGTAAAAATAAAACGTTTAAAATTTAAAAAGGCTGTGGATAAGGTATAGTATTCTACTCGCGTATAACAGCTATTGATCATTCGGGTGATTAGGCCACTCGCCTATCGGCTCGTGTCCCAAAATTCACCCTCTTTGATTAATAGCAATTATTATACACTCATTGAATAATATACTATTATATAAAGTATTTCTAACTTGCAACAAGTATGTAACCCAAGTATTACAGACATTAATATTACATTTTTCTCTGTATGTAAAAAGAATTAAACAATGAAAGTATTACACTTTAATAACACTAGGCAACACGGTTTCTTGCCCCGGTTGGAGTCATATGTTTTTTAACTAATTTTGGGTCGCTGAAACCGAATCTGGCCTCAGAATATTTCTATTACCTAAGTTTTCTGAGAAAAATAAGATAAAAATGTTAAAAAATCATTATTTTATCCCTCTTTTGTTCTAAAATCATGGGAGACAAAAATATTCCAAGGACAAATTTGGATTCGGCGACTCAATATTAGTTAAAAAATACCCAACTTAAAACATAGAAACTTTAAAATCATAGGTAGAATAAATAGGGATATTATGAAAAAAAAAAATATTAAAAAAAAAATGAATAATGTGACAAAACTAAGTAGGGGTGGAGGGTAACAAGAAGGGTGCATAAGGGGACCAGCTTATCGCCACGTACTCATGCTAAAAATTGTCAAAAATCATTACTAGGGGGTCAAAAATGAACTAAAAAAATGTTACGTATTATGGTTCTTATGTAATAAAGTAACATTTTTATGATGTAGAACCATTAAAAAAAAAACAAAACAAAAATACACAATATTTTGTTTTATAAATTATTTTTAAATTGGCATAATTGCATCTACTAAAATTTAAAAAATAAGACGTGCTGAATTTTTTTTAAGGTCAAATTTGGATTCTGCTCCTTTAAATTGATAAGAAAAATAAATTTTTTGGGCTCGGGAAAAAAGTTTACACTGTGTACTTTAATTTTATATCTTTTTCATTTATTTACTTTTTAGGAGCAAACTAAGCAAAATAAAAAAATATTTGTATAAATATTTTTGTAGAGAATTTTATTATCTACAAATTAAGTTCTATAAAGTTTTTGAACAAAATTGATAGTTTTGCCACAAATGAGCAATTAAGTAAACTCTGCACTTTCATTTTAACCTCTTTATTTTTTTTCGCGTACTTACTCTGATAGTAGGTTCTTGACATATAGATTTTTGAATTCCTCGTATTTTTTTTAATATACACTAAAATTTTCAAAATTCTACTCTTTTATTTAAAGATTTTGAAAAAAAAACGTAATTATTACCTGAACTTATATCTCAAAAATTTTAGGTGCTGGAATTTTTCTAAGGTCAGATTCGGATTCTACGCCCTCGAATTAGTAAGAAAAATTTACTTTCCGATCGGGGCAAAAAAAAAGTTGCGATTTGTTGCCTAGTGTAATTAAAGTTGGAAAAATTTACTACATCATGTTTCTTTCAAATGTATATAATTAATTTTAAAATAAGTATAACAAACATATTTTATTAGATTTAAAAACCTTGTCCGAAGTGAAAATACAATAGAAAATGTTTAAATAATTTAAGTGTTCCTTTGTTAGTTGTTTGACGCAGAACATGTTGAAATGTAGAACGCATTTATTAAAACAAATGTTTGTTTTCTTTTTTGAAGTATTTAAATAAATATAGACCAAGTCAACAGAGGTGATTAATACTATGAACCTAAATAATTACTTTTTTGTTTAACAAAAAAATAGTAAGAGTAAAAATAATTTTATCCAATACATACAGATAATAAGACAATTACCAGCTTTATTTTAAATAGATAAACTATAACCCCCGCGTGGCTTTTACTTTATTTAGTGGATTATTATTTATTTTGCCCACTCAACTGTCACTTGTCAAATTATATTCTTGTAAATGTCATTAAAATTTTTAATAAAAATATGAATTCCCAAGCTAAATAGCTTTATTGGATAAAGCCTTGTATGGCACTCATGGGTAAATCGATATTGCCCTCTCGAAAATTAACCTGCTTGGCTGACGCCTCGCAGGTTAATTTTCTCATAGGCTTTACCCACTAGTACCATAAATAACTATTTTCTACAAGCGTGCGAAAAAGTGCATTTTTCCGCACCCATTTACGTGTGCAAAGTGTCTAGTGCGGAAAAGTAAAAATGTTCCAAATTAACAAGTTATTGCAATATTTTAAATTTATGCAGAGTAATATGCATATTTGACAACATTTTTATATTTAAATAATAACGCATAAAATAATAATTGATTTTCTTAAGATTTTATCGTTCAAAATATTTGTCAAATAATGATAGAACCATAAGTGTCAGTGATGTGATAGTATATTAAAGTACTAGTTTTATAACATACGTTTTTAGCGCACGAGTACAAGTTTAGAAAACGAGCCGCTTGCGGTGAGTTTTCTAACGTACTAGTGCACTAAAAACTTACATTTAAATTGATGACTGATTTTGTTTCGAATTGGCATTACAGTTTTCGCCATGTTTAAAATTCTAAGAACGAATATTATTTTGATATATTTTATAGTCATTTCTTCTCTTTTCCACTGCAAGTAACCAAGCCACAATTTTAACACGGTAAAACATAAGCTAAACACAAAATTTTGTAGAAAATTAAACTTTAAACCGACTTTCACAATTGCACGGCAAACGTCAAGAGATAGACTTTTGTCTGTTGCCAACCCAAAAGAAAAAAAAGTAGAGACCTCTTATGGGCCTATAAGAACACGCAGAATGCTTGTGATTATGAGCTTATAAGAGTAGCAAAATAGAAAAATTCATTAACTCTAATCAACGTAGGCCACGCATAAACTTTTAGAATGTTTTCATAAATATTATTTATTATTATTATTTACTATAAATATTGTAAATCATAAAAATAATTTGTATTATTTAGATTTTTAACATAAATACCTACCTCGTTATTAAAATATTTGCTTAATTTTCCTCACGCTTGTAGAAAAAATTCTGTTCTTAACTCTTCCGGAAAGTGTATTTCCGCACTTGTTACGAAAATAACTATTATGTTTCAACCACGCTCGAGTTAAGAAAACTACTGTCCAGCTGTGACTATAAAATAGTTGGAGTGGCAGAGTTGGGAGATTGGCAGAGTCGAAGACCTTTTTTTATTTTTTGGTCAGTAAAATGGAATATGCAGCACAGTTAGGAAGTTCGAACATGCGAGGACCTTATTTTTAAGGGTTATGTATGGAGTATTATTTCTTTTTGTGCGTAATAAAACAATTTATTTTTCCTAAGTACTCTCCCTTTTATTGAAAAGCATTATCAAAGGACATTGGAAGCAAAGAAATATTTTTCAATTACATTCTTAATAAACAATTTTAAATGTTTTTTCTTTTTTACTTACATTTTGAATTTTATTTATTTTATTTATTTTATTTATTTTATTTATTTTATTTATTTTATTTATTTTATTTATTTTATTTATTTTATTTATTTTATTTATTTTATTTATTTTATTTATTTTATTTATTTTATTTATTTTATTTATTTTATTTATTTTATTTATTTTATTTATTTTATTTATTTTATTTATTTTATTTATTTTATTTATTTTATTTATTTTATTTATTTTATTTATTTTATTTATTTTATTTATTTTATTTATTTTATTTATTTTATTTATTTTATTTATTTTATTTATTTTATTTATTTTATTTATTTTATTTTTATTATTTTTAAAGTATCAAAATTTTTTGTCAGTAGGGTAAAGCTTTATAAATCATAAGACCGAAGAGAGAGAGAGAGAATAGGACCGATGAGAGATGGTTAATATCTAACCGACAAAACCAAATCTCAAACCAAAACCAGAACTAATAATTAAAAAAATATTAACTATACATGTATAGTTGGGTCGACCCATATGCTGTACGGTGCTTTCCTCTACTAATTTCAGTTTTAAAATATATGGCTGTTCTGTTTGAAATGATAAACCATTTCTCCTTTATGAAGAAGCGTTCTTTTCAGCTTTGTAGGGAATAACATAGTAGTTCCTTGCTAGGAAATAATAATAGTCATTGTTATTTTATGTTGATTTGTCAGCAGGCACTTTTTAGAATTTAAACTAAAAATATAAAAAATATATTAGGGGAAAATTTCAGGCTTTGTTATAAAAAAGTACAAACAGGTTTAATATATATTGCGCTGCTAAGACAAGTTGTCCTATCTGCAAATTAGATGTTTTGAGATATGGTCAGTTTTATAGTTTTTGTTTGCACTTTTTGAAAAAATGTATAAATAAATATGGCGTTGGTTTCTGCTTTATTTTAAATCAAAAATACGTGCCATCCTTTGAAAAATAAATTTTCATACTAAATGCATTTGTTCTATCTGTGAAAATTAGGATAAAATGATCTAAAAAGTTCAATCAAATTACCAGGATCTGTAAAGTTAGTCCTGGTCCTAACTTATTCGTCTAGTAAAGACTAGTTAGGACAACTTTATTTAGAGAACATTGAAAATTTTCCACATAGGACAAACATCTTAGGCTAATTTTTAGGATTTGGGCTTTAGATAGGACATTCCTTTTTAGTAGGCACGTGGGGCTAGTGTAAAGCAATACAATGGTTTGCTTATCTCAAAAAGTAAATTTTTGCAGATAGGACAACTTGTCTTAGTAGGGCAGTATACAAAACATCTCATTTTTTGTTCTAAGAATTATCATTGCTATTCTAGGAGAAGCTTATAATAGCATGTGGAAAGCTTCAAATTATTTGCAAATGAATTACGGTTTTTTTGTTTTAAAACGTTTTTTTTTTTTTAAATCTACCTCTATTTTTGTAGTTTTTTTTTAATAGATATACAAGTTTACAACCAATGGATTACCAGGTCCAGGTCCTGGCAGCCAGGACTCATACTGTGAATTAATTATCAAAACAAAATCATAAAATATTCTCAAACTGTAGAAAGTAATAAATTAAGGGTCAGATCTTAACCTAACTTACTTGTGTATTTTATCTGAGAGTCAGTTCTAAATATAGATAATTTCTAGTATTTTGCAAAAAAAAGTATTAAACAATCAATATAAATATCCAAACAGTACAAATTTGGCAACTAAAAGAAAGTTCATTAATTAAAAAATTTAAACAAAAAAAAACTGTTTTAAATCGCCAAGTTTTAGGGACAAAGCTCTTTTTTTGAGGGCACCACCCTGGGGGCTAAAATTGAGCCCCCCTAGATTTTTTTCTGGTTACGGCCCTGCGATTATTTAAACATTCGCGATTATTTAAACCTTAACCGTAAGCTATTATTTAAACCTTAATTGAAGGCTAGAGCCTATGACTGACTGTATATATTATATTGTTAAATTTTCCTTAGGGCTAAAATATAATATAAGCTATAAAACATTTTCTGGGTATACTCATTCCTTAAAACAGATTAAATCTAAGAATTTTTAAATTTTAATGCGTAATTTACAACTAACAAAAAATAAAAATAATAAAGAATCCGCTACTGGGTTCAATAGATGGTCTCTTGCTGAGCTATTTAATGGTGCACCCCACTGAGAAGTTAAAAATAAATACAAAGCTTTTGTATCTAATTAATACCCTGAGCTATCAAGTGCACGTTTGCAACACTAATAACAATGTGTTGGATATAAGACTAAAAGATAATACTAATTAGGTTGGTATTTTTATTTTTATTGCAAAGAAAAGTCGGAAACAAATGTAAATTGTGATACTTATTTATAAGCTAGATCCAGTTAATTTAACTTTTAAGTTAAAAGTGGCATCGAAAACTTTATTTTCACTTCTACCAAGAGTATTTTTTTTAGTTAGGGTTATGGCCTACCCTCGGATGAAATCTAAATCAATTATAGTTGAGTAAAATATATACAAAATCAATGTATTGTCTTGTATAATGAATTGTAATATGTATTTTACAAAATATACCACGGTGGTTTCTGCAAATTATAACTTTTTGTTTCCGACCCCTGATTTTTTTTCATAAATTGTTTAAACACACCATAAGACGCATATTAAGCAAATATAAAAAAATCCACCGGATCGATAGTTATTTTTTAAGTTTTTTCTAATTTATTGTACTATGTTCATAGGACGTGCCTGTAGGGCAGTAAATATGAATATATATTTTATATATAATAGTAAAATTATTAATTATAGTCACTACAATACAAAAAGCCGTATCTCCAACGCCAAAGGTCCTATATATTTTTTCTAATGAATTATTGTTTTATTCACAGTAGAGCGAAATTTCAATTTTTTTAGCATTTAGTTTAAAAGTTACAAGGTTTAGAGACAGAAAACAGACAGACCGATATTTTTTAACACCCACTTTATTCACATTACCTCGACGTTTCATGACATTTCAAACCCAAAATTTTTTGCACACCTTAAACATTTTTTTGTTTATTTGCTTGTTGTTGCACGGAATATGAGTATACAAGCTTCTATAAATTTTATAATTTTTGAAATAAATATCTTTGAATATGCATGTCACAAAGTGATTCTAAAAAAATACTCAGGGACAATATTTTTAAAATAAAATTTATTATCCTTGTTATTTTTTTTATTGAATGTAATTATCCTATTATTTATTCCTTTACGTATCTCATTTTCCTGTTGTATGTCACGAAACAAACACATTTATTATGACTATCTACCGGGTACCCGCGGGTGTCAAAAGAAGTATTGACTACGAATTATCTCCATAACTATAAAAGATAATTTTTTTAAATTTACAGAGCTTGTATGAACCGTAAATACCCCCATTTTGGCATGGTCATTATAAAAAATATCACTTCTATTTTCATTGATATATTACAAGTCGATATTTGCGTTGAAGATGGCGCCACAGGAGCCAGTTTTCATAAAAACAACAAGGTCCATATTGGAATATTTATGGAACTTGACATTTCATTCCTCTTAGACCAGAAGTGATATTTTTTATAATGACCATGTCAAAATGAGGGTATTTACGGTTCATATAATCTCTGTAAATTTTAAAAAGTTATCTTTTCGGAGATAATTCGTAGGCAATACTTCTTTTGATACCCGGTATACTGCCGTGAACAGCCTGATGGCAGTATACCAAAAAAAGTAAAATTTGAGAAAAAATGACTTTTGCGTTTTATTGCTCGCGTTTTAAAGTACGAGATTTTTTGTACCGGTTGTCATTTATTTTTGACGGTAATATCCACAGTTGGAAATTCGTATACGGGATTTATCATATAAATTTTAATCTGGAAGGTCGCTAAACCTTAAAAAACCGGCTGGAGTGAAAGGGAAAATTTTTTAATATGCAATTAATTAAAAAGATTTTTTTATGCAAAAATTTCCAATCTAATTATTAGTGAATTACCCAACTTTTTTAGCCTGAGAAAAAAGCTTTATCCCTGACGGAAAATTTGTACAAATTTTTCAACTCTCTCAATTTTCCCAACCATATTGCCAGTTTCCGAACTTTGCCACCAACTGGACAGTGGATTCTCCCAACTCGAGAGTGGTTGGGGGAGGTGGCGCCCCCCCTACCCCCCTACTCCCCCTTGGCGTTATCCCTGATTGTTAGGCCCAGCTGTAGAATGTTTTGCTGTCCTGGTAACATACTGCGTTTTTGCCCCTGTTTTGCATACTTAAAGTAAAATCCTATTATTCGAAATTTTATAACATAGTGCGTTCTGGCTACCCACGGCACGCAGTGGTAATTTTCAAAGTTTTTTATTTCAAAATTCCAGACGGTCAATTTTGAATCGATCTTCCTATTTTTTTTAAGACTTTTAATTTCATAACCTACTGCTACAAATTTTATTTGAGGCATAACAATTAAGTGCTGAGAGGTTAAGTTGTCAGATTACAATTTATTCATTTATTTCAGAGAAGAATATTTACTAAGTACTAGTAATTGCTTTTCACCCGTGAAACGAGGAACAAGTACTTTTGGCAAGAATTATGTAATCCGTTAATCGCGTTTAATTTTTAGCATCAAGTGTTTTAGTATAGTTATTTATTTATTTATTTATTTGCTATCTTAAATATGCCCTGGATTCGATTTTATATATTTTATAGTGATTGTATGGATGATGAATAGAATTTTTTTATATACTAGCGCATGCGCAAACATAATGATAAATTAGAAAAAACAGCCTTGTCAACAGCTAACGTAACCAACAGCAAACACGAAAAGGGAAGAAGAAAAGAAAAGGTCTTACAGAAGACTGGAAATTGTCTATAATCAAAACAGGAGTGGGCATGGTGCCAAGCCAGACAAGAACCACTCTTGGTGAATTGAGTAACTGAGAGGGATCTGGCTAATTATCTCAGTGAGAAAAGGCAAAAAAAAGGAAGAAGAAAGAAGGAATAATTAAGTAACACAGCCAAAACAGAACTTTGACCTAGAATCCTAATAAAAATTAATGATCGATTTTAATACCTCTGCTTTAAAAATTAGGGTGTATTTCTGAGAGCATATTTCTAAAGAAAGCTCGACAAAAGCTATCCTTTCCAGCAGAAGTACATTCATGTTTAAATTCATTTGGATGTCTAAATATTGATTTAAAGCAGATAAATAGTTTGTGTATCGAATAAATATTTTGTATCAATAGAACAATGAAGGGAAATGGATTGAGGACGAGAAATATTTAAAGAGAATTATTTATTTGGTGTCGAAAAATATAAAAACTTTGTTGATAGTTTAAGAGCTGGTAACCATTGTCATTGGATTATTTTCTATCAGTTAAAATATATGTAATAATAATTACAGGAGGCACGAATACAACGGCTCTAGGGTATGTTCAATTTCACCAACATCCACCGTATTAGGGGAACCAGAAAGTCAAAAATCATATATTTGAAGAATTTATTTTATTTATTTTTTTACTTATTTGTTACTAATATTTTAATTGATTGTTAATTAATATTTATTAAGTTTTATTATGTATATTTCTATTAATTTTATTGTAAAATTAAAAAATTACTTTTATATGTTTTAAAGTACATCATAATTAAGCTACTCGCAACATGCCAGCCTCTATATCTGATTCCTTTCGGTGCTAGAAGCCCCAAAAGGGTGGTGACATGACTTAAAAACTTATTTTTAACTCACCGAGTTAATTCTTAAAAAAATCTAAATTATGTTTTTTGTTCTATATATTATATATTATTTATTCGAATCTTGCTTTTAAAAACACAGTAAAAACCTCAAAATTAATAAAATTGCCCTGAAGGAGCCCCAAAAATAAGGAGCGAAAGTTTGATTTTATAATTTCGAGTTTTTTATTGTTATTAAAAGCAAGATTCAAATAAATAATTTTAAAAAAATCAAACAATTTTCGAAAAATTAATTATTTTATGTTTCAAAAACGTAAATTATACTTTTAAACTAATTTTAATTGATATAAATAAAAATTTATTATACAGAAAAAAGTATTAAAAAGTCGCATGTTTTAGCAAAAAAATTGAAAAATTAAAACCTTAAAAAAAAGTTTAAAAAATTAGAAAATATATAGTTAAATAGAGAATTTTATAAGCTTTAAAATAATGTATGGCAAGACCCCCATTTCCATTTAAAAAATGTCTCGACATGCCCCATATCCATTTTATTTTAAAAGCTGAAAAAATAAAACATATGCGAAAAAATAATTTGGTTGTCTTATTTAACGTCGATATCTCAACTCGTTCAAAAGTTAAGTGACTTTTGGACAGCACGGTATATTAAACTTGACGTAATACAATATATATTTAAAAGATATTTAAAATTTGGTTTATATTGCTAATGCATACAGCTGTTACTTTTACACATCCCTTGTGCAATTTTACACACTTATAAATAAGTGGCCGGATATTTGGTATTGATTACGTAGGGCACTCGAAACTTTTAACTTATTTACTAAATTTTTTTTAAACATTTTTAAATGATCAAAATTTGCGTTATGTGTAATACTTGAACGTTCCCTTATGAGCTCTAAAAATTCTCTATAAGTTATATACATTACGAATTTTCATAGATATTTTGGTAAGGTTACAGAGTGTGCAACTCCGATGAATAATCTGGCTAAAAAATCGAAAAAAAAAAACCTCCAACATGGCTATTTTTAAATATAACTCAAATTTTATTATTATAATAAGAAAATGATTTAAACAAAAAATTGTTTATATGCATTTTTATATAAGATTTAGCAAGATAACCTCACTTACTCCTAAAATTAAAGATAGCAGACACCCCTTAAACAAACCACCCGGTGAAAAAATAACAGGAGTGTTCTGTTCCCATAGGCAACTACCCTTTAAAATATCAGCAAGTGTGATTTATTGCAATTTTAACGTAGGAGTTCCTCGTTATTTGACTGAACTATTATTTTACAAATTAAAATATAATTTTACTGGTACTATTGGTTATCATAAAATTCCAGGACAGCACAGAACCTTGAAGCACAACAAATTTTAAAAATTTTAGCTAGCTGTTGTAATTGCTTTATTGACATTCAAATTTATAGGGTTGTGTACAATATCAGTGGATTTAAATTAGATATAAAATAAATGCATATCTCGAAAAAATAAGCCTTTTTGTAAAAATTACAGAAAATTATAAAATTAAAAACAGAAATACAAAATATCATTGATAAAATAATGAAAAAAGGTAAGGTACCTAATTTAATAGAAGTTGTATCTTATGGATGATACAAAACCTTCATTCTTACATATTTTGGTTTTGAGGTATAGAATTCTTTAATCCCTTGGCGTTTCCCAAAATATATTGTTAAATTTGATTTTTCTTGCTGGCTTAGGCTCAGTTTATCAATATACTGTTAAAACTTTATCTAAAAGATAAATTCTCAGTTAAGAGCAAATTCTAGATTTTGGTTGGAGTTGCTATGATTATTATGTGTCAGCTAAATTTATCTGCAACTTGATAAACCCAGCCTTAATCATAATCTGACACTTGAAAAATTACGTATCAAACAAACTGACTACTATACTAAGTTTCAGATATCCATGACTTCGTTAAGTCATCATTTGACTTTTGTGACAAGTTAGATTTAAATGGTACACTTTTTGAGTGTCCTGGATTTTTATGATAACCGATAGTATAACTATAAGATAGATTCAGGCATAATTGTCACTAACTTCACTAAACTGAATTAAGAAATTAAGAAAATTAAGAAACATAACCTAAAATTCTATAATAAAATTCCCGTGGTATGCAACAATAAGGTAATAAATTAACTGCCAAATAGATAATAAGCATGTGTAAATATGACTGAATATGTAAAAAAACAATTATCTATTGTGTAGGACGATTATTATCATATTTGCAGTTGTTGGGTCTAAAAATCGTGTTTTAAAACCTACTTATCTCCAAAAGTACCTTTTATTTTCTTATGTAATTACTGTAATTTTCCTTAATCTTGAAAATGTACCAATTTTTAAAATACAGATGTGTCGCCATTTTCTTTTTTATTTTGATACTTGGACAACGATTGTTTATAAAATGTTGCACTAAAGTTTGTGTATTTCAAAAATTCTTTTTCTATGGTGTATTAAGATTTTATTATTATTTTATGCTATATTTTTTCTTTTATCTTAATTGTTGCATACCACGGAAAATGTATTATAAAATTTGAGGTTATGTTTCTTAATTTTATTAATTTCTTAATTTCTTAATTCAGTTTAGTATAGTTAGCGATAATTATGCCTGAACCGACCTAACTTGTCTTTGATTTATTCAATCATTAACATTCAACTAATTTAAGATTTTAACCAATGAAATGAAATTTTATTGGTAAACTCCTTAGTTAGTTTAGTGTTAATGGGAAGACAATCTTTAAGCTTGGTATCTGGTATTTTGATTACAAGGGACAAAAGCTATTTTTTTTCAAGTTTTTACCGCTTACGTAAAAATCGACTGTATTGCTATCTGCATTTGCTGCGTTTCTGCTAAGGGGGATAGTACTACTAGGGCATAAAAACTTTTAGGATATAGTAAACCAGAAGCATTTGTTGTCTCATCAGCTCTGAGCCAAATATTTTGGTTTTGTACAAAAAAAAACTAGATTTTACTTGTTTAAAAACCTTTGGTAAATGTATTAATAGTTCTCTACTTTTCTATATCTCATATTTTTGTAGTATGCTTTTATGTTTTTATCGAATCAAGTCTTTTCCGAAACTTCTCAGACGAATTCTCATTCTTTCGGGGTAAAAAACTTCTTTTTTAGTTTTTACATTTATTGAATTCGTTTAACAATGTACAGTTGTGGCATTAAATATCGGGACCTCAAAAAAAAAATCGTGTCATTTTTATATTTTTTTCATGGATTAACATGGGATTATTTTAAAAATTAAAAACTAGGTTACTTCGTTTTGACATAACTGTATTATTTAGTTGAAGTTTACTGTCAAAAAAAATTTAATTAATAAATTAATGTTTATTGTAATTATTTAAATAATAATAAAATTGATAATCTTTGGATCAAAGGGTAAAGAATATGTGTTTAATATTCATTAAAAAAACACACACCTAATTTTACTCTTCAGTACAACTAAAAACTCAAAAGGTTTTATAAATTTTCTACTGCAAATGGATTTGAGTTTAAGAGTTCATTACTAAAGAGCAGCACTGAGGAAAGTGAAAAAAAATTCCTAGTATACGGCAACTGCACGTTGTTTTCTCGGTTTTTCTTGTATAATTAAAAATTGCTTCACCATCCGTTGTAGCTTTTGACCACCGATGATCCTTTTTCGGTTTGATATAAGAACCTAATGTTTTCTCAATAAAACATTTCTTAAGAAACAGATCTATTTCTTGCACTGTTTTTACTAAAATTGAACCTCATCCATATCTCCTAATATTAAGGACGACTGAGCATTTTTTCTCTTAAATTTCCACGATAAGTAAACTCATTTTAAATTAAAATAAAGATAAAAAACCCTTTTTTTACAAACTACTACAGCAAAAAATAAACAAAAATCTGACATATTTTGACCTTTTCTAAAAGATAACACAAGACCCACTATTATCTATGAAAAACTGTTTGTCCCGATATTAAATGCCATCACTGTACAAGTAACTTTTAAGCTGTTAAAATTTATCTATGCATTTTCCTTTTAAATCGATGTATCTGCATTATTAATAACTTTATAAATAACAAATTATCCTCGCTTATATATTTGCCAGTACGTCGTAATAATATTGTGCACTAAATCAAGATAATTCCACATTATTTTATCCATGTTAAGGGGCGCGACTTCCTCCCAGCTAACAGCCTACATATAATCACGAAATAACCCAGCCTTTTACTATTATAATCATTAAGATTAGAATCTCCATATATCATTTTTTCTACGGGTCATCCCAATATTGAAAAGTAATTTTAAACCTATCATTTGAAGCCTCTGAGTTCAAACATTAATATCCGCACTTTATGATGAAATTAAGGTGGATTATATTAGCCTCCATTTGCAAAATAAACCTAATGCCTGCAAAAAATCATTCCAAGTTTTGATATTTTAAAAATTATAATTATCAGATAATTATCTGAAAGATAAATACTTCTTAACGTTCACTTTTTAAAATTTAGTTGGTGTTTGTTTCTTGTTGGAGTTGGAGATTTTAATGTTTGACACCAATGAATGGCTTCATTTATAAAAATTTGTGTTGTAAGAGAGAAGTGCTTAGTAATTTTGATTTTGCTTGAATATAGTAGAGCTCTTTTTATCAAATGCTAATTGCTTTTTTATACACCTTACCTTTCAATATTTTTATTTTTTTTTTAAATTAATAAGCAAGTTGGTGAGCAAGGTAAATAATTTTAATTATTCAGGTGCTCACATGTTCACAGGCTCCAGTAGCCCATCGGGCACTATAAGAATATTATGTACTTATTCTTCCCTCCTTAGTACACGGAAAGAAATTAGTGGGCTCTGCGCTATACATTATAAGATATTTGGTAACAGTGGCAAATTATAGTGATTTAAGCTATAGATTATAAGGGACACAATAACTAATAATGTTAAAAATAAATTGGAAACGATTATATATATTACAGACACGATTATATTTATTACAGGCACTATTATAAATTTACAGAAATTTTATTATATTATAAAAATTATTAGCACGGACAATAATTAAATCTATTTAAGCTATAAATGCCATACTATTTGTTATATTTTATTATTCACTAAACAATTAAAGTATTTCATATAAATTTTTACACTGACTGCCATAATTGTAAGAGAAAGCCTTGTATTTATATAATAAGTGATTATAATTTGCTTGGTATGTGTGTTATAGCGCTCCTAGCTATATTTTTTTTTCCGTGTATAAACGCGGCAAATCCAGTCGATTTTTTTACATAGGCGGTCACAGAAATATCGACTATCTGGCTATCTGGATTTGCCTCGTTCATCCTAAGGATGGCAGTATTATTAGTGTAATGAGTACTGTACTAAATATACCTATATCCATGAACGTACAGAATATCCTTCACGATTGTAAAAATACTTAGTATTTATTAACATAATAAAAGATTTAAACTTTTGACTTTTGATCTTAGGTAGTACCTGCGGACATGATATTTTATAATTTGTAATGTACATCTTACAATAAATAAATTTCCAGAATAATCATGGAATACCTAAAAGAAAACTAAAATTTTAGCAAAAAAATTTAATGCATGTTTGCTTATTTGTTTTGTCAATAATTTAATTAGTTCCATTAGTTATGTTTTTCGACTTTTAAAAAATTGATCAATGATTGTAAAAGTTAACATTACAGAAGTTCTAAATCATAAACACTAGTTACAATGGCAGTTAAATGTAATAGGAAATTTTTAAATTAATTATGTGTGGTGTGAAATACACATATAAAAATAATATCTTAATCCAACAAAAATTATTTAAATGGACATATTTTGTTCCATTAACACGTTTAGTGCCCGTGACGCAAAATCTCGTCCTGCGCATTGGTTAGCCCAGCGTTTGAACTTTCCATTTTCCGGGAGTATAATATTTTATTCGCAACTGTGTTTATTTAAAAATAATCTTTTTGAAACCTAGATGTTTTAATTCAAATGAAGAAAATAAAAATATAATACTTAGTTTTTTAGATCTCTTCATATTTACCACAAATATTTTTTCCTGCATTTCACAAGAAAAGCACAATCATATAAAACTGAAGTTCCACATACGCGTAACCCAAATAAACAACCACAAAAAACATTTGTTGATAGCTCACAAGTCACCGTTAATAACATTTATTATCCTTCTCAGTCTCAAAAGTAAAAAACATTGACTAAAACTGTAGATTTAAGTTTTTTAAACGAAATTTATTAGATTATATTCGTGTTTATCATGACAGCAGTTATTTAAATTGCAGACCAATAATAATTAGTTTACTGGTCTCTATTTTTCATTACAGGTCAGGTCCAGGGGGGGACAAGAAATCACGTACTTCCCAAACTTTATTAATACATGTAATATATGTATTACATATAAAGTTGCGAATAAAATTATTTCCTTAGATTTTATTCCTGTAAACTCCCAAATACGGCGCTGGTGATACTTAAAAACGCCACTTGGGAACCAAGCCACAGATATGAAAATTTCAAAAGGAAAATATAAAGTTAACATTGATTTGGCCTAAATGATATTCATTTGGATTAAGATTTTTTTATCTGTGTAGAGTTTTTTATATTTTTAATTTAAGCAGCACCGAACCTGATAACATTTAGTATTTCGTTTGTGTAGATAACCATAAAAATTCGTAGTCGTCGCCACATAATGGTATTTAGGTCTTTGTTTTATTATTTAGACATGCCAGTGACGCTCATGCTGCTAATCATATTTTTACATAATTTATAGAGCTTACGTAAAGCATAATAAAACATGCCGTGAATGTTACGCATTCCATTTACATTAAATGGTATATTGCATTTTCCCAAATACCTAAAAAAAAAGTTAAAACTAAAAAAAAATTTAAAAAAAACTAAACTATTTTTTTAATTTTTTGCGAAAAACGAATATTTAAAAAAAATATTGCAACCCACATATACAGAGCAATCTAAAGACCGATCCTTGAGTATTGTTACCAGATTTACACAAACATAAGGAAATAACACCTCAAAAACCTCGAAGTCGCCGAAACAACAAGTCTGAGAACCCCATAACCAAAATTAGACACGCGGATAATCAAATTCATAACTCCACCAACAATCTTCTCTACGAAACAACAAAAATAAACTGCATCACAGAAAGACTACAAAATTTAACGCAAAAATTCAGCAAAGAGGAACACAACATCTCACTACTCGAGCCGTTATGCATTGAAGGAGATATCGAGACAGAGCTGCGTTCTAAATTTCCGGAGATGACTACCTGGGAAAACATTATCGAACTAAACACACTCTCATAGGGAATATAGTGGTACTACTTATGTAAGTATGTAATTGAGACATACATGTCTTCAACTTGCTACCATTCAAAGTCTCCAAACTAGGAGAGGTATGAGTAGTTGTTTAAATCTAGCAATAGATGGCGCACAAGTCTACATCAATCTAATGACTATATTCCTTTTGCCAATAAAGTCTAAAATAGTTTTCTTAAACAGCGTGCAAGTCGAGTGAGTGACAGTGAAGAGGTCAGACGTCGCCCAGCAGATTTCCATTGAGTAAGATTATTTTGGTATATAATTATTCTAACTAACATATGCTCACTTGTAAGCTTGCTTGCTAAGTGTTGCAGCCCTTTTCACACTGTGGACTTAAGCCAATTCCCACGAACCGCTGAGGCTGGCGGTTTGGTGTGTTAAAGGTTCCCTGAGACCCCAACCACTAACAATTAGTGCTTAACACTACTTCTAATTTTTCCCTTCGAAATTCAAAAACCACTATGGCTGAAAATATCGACGCCACCATGGCAAACTTCCCAAACCAACAAATGTCAGACTACTTCCAAGATCAAATCAAGGCCCAGGCAGAGCACTATAAAGCCCAGGCTGAATCACATAAAAATCAGCTCGAATTCCTTCAGACACAACTAGCCACCGCAAATGAGACCATCAATGGACTCCGAGAGGAAATTTCCCGCCTCTCCTCTCAAATAGGGACACTCTTATCCCAAAAAACCCAAACCCCCACCCAAGAGCTCTCCGATGCCCCCGATCATTTCGAAACGGACATGTCCGTAGTAGAGACCGATTCGGACGCAGTCCGATCCTCCCTTGCCTCCCCGCGCAAGCGCTTAAACCGGCGCAGAAGGAGCCAGAAACACAAATTGAATTCAGACCTAGAAGAAAAACCCGCTAAGACCCAAAAAACCCCCGGCAAAGCGACTGCCTCCGAAGAAGTCGCTAACCCCTCCGGCTCAGGGCCCCAACCCCCCGTTACGGCCCCTGTAAACCCAAAAACCCAAGCTACTGGCCCAGGAACCCCCCCCGACCAGGAAGCCCACAAAACCCCCAAAATCCCCCCCATCATCATTCGAGCCCCTGAAAAATGGCTAGCCTTGTCCCGCCACTTCAACTCCCAAAAAGTAAACATCCTCCACGCGAAAAATACCTCCGAAGGAGTGCAAATTCGCACCCAGACCAGTGACGACTTCCGCAAAGTCACTAGGCACTTAGACACCGAAAAAATTCCGTATCATAGTTTACCCCACCCAGATAGACGTCGCAGACGTCCAAGCCGCTCTTATCGAGCGTGGCTACCTCCCCACGTCAGTCGCGAGAATGACGCGTACTAAAGACAAGACCCCCATGCCCCTGATCCTAGTCATCCTTCCCAAGGTGACAGGACAACAGCACCCCATATTTAAAGAGACTAGGCTTCTACACCTAGTCATAAAGGTCGAAAGCCAGACCTATAAACCCAAATTCAGGCAATGTCACAAATGCCAACTCTTCGGCCACTCCCAGGCCAATTGCAACGCCCCGGCCAAATGCGTAAAATGCGCACAAGACCACCACACAACAAAGTGTGAAAAACCCCGTCACACGGACGCAAAATGCGCCAACTGCCTAGGCCCCCACACGGCAAACTATCATAAATGCCCCAAACACCCATCAAACATCGCTCCAACCCGTACAAGGGTCATACCCCCAACCCAAAAATTCACCCCTGGCATCTCCTACGCCCAAAAGGCAACTAACGCCGCCACCCCACAACAACCCAAGGCGGCCCCAGGTCCCAGTACAAATCCCCCCAATATTTTTGATCAATCCCAAATTTCAAAAATCCACACCTTCATGCAAGAATTCGCCAGCTTCATGCAGGCTTTTGGCTCCCTTCAATTACCCAATCTAGGCCCCCAAAATGTCTAGACAAACAAAACCCAGAGCCCTTAAAATAGTCACCTGGAACGCTGATAGCCTCAATTCAAAAAAACCGGAACTCATAGAATTTCTACACGAAAATCAAATAGATATAGCCCTCATCCAAGAGACTGGTCTTAAACCACATCATAGGGGTACCATACCCAACTATTCCTGCTACCGTAACGATAGACTCCAGGACCGCAAAGGAGGCACAGCAATCTATATCAAAAAACACATATCTCACGATCTTCTCCATGCGCCCCCCACACAAAGCGATCAAGTCGAAACTACCTCCATATTCGTCAACATGCACGAAAATTCCAAATTCAGGATCGTGTCCCTCTACAAACCCCCAAATAAGGAGGTCAGACCCGCCGACTTCGAAGGCTACTTTAACGACAATCATCCAACAATCCTAGCCGGAGACTTGAATTGCAAACACGCCCTTTGGCACTCTAGAACAACTACGGCCAACGGCCGTAGGCTTTACGAAATATTACAACGTAACCATATAATGGTTACCGCACCCGATTCCCCAACCCACTATGGCCACGGCCTTCCTGATATCCTTGACATCGTTTTGTATAAAAACACGACACTAAACATTAACATCGAACTAAGACACGAACTAAGCTCCGACCACCTTCCAATCATTATCACGGCAGGAGGCATACCAACCGCAAATCACACCAAAAAAAACCGTTTACAACTTCTCCTATATTTCCGAACTCCTAGAAAGCAACACCAAAATCAATCCAATAAATTCCGTCCAAGAACTAGATATTGCAGTAACCACCCTCACCAATACCATAAAATCCGCAATGGACAGCGCCAAATTAATCAAAAAAGTAGATATCCAAAACCCACAGGACCTTCCCCGAGATCTCAAAGACTTAATCAGAGAGAAAAACCGACTTCTTCGTCGCGCACGCACCCTCCAAGACCCCCATATAAAACGCGAAGCAAACAGACTTACCCAGGAAGTCAAAGACCGACTAAACGTACTGGCAAATTCCCGATGGGAGGGAAAAATAAAGTCACTCAACCCCCAGGATAGATCACTTTGGAGAATGGCCAAAACCCTATCCCTCGACCACCAACGAGGCATGCCCCCAATTCACGGCGAAAGCCCGACTCGGACGACGAGAACTACGAGCAACTCATGCATGAAAGAGACATAAACCACATCTATAATAGAGTCACTAACCAAGTCGAAAACGACATTATCACCCCCACATCCCCCGAGGAAATCAAACGCATCATCAAAAATCTCCCAAAAAGGAAAGCCCCCGGTCCCGATCAAATACCGAATAAAATCCTTAAAATACTCCCCCGGAAAACCATCATGGAAATCGTTAACATTGTTAACGCAATGCTCAGACTGCGCCACTTTCCAAAGCCCTGGAAAAACGCAGACGTAATAGTAATCAAAAAACCCGGACAAAATCCAACTTTTGCTGAAAGCTACCGCCCCATAAGCCTCCTTTCCTCCCTAGGCAAAATAGCCGAGAAAGTCATACTAACCAGACTTCAAACTCTAGTTGAAGAACTAAATCTCCTTCCAAATGAGCAATTCGGCTTCCAAAGCAGACACTCCACAGTCCACCAGGTAGCTCGCCTGGTAGACTTTGTAACGGACGGATTAAATAGGCGCGAAGCCGCGGGACTGATCCTCCTGGACATCGCAAAAGCCTTCGTTTGGACTTTTAAGGTTTGGCACAAAGGTCTTGTAGCCAAACTCCACTTTCTCGGCCTCCCCCCAGGCATCACCAAACTCATAGCCTCCTTCCTCAAAGGCAGAGATTTTCAGATAAAAATAGGCGACTGCAAGTCCAACACCCGCCGCATCAGAGCTGGCGTTCCACAAGGTTCGCCACTATCCCCCCTTCTGTACAACCTCTTTACGGCAGATATTCCAAAAACACAGGGCACTGAACTAGCCCTGTTCGCCGATGACACCGGCATCCTAGCAAAAGCCAGAAACCCCCAGCGCATCCATATCGCCCTCCAGCGCCAAATGGATGCCCTAATCAAATGGTTCTCCAAATGGAAAATCAAAGTAAACGCCATTAAAACCAAAGGCATCCTAATCTCTAGGATTAGAAGAGGCCCACCCCAACCCATTCAGATAAATGGCCAACCCATTAACTGGGAAAACCATGCCAAATACCTCGGCATTACAATCTCCAAAAACTTGACGTGGGATCAGCACGTCAAAAACACCCTCCAAATAGCAAACTGCCGCCTCTCCAAACTCTACCCCTTAATAGGCAGAAAGAGTCCCCTATCCATTAAAAACAAACTTCTTCTCTACAACCAAACCCTAAAGCCGGTACTTCTTTACGGAGCCCCAGCCTGGAATAAAATCACCCTTAACAAAGCGCTCTCAGCAAAACTTCAGGCCTTCCAAAACAAGGCACTCAGAATATGCCTCGATGCCCCCTGGTTCATGAGGAACAACCAGATACACAGAGATATCGAAATGCCCCTCCTAAAAACGGAAATCATCCGCTACAGCACGTCTTTTATACAAGACAATTTAGATCACCCAAACCCCCTCATTTCAAACTTTCTAGATTACGATCATGAAATACACAACACTCACAAAAAGATCAAAAACGTCCTCAACCAGTAATGGTACCCACTAATACAGGACAGATGCATTCCCAGCATCAGTGAGATAGTCTCACTCCTCCCGCACATCCCTCCTCTCCCTATCACATCCCTCCCCATCCCCCTCCCACCCACTCCACAGCGCCAAATTATGACAGATGCAACTCGCATCAGTGAGCAGAGACTCACTCCCCCCAAATTATGACAGATGCAACTCGCATCAGTGAGCATAGACTCACTGCCCCAACTTTCAATTCAGATTAAATATTTTTTTTAGATAAATGAGCCATAGGCTGCGCCTGTCTCTTAAAGACCCAAACAAACTATTGATGATGATTAAACAGCGTGCAGAGTTGACTCTTGGTACTGAAGATGGCCAGCAGCCCGAAACTGTCACTCTACCAATATCACTCTGTACGATGATTATAAAATAGATTGATGGAATAATAAATTAATATATTTATAATTTTGTTTAAAATTAAAAATTTCTGTCCTTATTAATTCTACGTCTAACCACACGTTAGTGGTACTATGTGCTTGAGACCCACAAGTCCAACTTGCTACCATTCAAAGTCTCCTAGGAGAGGTATGAGTAGTGGTTTACATCTAGAAATAGATGGCGCACAAGTCTACATCAATCTAATGACTATATTCCTTTTGCGAATAAAGTCTAAAATAGTTTTCTTAATTAGCGTGCAGAGTTGACTCTTGGTACTGAAGAGGGCCAGCAGCCCGAAACTGTCAGTCTACCAATATCACTCTGTACGATGATTAGAAAATAGATTGATGGAATAATAAACCTCTATTTGTTCCAGTTTTTGTGCAAACCAGTTAAATGCTTATGGTAAATACTTAAAACCTACTTACCAAGTTTTATTTTCCACAATTCTTTCACACGAGTTAAATAAACGCCATTTAGAATGCGTAATTAGCCTAGAACTAAATTTATAAAAAGTACATTAAAGATTCAATTAAGTTGCAGGAATCGAAGCATGTTTGCTATTTTTTTTTTGTTTTGGTTACCTTACACGGATAAAAGTTTCTAAAAAAATTAATACAAATTGTTGCTATATCAATATTTATGTTAGGTGTTAAATACAAATTTTCTGATATTGTAAACGACATAATAGTAATTATATACTAAGGTAGATAAGACATTTTTTATATCCGAGGGTATTAAATCCCTAGCTGCATAGCAGCAAGGGATTTAAAAGTGCGAGGCTATAATAGTCTTCTCTACCGTAGTTTATATATTAGTTTTTTTACTACTAGCGCTATTTAACTATTTTTATTTAAATAATAAAATAAATTATGAAAAGAAATGATATTTCTTGAAATTTTCATAAAAATCAGGTAGCCTTGATCAATGACATTTGATCAAATAAATATTTTGAACTGACGTTTAAAAAATTTGTTTTTTTTAATTGTTTTCATAATATTTAGCTAATTATTGATTGTAATAATTGGTAATAATTATAATTAATTATATTAAATAAATAAAAAGTTATTTTAAGCTATTTTCTTGGGTTTAATTAGTAAAAATTGCACAAAGAACTGAAACATCTAAAGTGACAGAAATCAATTGTTTATAAAATTTACTCCTACTAGGAGAGAAAAAAAATATTATTGCTATAGGTGAAAAAAATTGATTTCACAGTGTGAAAACATGATAAATACCATTCTAAAGCTAGTAGTGAAAAAACTTATTTGATATATTATGAAGTTGTTTAAAATGCAACTTTAAACGGTATAAACAAAATACCCGGATATTAAATACAAAATATTAATAGTTAATTTTTTTTAACGTATTAAGAAAATACTTATTTTATTATTTAATTAGAGATTTTCGGAAGTCTTTCAACATCTCAAATATCTCTCTCAAATATCTCGAAAATCTCGGTAATTTATGACAAGATTTCGAAGAAATATTATCAAAAATCGTAGATTATGTAGAAAATCTTAAGTCATACAAAAATTAGAGGTCCGGGTATAAATACTTTGGTTGACGCCTCGATTAAATCTACTTAGGTTTTTATTAATACCGGTCTACAAAAAATTCATGTTTAATTCCTGTTAACCAGACTGTATTTTTCTTATATATTTTTGCGCGCTGAAAACGAATTTGACAACGAAAAATCTGGCTGACCCTTTCTTTCTTTCGATCAGATTTGGTTGCTTTTTGGATATCCTGATCAAAAATTATCACGAGCACATCTCCAAAAAATAAATACTTGCAGAGCCCTTTGAAAATCCTTAGAAGCGGGGTGCACCGGCCGGTCTTATGGAAAAGGATTTTTGTCAATCTCAAATTCGCATTTTGCTCCACCCTACTGTCCAGTGCGACGAAATATTCCCTTAATTGTATGCTTAAATACAGTTTTATCCGACTAAACTAAACTTCGGATTTAAGGTAGGTACCGTTTTGTATGAAAAACTTGGTCGTTGTCCAGTGGATTATCTAAAATTCAATAGAGCTCTGTACAACTAGAATTATGAAATAGAAGACGTCTACCCTATCTCTATCTCATTTGTGCACGGCACGCCACTACCAACTTAAATAAATTAAAAAAATATTGCATTTTTTTCAATTTTTATCAACAATTACCGTTGATTATTGTAAATAAAGCTAAAGAAATGAATATTTTTTGCTAAGAAATAAAACTGATGATTTAATAGTAAAATAAAGAATGAAATATAAATCCTATTAATTGTTCTTAGGTTGGTTGCTTAATCTGTTTATTTATTTACAAAACATAACCTCAAATATGAAAAGGTAAATATGAATTTATTTAATGTTTATCATATTTATTATTAACTATATATTATTATTATATATTTTAATATCGTTACCAGTTTCTACATTTCAAGAAATTAATTTTATAACGAGCGTTATTTCTGTTATAGCTACAAAAATGCCAAGATGTTTTTACAAGGGTTGCAAAAGTCCAAACGAATTTCGCCTAGGCTTTAAATCTAAGGTATAAAGAAAGAACTTACCTTTGGTAAACAATATTTAAATCCCATGACGCAGTATGTATTGTACGCAAAAATAAATAAATAAATCAAAACTCTTAAAAGTACTATAATAGTCAATAAAAACACACAATATTTAGTAAAACACACAAAAAACTGAAATCAAAACAATATTAAACGCAGCTCACACAATGACAGTGCCACTGTCACAGTGGCTAAAGAAAATGGCGTTACTGACAGTGCAGCCAAAATAAAACCAAGAGATTTTTTTTCTTTATGTTGGTGATATTACTTCTATCCTTTTTGGGTAGAACTTTTGTCCCTGTCTATTCTAAATGGAGAAATCTCCATTTCAATATATCGTCGCGTTGGAATAATAAATCTGTATCTGTCACAAAAGTAGTTTTGAGATACAGCGATTTCAAGATTTAAATTGCTTTGTTTTAATGATGTTTATACTTAAAGCCAACTAACTTTTATGAAAGCGATTAACAATGTGCCTGAATTATTCTTTATTTACAAGGTTTTAACTTAAACCATCCATAATATTAATTTTTATTATTTATAAATTTGATGTTTCGTAAAAAGTGCATTTTAAACCAGAATAATAAAGCTGTAACTGAAAAATTTTTTTTTAGCCAAATATCTTTTACGGCTATGTTTATTTGACTAAATAGGCCCTTCTGAACTCAAAACAAGTTTTTTCATAAATAGTTTTTTCCAATTATTTTTCGTTTTTCGAAAAAGAAACTTTTTTTGAAAAAAAAAAAAAAAAAAAAAATTAAACAATTTTTTCTTTTAATTTTTTAAATTTTTTTTTCTAAACTTTTTTTCAAAAATAAAAAAAATTAACCTAGACCTACAGGGGGAATTATTATTTTGTTGGCAGCAGTATTTTGCACTGAGTTTTCAGATACAGTTTTATTATTCTAAAAGTTTTACAAACAAGCCAGCAGATAAGACTTTATTACATTCGTATCTTGCTTAATATACATCTAATTACATTGTTGTGAAGTGGTTTTTTACTATTAAATATTTTTCTACTAATGATGTGATATATAATTCGGTTATAGCCCAGCAGTTAATTATAACTTTTATTATAACTTACTCAGTTAGGTTGGCCATACAATCTTCCATCGTATTTAAAGTATACCCGAGCGGAGAATATACTTAACCACTTATCACTTTATTCGGGAGCGGGTATTCTAGGAGACGGCGCTTAGGAAACAGATAAAACGATTTCCTCTTAACTTAAGAATAATATATTAAATAAATGTGAATAAATTCTCCAAGAACATGAAAGATCAATTC
The DNA here is from genome assembly GCA_958510825.1 of Brachypterus glaber. NCBI lineage: Eukaryota > Metazoa > Arthropoda > Insecta > Coleoptera > Kateretidae > Brachypterus > Brachypterus glaber. The sequence goes on along the minus strand of OY294044.1, from coordinate 12,467,436 downwards.
TTACTTCTAAGTCCTATTTCTATGCAAAGCCCTTAAATTCTAATTTCCATTAAATATTAGTTTTCCATTAAATACTTCTAACTTAAAACATTCTATGTTTAAAATCCCAACTATTCGCAATCATTTTCAAATCCCAATTTATTTTCCACATTTTTCTTAGTGTATATTAAAACTGGTTCGTATAAGTCATTTAAATTATTTTACAAAATATTTTTCAAAGTTAATTAATATTCGTCAAAATTTCTATCAGTGTTCATACTATCAATATTTATAAGTGTCCAAAATTATTTTTATGTCTGATAAAACGAGTCTCAAAATTTTTCTAAGTTTAAAAACTATTTTTAATTCAAGAATAAATCTCAAAATTAATTCTCACAGAAACTACATTTTCACTTTTGAAACTGGCGTGGAGGCAGTCTAACTAAAACTGGATAAAAATGAATCTTTTCATGAGTTTATATAGCTAATAAGAAGGTCACTAGTTAAATTTATTTGACAATGCTATTAGCGCAAAATATCTACAAAGATACCGCGCATATTTAATTACCCCGACAAAAGAGTTTCAGTCTCATCAATTTGCAAACTAATTGCTATTTCTGACATCTGAAACGATCATTTTAACCATAAATTCAATTTTTATAAACAATTTGGACTACTAGACAACTTTTAAGTTATACCGACAAGAATTACCGAGGAGGGGTCCGATCAAATGTAGGACACACCGAACTCTTCCGAAGCCGAATCTCGTGAAGCCAGATTGTATCATAGCGCAATATTAAAGAAATATTATTTTAAAATTTTAGCAACATATAAAATATTCAGATCATAACAACATAATATTTTTAAACGAGATAAAGTTGATAATACCGACAAAAAAATGCTAATAGTTTATTTTTTTCAAAAAATGCAGTTACAGCTTTATTATTCTGATGCGACGATATGCATGTTAGAGAAATAGAGGCCTTTTTATAATAATATTACCTTGTACAAAATCCATAATGAACAAGGCTGTAAACCTAATTTTATCTCGAAACCAATCAGTATTGTAATCCCTAACAGGAAAAATTGTAAAGCGTGAAGGTATAATCAACCAGAAATTTAATACGATGTAAAGGGCATTGGGTGGCAGACCCACCCATTGGTACCCTCCCATCGATCCTAATGATCAATAGCAATTCCCAAAAACCGTTTGATATCCTATAGTGCATTTTAGTTGCGCTCTAAAATGAACTATTAGACCTAACAAATAGCAAGTCATTTCTTTGAATGGGGAGAAATGGTTTTAAACCAAGCAAAAGGCCGCCTTTGATATGTTACACCGTTCTACAAACCCAAACAAATAGTATATAAGTAGAAAAAGTGACACATTTTTAATGGCCATTAAAAATGTGGAAATTTTCTTCGAATAAAACATGCTAATTTTTCTTCAAACATTAAAAAATAAATAAATTTATTAAGCTCTTTTACCCCCGCGCGTAAAATAGATTTTTTATGATCAGATTCACTTTTAGCAACCTCAAAAACCCCAATATACAAATCACAAAAACTACCCCCCGCCCCTTTGGGGTGGAGTTAGAATTTTTTTTTATATTCAGATTCACTTTCAGCAATCTCAAAAACCCCAATATACCAATTTTAACGAAAACTACCCCCACCCCTCAGGGGGTGGATTTAGAATTTTTTTATATTCAGATTCACTCAAGGGGTGAAATTAGAGAAAAATTATTATCAGATTCATATTCGTCGACCCCAAAAACCCCTATATATTTGACGAAAATATTGAAAATATTTAAAAATATTTACCTCCTCGCCCCTACGGGGGTGGAGTTAGAAAATGTTTATTATTAGATTCAACTTCAGCAACCTTAAAAACCACTATATAGCAATTTTGAAATTTTTGTAAAAAAATGTGTTTGCCTCACCCCAATGTTCACCAAAAACAATCCAGAAGGAGAATTTTTGGTTTGGACTTTTACATACCTGTATGCCGAATTTTAAGTCTCTAGCTTAAAGCCTTCTTAAGTTATCGTGCTTACAAGATATTTCGGACAGAAAAATCGACCCATCGATCTAACGACCGATCGACCGACAATTTTTTTTTTTGCTTGAAATTGATTTATATCGACATAAAACGTTATAAAACGCAAAAATACGCAAAAAAAATTGAAACTTTTTGCACGAATACAATGCTTCCGAAATTTAGAAAATTTTCAACATAGGAAAGCAAAATTAACTATTTTAACATATCAATTAAGTATAAGTATAGTGAAAATTTTCTCGCAAGCAAGTCACGATACTATCTTGCAATGGTGCTGTTTCACTTGGACAATTAAGATGTTGAGTTTTTACCGTTTGTGAGAAAAAAATCGTTCAATAAATAATTATACTACTTATCAATGCAAAATTTTGTTTAATTTTTGCCTCGATTTTTGCCTTTACCGTTTGCTATAATCGATATCATAGCCCATTTAGCTGTAATTAGTTTTCATTGTTTACTAATTATAATTAGTATATAGTAATTATAAACACCTTTGTATGTAAGGTCCCAGAATGACTAAAAACTAATAAATAAATAAATAAATAAATAATTAATAATAACGCAGGACCAAAAAAAAAAAGAAAGTTAGTTTTTTTATAAACCAGACTATATTTTTTTTACGTAATTTTGGGTGTTGAAAACGAATATGACAATTAAAAAAATTTTGACCCACAAAATCTTGAGATATAGCGCACAATGGTTTTTTTTATATGCATTCAAGGTCAAAACAATAATCCGCAGGATTTCAAAAAAAGTTTATTTATAAAAATATTGCTAAACAAAAATGATTCCATGCCATAACTTGCAGATTTTAAATATCTACCCAAGTTAATTTTTTACAGGGCCACAAACTTCAGATATGGCACTTTTTTTTTTGAGTTCTTCCAATATTTCATTAAAATTTTTATATAAATCATACAGATACAGCCAAAAATTTATATATGTAATTATATTACACACATTTGCTTTATAAAAAAATGACATATATTTTTTTATATCCAGTGGTGGAGAGTCTGGGGGTTTTAACGTTGCGCATGTCAAAAGAAACATATCATAACATTGTCTGATGCCCTTAACCAGACTGTTTTTCTCAAGTTTTTTTAGCGATTTAAACAAATTTGACAATAAAAGACCTCCCTGATTCCTAATTTATCTCAAAACCACACGCACAGTGGCAAAATTTTATCATAAAGCTGGTAAACACCGAAAATAATCTTTTTTTTTTGCAAAACTGGTCCATTTTATAAATAGTAATAAATTTTCAATAAATAAAATCGATACCCCCAAGCAACAAAGCCGTAACTCATATATTGTCATTTTTCACGACAGCTAAATTTCTAAAATACTTTTTTTTGTTATTTAAAAAGTGGAAAAGGAAGCCAGGCGATACGTCATTTGAAAGCTTATAAAATTCTCTATTTAACTGTATAAGTATTTATTGTTTATTTATTGTTTGTTTCTGATAATATTCAAGTTTAAATATTTTTACTTTAGTGTTTTTAGGTAAACTTTTGGTTAAATTGGCCTGTGGAGAAACCTGAGTAGTACCACCATGTGTGTCTTTTTTCAAGGCGTTTACCTATGAGCATAACTCAAAATGGGTCTAACTTGAGTTACGTCCTTGTTGCTTGGGAGTGTCGAAATGTCGGATTCAATACGGTGGACAAAAATAATTAGTTATATTTTTTTTTTCATAAATATACTCTAAGTAGGTGTAATATAAATATATTTATGAAAAAAAAAACTAATTAAAACTAATTGTTTTTGTCCACCATATTGAATCAGCCATTTTCTTAATTCACGAAACAAGTACGTTTTTAGCCAATCAGCCATTATTAAATCAAAGAAATCCCTGGTACTCGAAAGAATCGTGATACTATTGGTTGAGTGATATAATAATAATAAAGTGTAAATTTTTTAGCTGGAGGAAAGTCGCCTAATTTCGGATACCATTTACAATGTATTCAATATTTAATACTCGGTATTACTTTTTGATATTTTTTTTATATAACCAGATACAACTTATTATAGCGAACCATGATTTATTATAAAAGCAATTTTATTACAGGTTATTTTTTCCAAAAAACACGGTTAAAAAAAATCAGCGCATTTTTGTGCATTTGAAAAAGGGCTCCTAATTTCGGACATATCCGAAAAATTTTTTTCAAGAGTAGATCTGGATCCCATTGCTTATGTTTCTTGTTATTCCTTCACATTTAAGACGTAATTTAATCATTAAGCGATTTTCTACGAAATACTATAGGAACTATAATTTTAGATTCCCAATTTCGAATATCTTAGTATCTTAGGTAAGTTTCGTTTTTACAAAATTGTTTATCTTAGTTTGTTGTATCATTATAAAAATAATAATTAATGGTTGGATATCCTGAATAATAATTACCTTGCGGATATCCGAAATTGGGAATCAAATGCACAAAAATGGCCTATCCGAAATTAGGCAACTTTCTGCTTTTTAGATTAGAAATTTGTAGAATGTTTACGTTTTCAAATTGCTTAATTATGAATAGTGGATCAACTTAACTAACATCATAACTTACCCAAGACAGAATCACGAACTTTTATAACGATTATTTATAAAATAAACAAGCATAATAATGCAACTGAGCACAAAACTGCCATTTGCAATATAAACGATTTGTGCTGCCATTTAAAGGGGAGAAGCTCTACCGTTATCATATTACAGGACGGATTTAGTTTGACTTTTGGCTTCACATAAAAGTAGGTTTCTGTTTACCTTTGTAGACAGTATCTTAAATACACTACTATCCGAAATTTGGAAACCATCCGAAATTAGGCGCATTTCCTCTATAAAATTTTATTTTATTCATTTCTATTATTATTATAGGATTTTATTAATATATTTAATTATTAATATGGTTAATAATACGCTAGTAATACCCAGCAAACACACCAGCAATGGGCCGGCAACGGCACAATGCCGTAAGCCGATAAAAAGTCATCGGTCCGTTGACGACATGCCATTACCGGCCCGGTAATGGAAGTGTCACACAAGCCGATAACTGGAGAGTAATGGCAAGCCGATAACGGGCCGGTAATGGCTAGCCGATAACGGGCCGGTAATGGCTAGCCGATAACGGGCCGGTAATGACTAGCCGGCTTTTTTTTTCGAAAAATTTTGTTTTTTCATTTTTTTTTTGTTTTCCACGAAAAGATCTTAAGATCTTTTATTAAGTATTAAAAAAAATGGTTCGATGTTTTTTTTTATTTTTTGAAAAAACCTTTGTAATGAACTATAGGGAAAAGTATTATTTTGTTGGAGGTTGGATCAGTATTTTACCATGGCATAAAAAAAGAACGATAATATCGATCGTTTTAGAATATTATTCTGAATAAGTTTTTATATTTTAGTACCTACGGAACCTTAACGAACTTCTTTCCCGCCCTGGGATCTTAAATGCGACTTAAATGCAAGTGAATTAATTGTTAATTTAGTATTTAATAAAAAAATGTAATTACTTACTTTTTATCTTCAAAAATCATTATTAAGAATTGTAAATAAACACATGCCACAGAAAATTTTCATTAATGAACTTTATCACTGACGCAGCAAAATCACAACACAAGAGGCCAGTTTGAGTTGAAGCTCCCGGAGCATTGTTCTACCTCTTTCTAACTACTTGTTTTAAAAGAGATAGAACTATGCTCCGAGCGCTCCAAGCTTCAACTCAAACGGCCCTAAGAACACAACCCGCGCAAAACTTGCGCATGCGTCTTGACTTCTTCTCCTTCTACATATTTTAAATTGGCGTTGTATCGTCGGTCACAGATCGGTCCTTTACAGGCTAGCCGATAATCGGCAAGCCAGCAATGGGCCAATAATTATTTATGCCGATTATCGTACGGTGGTTTGCTGGGTACTATTAGTATTATCGCAATAAACTTTAAAAACACTCTGTACATTTACTTAGTTAATCTGATTTTAGCTTTGTCATAAAGTAAAAAAAAGTAATCACAAGTTATTAGAGTTTTCTGAAAGATTAAAATTAATCGGATTTTACGTTTCTACTCTTTTTATTTCAGGCTTGAATTTTATTCTTCTGACAGATTAACAATGTTTATTTTTCTTGACAGGCCATTTTCTATCTAAATCAAGCTTTCATGTACAAGATTTTATCCTACTTAATTATTAAAACGACATGACATTGGCTATCCAACAGCTATTGATAGATTAACAGAAATGAATATCTGTTAATAATACAGGTAATATTATATCACAAATATTAATATTTGTGATATAATATTACCTGCTCTATTATTGGTGCAGTATAATGTTATTGTTATTATTATTATCCCTTCGCAGCTATACAGCTGAAAAAGTATTATAAAAATTAACTGAAAATGGCACGGTTTCACCTCACTTAAATTCTTGCTGATAACTGTTAAGGTTTTGTTTTTATTTTTATAATCAGATTTATTTTTTGTTTTGGTTTTGGATAATGAAAAGTAACCCCCAAATATATACAGGGTGTATCAGAACTCATGTTAAAAAAATTACATATGTACTTATATAGCAATTGGCATTGGCAAAAATTGCAAAAAGATATGCCCTAATTTGATTTTTTGGGGAAAAAGATCCAAACGAATAATGACATGTTGTAATATTAACAGTACTCGGCGAATTTCCAGTGCTCTCATAGGCGTCGCGTCGACTCTAACGTTGACGTGAGGTTTTAAATATTTACATTTTTATTTCTTTTATCTTGATTTTTTTAATGATTCCATTTAAACGAGTAAGGTGAGAAAAAAAGCTATCGATAAATAAGAATTAAAAACTTTCGTATTCTTAAAAATCGAATATCGGTTTTTTCTTTGAAAAACACGGATATATATATATACATATCTATAGTTAATATGTATAGTCAATGTTGTTGTGTGTAACAAATTAGTCGTCAAATGTTTCGATTTAGTGACGTTTATAAAAATTTCCCTGATAATTCGGCAAAATTATTCCCTAAGCCTATGTTTCTGTGTTTATTGATGAGTCATAACTGAGTTTACGCCGACTACTGAATATTAGTAATTTATTATTAAACCATCAGGGACTGACGGATGAATTTATTGTAGAATATATGAAATATTGATGAGATATTACTATTATTAGTCTAGATAAGTTGTTTTTATTAAAAAAATGCAAAAAAATCAAGTTTTCGTTTGTTAAACTTAGTAAAATGTAAACAACTCACTCACTGGAAATAAAAAACCATAATTTTTGCATATGCTAAACCATAAATAAATTGGAAACTACATGCATTTTAAAATGTTCGCTTTAAAAATTTGTAAATCTGTATGGATTTTTGAAGTTTTAGCAAAATCTTTGCAGCCTTTTTGGGAGTAAAAAGAAAATTTACCTTAAAACGCTTTAAGTTTCGTTTGGATATGTCAAATGGTGTGGCCTGTTACAGTAGGCTTCTGGACAATGAACTAATAACTCTTCTCTCTAGAATAGGCATTTCATCAATATGGGAGGCATAGCGTAGTGGCTAGCGCGTATGCATAGCAAGTCTACTATCGTGAGTTCGATTCTCACTGGCGCCGATTTGCCTTTTTCAGTTAATTAATAATTGAAATTTGGCGAAGGCGAAACGGACACTCCCTAGAAACTGGTTCGAAAGTCAGTATAAGCCGGTGGTTCCCTCTACTACTAGCCCACACAAGTCCTGGACTTAGGGCATGCTTAATTAAGTAGAATAGTAAGAGGTTAAACAAACATGTAATGTAATGTAATGTAATTCGTTAAAGCTGACAAAAACGTCGGCAACATAGACATTCATCTGTCTTACTCTCACATCTTTGTTCTAACAGAGACAACAATACCAGTTACTGGTAATTGTTATTGTTCAGGCCTGCATATACCTACTATTTGTTTACAAACAAACCGAGATGTTGGCGATACTTTATTTTAACGGTATGCGTATTCTAGAAAGAAGAGTTATTAGTTCGTTGCTTCTGGATGAACGGACGGACGGATGGACGGATAGACATCGAAAACCTATTTTTTCAAATACAAAAAAATCTGGAAAACTTGTGCTTTTTTTCCTTATAACATAACTTTCTTCTTCCCCGAGATCGCTCAAAAGTAAAAAATCACAATTTTCATCTGAGATTAAATACTTCTGAGCGGATCCGTCGGCTTCCTACATTAGTTCACTTCCACCAATATAGGGTAACTACTTCTCAGGCATGGAAACGTATTAATTAAAAAAAATCTATTAAAATAATAAAAATATATATATTAAAACCAATTTGTTATAAAACGAGCGGCTTGATTTTTTGTTTTGTTCTTTGTTTTTATAAATAAATTTCCTAATTTGGTTAATAAATACACAAATATTATAAAATTGTGAAAGAAAAACGTTATCGAAAGTCATCTTTAGTTAAATATTATTACTCTAATTAAAAGATTAAAATTTAATTTCGTTAATATTGAAACTGACGTCTTTGACTTATTGTTATTTGTTGATTATAAGATAGATATTTTTAATTAGGAAAAATAAAAATTCATATTTGAATATTAACAAGTCACGAATAAAATAATATCTAATGCTTTACATTCCATTCCAATATTTTGAAAGTGGCATCCATCTTAATTTTCTTTCCAAAATTCATATGCTTTGTTTACCAACGAACTTAATTTGTCCTAAAAAGTTAACTAGGACATTTTAAGTTTTGGTCCTGGTTTTAATAGTGCTTTAAAAAATGGAAATGACATTTCAGTCATTCTAACCGGATTTTTACTAGATATAGTAAAATCCCGGCATAAATACAAGTAAAATTATAACACTAAAATCAGAATTCCGGTAGGAATAAGTGACAATTTTTCTTTACTTTTTAGAGTGTAGGAATTATTAGGAGTTATTAAGATGCAATGATTTGTAGTAAATTAAATGTCATATACTTTTGCCGTTGTTTCATATTTCTAAGAAATCCTACTTATCGATACGAATTCATAATAATTCTTTGATGGTTCAGAAATTTGCAAATATAAGGTATATAAGTTATATAAGGTATATAAGGCATATGCGCATACGTAAGCAATCAGCATCAAGATAAAGTGTAATATCGGGTGGCTTAACCAATTTTAATGAAAATTTTTAATAAAATACAAGATTTTTTTTATGTTCTCTATGTACTCTGCTGGGAAAAACAACAAAGTTAACTTGACAGCAAGGCAGTGGGCTACCAACTTTGTATAGTTGGATAACGAATGAAACAGAAGATATAAATGAATGTATGTTTGTATAAGTAGCACAATAAAATAGGTACTACAAATCATGGCGTCGTAATTATTGGGAGGCATAGCGTAGTGGCTAGCGCGTATGTATAGCAAGTCTACTAGCCTGAGTTCGATTCTCACTGGCGCCGATTTGCCTTTTTCAGTTAATTAATAATTGAAATTTGGCGAAGGCGATAAGTGAAACGTACAATCCCTAGAAACTGGTTCGAAAGTCAGCATAAGCCGGTGGTTCCCTCTACTACTAGCCCACACAAGTCCTGGACTTAGGGGATGCTTAATTAAGTAGAATAGTACGAGGTTAAACAAACAAACAAACATGTAATAATTCTTTCATTATAGGACCTATAGTAGGTCTGCAAACCCTTGTACATTTTTAATACTTGTTGCTATGGAACAGTGACACTGTCTGTCAAACATACAATTCGAGCTGCACCTACAGCTGCAAAGAGTATAAGTAATTATAAAAATTCTTGGATACAAATATGTTTCATGAAAAAAAGGAATTTTGAAAATATCCGTCTGTCCGTTTGTCACATCAAGAACTAATTATATTATGGATAATTATCCAACTGAGTCAAAATTTTCAGGAAGTTCTATGAGGGGAAGATCAATATTTTAATTATTAAAATATTTCAATTGTTTTTCTTGTTTTTTTTTTATGTATTATATATTGATTCTAGTCTTGCTTCTAAGAACACAGTGAAAAAACTCAAAAGTATAAATCCAACGTTTCGCCCCTTATTTTTGGGGCTTCTTCAGGGAAAATTTATTAAAACAAAATAATAATTAAATATAAAAACTAGTGTAAATGGTAAAAATATTAATAAATTAATTTAAATTAAAAAATTTAAAAAAAAATATGACATAATGTCAATGTCAATCAAAAATGACAAAATTAACAGTTTTCAAATTTTAATTTTTTCATTTTTGATTGTCATTGACATTCTGAAGAAGCCCCAACAATAAGGGGCGAAACATTGGCTTTATAATTTTGAGTTTTTTCACTGTGTTCTTAAAAGCAAGATTAGAATGAATATATTATTAAAATAGGGATATATTGTTTTTGAAAATAATAACCTCGAAAACAAATAAAGTTATGTGGGGTTAAACTTAAAAAAAAAATAAAAAAAAAAATCTGAAGGAAAAAGGATTATAATCTGACCCTAATTAGGGTAAGTTTTTCAGGAAAAAATACTATTGTTATAAGCATCAACCCTACCATTAAAAAAAAAAGTTAAAGTACAACCCTATAACTTAAAAAAAAAATAATGTTTACTACTAACTTTATGAAACTAAAGGCGCCGAGGCGCAGTCAGTACAGGCAATATCCGGTAGAAAATAATTTTTCGGCCGCCAAGAGAGTTAAAATCATCCTCATGCCGGATATTACTTTTTTATTTCTTTAAAACTTTTTTTTATTTTTTTTTTCAGTTTTAAATAATTTTAACTTACGTTTAATAAGTATTTGAAAAAATGCAATTACCATCCATATACTGCGAAGAGTATACAGTGCGGTCCAAAAGTCACCCCCCCCCTCTTAACTTTTGAACGAGTTGAGATATCGATTTCAAATTTAGAACTCCTAAATAAGACAACTTAAACTATCTTTAAGCATATATTTGATACTTTTATCTCTTAAAATGTGGGCAGGGGGGCATGGGGGGAATTTTTTTTTTAAATGGAAAGGGGGGTCGTGTGATACATCATTTTAAAGCCTTTAAAATTCTCTATATAACCATACATTTTTAAATTTTTGTTTTTTAAGGTTTTGATTTTTCAGTTTTTTGTGCTAAAAAATAAATTTTTAAGTTTTTTTTTATGTCAACTAAAATTAGTTTAAAAGTATAATTTACTTTTTTTCATTATGAAATTAGGCATTTTTAAAAAATTGTTTGGATTTTTTAGAGAAATTTTGACAAAAATACCCATTTTCAACCCTATTTTAAACCCAAAAAAAAATGTTGAAAAAAAATAAAAAATATACAGTTAAATGGAGAATTTTATAAGCTTTAAAATGATGTATCACACGACCCACCTTTCCATTTAAAAAAATATCGCCCCATGCCCCCCTGCCCACATTTTAAGAGCTAAAAGTATCAAATATATGCTTAAAGATAGTTTAAGTTGTCTTATTTAAGAGTTCTAAATTTGAAGTCGATATCTAAACTCGTTCAAAAGTTAAGAGGGGGGGGGGGGGGTAGACTTTTGGACCGCTCTTTATAATGGAATGCATTACATATCTTTGCGTCTTGTTTATTTATAAATTTATTAAAGATATCGCATTAAGTAAATTGAAATAAATTAGACAAATCTCATTCAAAGTTTTTGAAATTCATTCTTTTATCAGTAGATTAAGAAATACATTAATAGATACATTTATATCGTTTAATTATAACAAAAATATAAGATAAATAAATTAATTATAATTAAATACGAAATATATTTAAAATACAGTGTGATTTAAAAATATGATAAAAATTTAAAAAAAAACAAACATAAAACAATAAAAAATATTTAAAAAATTAATTTATTTACTTTATTTACTTTTTTTTACTTTATTTACTTAAATAAATATAAAACAATTAGTTCTGATAACTACAATAAAGTTACAACTCTCTAAGGGAGGCACATTACAGTAATTTGTGTACAAAGGTCAGAAGAGACCTGTATGCTGAACGAGTTCGATTCGCAGGATGAGTATGATTCACAGGATTAGGAACGAGGCAAAAATGCGAGTCAAGCAAAAAATACTTACAGCTTGTCAAACAGGATGAGACTTGAGCTTTTAAAAGTGGGCGCGCCCCCCTATTGCGCATTAGACAGCGGCTAAATTCACAAGTTTTTAGAGGTGCTCGTGTCACCTATGTTTCTTTCTCCGAATAATTTCTCTTACATTTCCACTTCTCACCCTAAGTGTAAGGAACTGTACTTAAAATTAAGAATAAAAATAATTGTTTTTGAATAGTATTCTGTAACAAGTGTAGAATGATACATATTCCGAATAAGTGGATGGTTATCACCCGAGCCGCAATAGCGGCGAGTGGGACGTCCACGAGTGAGGATTAGCCATTTTACACGTATTGCAGACTATACTTTTTCTACGACTGAAGTTGTATATGCCTTGTTTTATTTTCGGTAGATAACGCCAAGATGTTACCTAGGTATCAATTTCATATGGATGTACCCAAAATAAAACAGAAGACGTCTCCGTACCTTTATCTAAAAAAAATGAGCACCGAACGAATAAATATTCGAGTAGGTCTGTCTTTCTTAAAATTGTCTCAGAAACCGGTTTAACTATACAGAAGCGAATTTATTGGGTCTTTATTTAATGTTGGCAATGGCAGTAAATGAGTTTACCTGAGAGTTTCTTTGGCATTTTCTAATTAAAATTAAATTGAAACGTGTTTATTCAATAATGGCTTAAAAAACATATGATAAAGCGCTTTAAAAACTGAATAAAATGAGTCATACCCAGTTTTTTAAATAAAACCAATATGAATTGAATTGAATATTCAACACAAAAAAGTTTCTACATACAAACATTCTTAGCTCTAATAAGATAAGGTCTTTAGTACTCCTTAGAGGTTATTTTAAAACCAACGTTTTTTCATATTTTTATATGAATATATTCTTTTTTGTATCGTACTTCTAGAATTCTGATTCATCTTGTATATTATAAATCTGGAAATACAGTAAGTAGTTAATGTTATATAGCTTTTACTTTGAATGTTAAGAGCTTTGAAAGAAAATAAAATTACATTTTTATTTAAATAAATCACATAAATCATAGAATCTAAATGTATTTTTTTTTCATTTAGTTCATATTACATCATTTAGTGAATAAATACTAAATTAATTTTTAATGTCAATTGAAATTTTAATCAAATTAAATATTTACGTTTCAAAGTTAACGTTAATCAAATAAATTAAAATATTTAAGACGAATTTAATTAATTGAATTTTAATGGTAATACTTAAGTAATGAGAAAATATGTAAAATAATGTAAAATTATAGGTTCTATTATAGGTATGTAGCCTGAGCACAAGATGCATGTTATGTATTATGTTTATGCGAGTTTCTGGACAGCGCTTAAGATACATAATCAATTTACCAGTTCCAAGTGTGGTTTGAGAATTCTTTTATGCCATTCCATTTCTACACGGTAAAAAATAAATGTAAAACAACGTAAAAATACTTCAGTTATTCTATTAAGTAATTTTACTATACTTCACCATGTTTAATTCATGAATTTGTGTAAATGTGTGTAAATAAATTAAATATAGGTATTGTAAAATAATGTAAAAGACTGGTAAAATTTTGTGACGTAAATAAATTTTAATTTACTTAATATTACAACATTAATGTAATCTTATTAAACATTACATTGATTTACACCTATTAAAAATTACGATCGATATCGATCATCGCGATACAGTTTTATAGAAAATCGGTCTATGACAAATGTATTTTTTAATATAAGTCCAAACCCCCAACTTACTCTCTAAAATATATTTAGGAGCTGTCCATATATTACGTAACGCAATTTTTCAAAAAAATAGACCCCCTCCCCCCCTGTGTAACAAACTGTCACATTTACCATACATATTTTCTAACATATCTTGATACAGAATTCCGCATAATGCAAGACAGTAAAAAGACAGTGTAAAAATGATACATATTTATTATAATAATACATATTTATTATAATAATACATATTTATTATAATAATACATATTTATTATAATAATACATATAGCACTTAATGTACTTAAACGAAAAATCACTCAAACTTAAAAAAAATATTCATAATCAATATCACACAGGGAAAAAATACTAGGTACCTCTTTTTATACTGAGTGTCACATATAACACGTATATTGTTTTTGCACAGGTACACAAAATAGTACACACATTGGTGTTTTGTGAGTACACATTCCGAGCGAAAATGTATCATCGCCGATAAGCAGCAAGATCACGCAAGAACAGGGCCGTAAGATTTTTTTTTAATATCACTGTCAACAGTTTTTTTACTGCTTACAATATTATTTAAATATGCATAGTTTCGTCAATTTTTGTGTGAAAAGGGGAATTATGGGCCACTAAACAGTAATTTATGTTGAAATAAAAATACATCTGCCAAGCTTAGGAAATAAACATTAAATTTATTAAATTCCGTTACGTAACGTTTACCAAGACCCCCCCCCCTCCCCCCTGTCACAAACTGTAACAATTTCTCTGACCCCCTCCCCCCTAGGCGCGTTACGTAATATTTGGACAGCCCCTTAAGTCCATTTCTCTGAAATACGCTTTTGCTCTCTGAGAATTTTATTTCTAACCTTTTCCTACAGCATCATGGTGTCATAACCATGTTTTATATTTTAAAGGATTTTTTCTCCTTTTAGTATACAGAAATGAAAAAAGAAATAAGCTCATTAATATAACAAAAGTAAATTTTGCAAAACCAATTCATTAACCACGGTTTTTCGTAATTAAATAATATCAGCAACGTTATTAGTTCGAAAATATCAAGATATTATCTTTTATGTATACGTGTATTATTATAATTAAAATGCCAGTTTTGTTTTGTAACTATATGGTCTATTGATCGTACAAATGGATAAAATAATAATATATCAAAGGAACCAATTAAAAACATAAATTAACCCAACACTTACACATAATGCACTACAAAATATACCACCTGTCCTAAAACAGTTAAATTGGTGACTTTAACAGTCCAGATGGCAACCATTAAACATAAATACTCGTTTAATAAATATAAATTCATTCATGCATTTCACTGACACATCAACATCAACCATATGAAGCTTAACTAACCTTTTATATTTATTCACGGGTAGGTAGGTATAAAAAGGCACAAATCTTTAGATTAATTTATACCATATCCAAGGATTTGTACCTTTTTAATATTAATAAATACTTAATATTGAGATAATGATTTTTATAGGTACACGGAAAGAAATTAGTAGGCTCTGCGCTATACATTATAAGATATTTGGTAACAGTGGCAAATTATAGTGATTTAAGCTATAGATTATAAGTGACATTTATATATATTTATAAGTAATAATGTTAAAAATAAATTGGAAACGATTATATATATTACAGACACGATTATATTTATTACAGACACGATTATATTTATTACAGGCACTATAATAAATTTACAGAAATTTTATTATATTATAAAAATTATTATCACGGACAATAATTAAATCTATTTAAGCTATAAATGCCATACTATTTGTTATATTTTATTATTCACTAAACAATTAAAGTATTTCATATAAATTCTTACACTGACTGCCATAATTGTAAGAGGAAGCCTTGTATTTATATAATAAGCGATTATAATTTGCTTGGTATGTGTGTTATAGCGCTCCTAGCTATAATTTTTTTTCCGTGTAATATAACAAAAACGAATGTATTTTTTGGCTAAGTTTGTTGTTGCGGAGCAACGCATGGATAAGGCTTATTATTTAAACCAAACCTTTTCAGATAAATGTCGAAGACAGTAATTTGAAAAACCATGTTAAATATCCAGAAATTTAAAATTAACTTAAAAAAAACAAAGAATTTTGTTAACTTAAGTGGTATATGCAGACGTGTTTTTATAAGTCTTAATTTTACTCTTAAATTGATTGCAAATTTTAAAATAAACAAAGTTTTATTTTACTGTATGAGAGTAAAAAGGGCAGGGCGTAACCAGGTCCAAATTTTATATGCATAATTTTACTTTTATAGTTTGATTGGGGGGGGGTTAACAAAATTTGGGGGGGGGCTTAGCCCCCTAATCCACCCTTGTTACGCCTATGGAAAAGGGGATCATTCAAGTAACTACGGAGTTCTTAAGTTTTTTTTTCTGCGTTATTTTGGGACGATCCTTATTCTCTTGATATTTTAAAGTACCTTATACAGAGCGGTCCAAAAGTCACCCCCCCCTCTTAACTTTTGAACCAGTTGAGATATCGACTTCAAATTTGTAATTTTTAAATAAGACAACTTAAACTATCCTTTAGCATATATTTAATACTTTCAGCTCTTAAAATATGGGCAGGGGGGCATGGGGGCACATTTTTTTAAATGGAAAGGGGGGCCGTGTAATACATCATTTTAAAGCTTATAAAATTCTCCATTGAACTCCATATTTTAAAATTAAAAAAAAAACAAAATTTTGGGTTTAAAATGGGGTTGAAAATGGGTATTAATGTCAAAATTCCTCTAAAAAAACAAATAATTTTTTAAAAATGCCTAATTTCATCATAAAAAAAATGTTAATTATACTTTTAAACTAATTTTAGTTGACATAAATAAAAATTTATAAAAAAAAACTTAAAAAATCGAATGTTTTAGCACAAAAAATTGAAAAATCAAAACCTTAAAAAACATTTTAAAAAAAATTAAAGATGTTAGTTTAAATAGAGAATTTTATAAGCTTTAAAATTATGTATCACACGACTCCCCTTTCTATTTAAAAAAATGTCCCCCCATGCCCCCCTGCCCACATTTTAAGAGCTGAAAATATCAAATATATGATAAAAGATAGTTTAAGTTGTCTTATTTAAGAGTTATAAATTTGAAGTCTATATCTCAACTCGTTCAAAAGTTAAAAGGGGGGGGGGGTGACTTTTGGACCGCACTGTATAATCTGATACATACGTTATTTTCCTGAATCTTAAGTATGGCCTTATTTTTTAAAGAAAAAAATTAACTTTTATTATCATGAATTATTAAATCATAAAGGAAAACATTTTGTTTCTAAATCTATTAATTAATATTTCGATAGCTATTTTGTATGGCTCATTAATATTGAGTGTTTTAATATCCGTTTAATTACTTATCATTAATCTAATGTCTTGCATATACAGTAAAAATAAATTAGATTTCGAGTTTAAAAAATAATTAAGTATAAGTGGGACAAATAGATAAGAACGAGTATGTAACAATTAAGCTTATCTTTATATGACAGCTCATATCTAGATATTCGCATTTCTTTTTTAATTGCTTGGACCTAACTGGTTGGTACTTAACTCACTTTTTTATTTTTAACTTGTTTGGCTTTTTCTTATCACAGTATAATTGCCTAATAAAAATTATACAAAAAGATAATCTAATAGAGTTACCGACACAATTATTTTAAAAAGAAAAACGTTTTAATATAATTGTTTTCTAGAAAAGACTAGTTTCCAAATTACAAAACAGAAATTCCTCAAAATTTCGCTCAATTTTGCTTTCGTTTACACTTTATATAGGTACTATACTGCCCTCCTAAAGAGGAACGTGGCATGTACACCTGACACATGAGGTTTTCGAGCTTAGTATTATTTTACTACGAAGAATAACGGTATGTATCAATCCTAAGGATATCTGCGGTAAGCGCATCGAAGATGTTACTTGGCGCGTTCTTTCTATGTGAAATGTTGTTTTGAAATGTGCTTTAACATACAAAAGAGAGCAAAATTATGGGTATTTTAGTGGCAGTCAGACAAAATTAATAGATAGATAGATACATTTATTGTTTTTAAAGAAATATACATCTCTTATAAGAAGACAAAATTAATATTATTATAAAATATTGATCAATCAACAAATAAAAAAAAAGAAATAAAAAAAAATATTGTTTAATATTATACTACTATTGTTTAATACTATTGTTACTACTATTAATATTAATAGTATAGGTACTACTATAGTATCTACTAGTAGATATATCTGTTTGAATATAATTAAATAATAATATAATATAAAAACTGCTGCCAACAAAATAATACTTTCTCTTACAGGCCTAGGTTTATTAAAATCAAAGATGAAAAAAAAATGATAAATTTTTTTTAAAAAATTGAAAAAAATTAAGAAAATTTGTTTTTCAAAAAAGATCTTAAAAAAAATACTTTTTTTATTTTTTAATTATTTGTAAGTATTTGGGAAAATGCAAATTTACTGTGAATAATATATAATGGAATGCGTAGCACTACATATCTTTACGGCTTGTTATATTATAAGGTATCAAAAATTTATATTGTTACAGAAAATCATAAAAAATATTTGATAATTTATTTCAAAAATTCACTTGCACGCACAAATTAAATTTTATTTTAAATATAGATACCAGAAATTAACAGATTTTTTAAATACCAAAAAGCATAAATAAAGTTAGTTAAGATATTATTTCGTTTATTACAAAATTAAAACCCATGCCAAAATTTTACATAGAAAGAACGCGGCAAGTAACTTCTTCGGTGTACTTACCGCAGATTTCCTTAGGATTGGTACTTACCGTTATTCTCCGTAGTAAAATAATACTAAGCTCGAAAACCGTATGTCAGGTGTACAGGTTTTATATTTTTGTATACAAAAAGTGATAAAGGAATTTAATTATTATTTTAATGAAGAATGATGACCTTTTAAAGTTAAGAAAAAAGCTATATGGTTTATAAACGAAATTGTCATTTTGTAAATGAATTTAAGTAACGGTCCGTAACGAAATGAAACAAATATTTTTCCTTCCACTGGATCCGTCTTGCCTACACTAAATATTTTTATGGACTATTTTTTTATTTTGTTTGCTTAAATGGTTTCCTTTAAAGATACCGGCCCCTGTTTATTTATTTTATTATAAAATAAACATTGAAAAAGCGGAGTTTATTTTAATAACGTGTGTACTTTGGCCTTAAGTGTAATGTTAAATATAAAGCCATTTACATTAACTAAAGTTTACTATCCCCTTTTTATATCATAATGCATTTTCTAGAAGTTGCTTCTAATGGTTTTTGTGGGTACTTTTAAAAGGTTTTAAAATGTTTTTAAGATTTTCTTCAATGTTCTCAATCAAATTTTTTAATCTTTTACCCAATTTAAAATTAGATAAAATTAATAAAAATTACAATAAAAAATTAAATAAGTTTATTCACTACCAAGTTTTAGGAAAAATTTATAAACCAATAATTTAAAATCTTAAGTATGTATCTCTCTCCCCCTCCCTCCCTCTCTCACTCCTTGTATTTATTTTTCTCTCTCAGTTATGTACACTCAGTCTTAAGATAATTAGCCAGTAAGTAAAATGTATTATAAATATTTCTTTAAATTCTACACACAAACTATGTTTAGGTGGAACAACATAATAATTTATAAATATTGTAATGTACGAATTAAATAAATCTGAATCTGAATATGAAAATCTGAATTATCCGAAAGTAAGTTTTTTTCAAGTTTAATTAGTTTTCCCATTAACCAAGAACAAATAAATAAGAATATAATAAAACATGAAAATTTATAAGGTTGGTTTAAGGATTACCAGGTATTTATTTAGTATGTGAAATGTTGCAATTTACCACTTCAACTTTCCGGGACATTTTTTGCCTATAAATAATCATCAATAATTATTATAATCATGAATTTTATTTATAATATAATATAAAAAGTTACTAAAAAACTTAATGGCCTATCAGTATTTTATTTTGTATAATCTATAATCCTAATATAACTTAAGGTTGTTATTTGAATAATTTTTATCAGTGCCATAAATTCGATTAATCTTTTGACAGTAAATATTTATAAAAAAAACCTTCTGGGAATAGGGGAAAATAAAAATCTAAATTATTGCAGCTGACCGTTTTCGCATATATCATATGTATATACGTTACAAACAAAAAAAAATAACAGTCAGTAATAATCCGGTTACCTATTACACTATGTGTGGCTTGATGATTTAACCTCGACTCTAAACAAACGCACTTTTTTTAAATTTTTTTTTATTTATGATAAAACTAACAATTTATGACCAAAAATTAAATCTTGCTAGGTTGCCTTTTTCTCGGAAACACTTCATTTTATCGAATTTTGCATAAAGTACTTTTTTGATCAAAATTGCTTACAGAATATAATAAAAGTAATAAAAAGTCTAATATTTGTAACTTTAAAAAACTTTTTGGAATCATAACGGAAGTCAGCCCCTGACTGTTCTGATAACTTTCCAAACTTTTATTAAAATCTTTCGATGCGCATTAATTTTCTTAAACAAACCAAAAAAAAGCGTTAAAAAATATTAAAAAGTAAAAAAGTTATCAAAAAAAATGAATTTTCTATTTCATCTTTGGGGGAAAATATCTCGGAGTAGGATGATGATATGATCACTCCTAAAAAAATTTGGAAGAATTCTGGGACACATCTAGAAAATAATACCTTATTTAATATTAAATAAAATAAAATAAAAATATTTATATTTTAATTTGAACGCTTTATTACAACAAAACAGTTAAAGATATAAAAAAAGAATAAAACAAGAATTATAAAAAATTTAATAAGCTCTAGTTTTGATAATAAAAATATTTTTGATTCGGTAAGCCGTTACTGAGATACGTTTTTTGTTAATTTAATAGATATTTTGTCAAATAAAAAAAATTAGCCTGATAGAAGATTTAATTTTTGGTCATAAATTGTTAGTTTTATCATAAATAAATAGAATATGAAAAAAGGTGGGTTTGTTTAAAGTCGATAAACCATCAAGCCACCGTGATTATTATAAGACCGGCTTTTAGCCACGCTTGCACGATGTATGTAATTGACTCGTAATTGATAAATATTTTTAGGTAAATACGGTTAATCCTGCGTCGCTTAAATTACATCTTACGCCTATTTTAATTTTTAAATTTATAAATTTATCAATTATATTAAAAGAAATAATATTTAAATACAAAACTTATTTGGCCTCTTTTAATTTTTGTGGATCTGTATAAGTAATCTAATTTCATACTTAGTAATAAGGTTTTACTTTTCCCAAGGAAAGTCTTGTCTTAGTAAAAAAAAATCGAAAAATGTTTATTGCTTTTTTTACCTTTGGACTTTTTATATCCAAAACATGATTTCCGTAAAAAAAAATCCGGAAAAATCTGTCTGTCGGTCTGTGTGAACACGATAACTTAAGAACCAGCCAAAGATTTCAAATTTGGACCACAGGTTGATTATCCAAAGTTCTAGGCAGGGATTATTTTTAAAAAATGGATTGGGGTAAGGGGGTAAAATGGGGTAAAAACTATTTTTTTCAAAAACATTTTTTTTTTAATTTATTTTTCGTTTAACGAAAAAAGAAACTTTTTTTGGAAAAAAAAATTGAAAAACTATTTTTAATTTTTTTTAATTTTGTTTTTGTTTTTGATTTTAATGAACTTAGGCATATAGGGGAAGTATTATTTTGTAGACAGCAGTATTTTTTATTATTTCTGGTCTGCTCAGTTCTAAGCAATTCCTTTTATGAAACTAAAATCAGTTTAGAATTTTGTAAACAAGTTAAAAGCTTGACCAAACAGTAAAAGTTAATTTAATTTAGAATAAAATTTTTATCATAAGCCTTTTAAAAAATAGAACGTAACTTCTGAAAACTAATTTAAAAACTCATGTGGCAACAACAATCCAACAAAGGACTTTTTACATAAACAGAAACAGTCCGTCAGCACAGTATGCTACTTTTTTGTTTGAGAGACGTTTGGCACGCATACAAATACGTTTTTATTTTTTTAATCTCGATTCGTGTGGGGTATACCGTCTGCTATTTGCAAAGACCGTACTCTTATAATATTCAGGCAGGAGGCTGAGGCTTAAATTGCATCCATAGCGACCCTGTAACAGCAAGGGGCCATATATTTTCTCCAAGTATACTTTAAAAAATAAAATCGCGATATTAAAGAAAGATTTTATTAAGTTAAAGCAGTGATCAAGATAAAAATTAAAAATTGGTGTTATGCACAAGGTGCACCCGAGTGAAACAAAAAGCTCGTGTCACTTAAATAAAAAACCTCGTAAAAAACTTACAACGTAATAATAGGTTTTTTATTAGATTGATTCTAAAGCGACACTTTTTGCTTATGTTTTACGGGCGAAAAGTTGAACTTTGTGGCCCTAGGGCCTAAAAGTTTCTTTCGCCCGCTAACTAAAACTTGTTATTTTTAAGCTTTTTAAAAGAAGATGCTTTACCTTTACTGTAATACTTATAACGAAATATGACCTTTTGGTCACTTTTGGTCTTGTACTAACCGTTCTTTTTGACCAGATACAGTTTTTATAATCATTTCATACAAAATAAAAAAAAAATATAACATAACCTCAAAACATATGTCAACTGTATTCACCCACTAAAATAAATTAAAAACACAACATTTCAATTGTAAAATCACTTTCAATATTTATAATATTCATAGAACGGTTTCACAAGTATTATTTTCTCAACAGACGCATTTTAACGGAAATTAATCACCAAGCTATAGCTTTTTTAATTTGAAAATGAAATCGCACAGTATGCTACTTTTTTGTTTGAGAGACGTTTGGCACGCATACAAATACGTTTTTATTTTTTTAATCTCGATTCGTGTGGGGTATACCGTCTGCTATTTGCAAAGATCGTTCTCTTATAATATTCAGGCAGGAGTCTGAGGCTTAAATTTCATCCATAACAGCAAGGGGCCATATATTTTCTCCAAGTATACTTTAAAAAATAAAATCGCGATATTAAAGAAAGATTGTATTTAGTTAAAGCAGTGATCAAGATAAAAATTAAAAATTGGTGTTATGCACAAGGTGCACCCGAGTGAAACACAAAGCTTGTGTCACTTAAATAAAAAACTTACAACGTAATAATAGGTTTTTTATTAGATTGATTCTAAAGCGACACTTTTTGTTTATGTTTTACGGGCGAAAAGTTGAACTTTGTGGCCCTAGGGCCGAAAAGTTTCTTTCGCCGCTAACTAAAACTTGTTATTTTTAAGCTTTTTAAAAGAAGATGCTTTACCTTTACTGTAATACTTATAACGAAATATGACCTTTTGGTCACTTTTGGTCTTGTACTAACCGTTCTTTTTGACCAGATACAGTTTTTATAATCATTTCATACAAAATAAAAAAAAAATATAATATAACCTCAAAACATATGTCAACTGTATTCACCCACTAAAATAAATTAAAAACACAACATTTCAATTGTAAAATCACTTTCAATATTTATAATATTCATAGAACGGTTTCACAAGTATTATTTTCTCAACAGACGCATTTTAACGGAAATTAATCACCAAGCTATAGCTTTTTTAATTTGAAAATGAAATCGCACAGTATGCTACTTTTTTGTTTGAGCGATGTTTGGCACGCATGCAAATACGTTTTTTTTTTTAATCTCGATTCGTGTGGGGTATACCGTCTGCTATTTGCAAAGATCGTTCTCTTATAATATTCAGGCAGGAGGCTGAGGCTTAAATTTCATCCATAGCGACCCTGTAACAGCAAGGGGCCATATATTTTCTCCAAGTATACTTTAAAAAATAAAATCGCGATATTAAAGAAAGATTTTATTTAGTTAAAGCAGTGATCAAGATATAAATTAAAAATTGGTGTTATGCACAAGGTGCACCCGAGTGAAACAAAAAGCTCGTGTCACTTAAATAAAAAACCTCGTAAAAAACTTACAACGTAATAATAGGTTTTTTATTAGATTGATTCTAAAGCGACACTTTTTGCTTATGTTTTACGGGCGAAAAGTTAAACTTTGTGGCCCTAGGGCCGAAAAGTTTCTTTCGCCCGCTAACTAAAACTTGTTATTTTTAAGCTTTTTAAAAGAAGATGCTTTACCTTTACTGTAATACTTATAACGAAATATGACCTTTTGGTCACTTTTGGTCTTGTACTAACCGTTCTTTTTGACCAGATACAGTTTTTATAATCATTTCATACAAAATAAAAAAACATATAATATAACCTCAAAACATATGTCAACTGTATTCACCCACAAATAAATTAAAAACACAACATTTCAATTGTAAAATCACTTTCAATATTTATAATATTCATAGAACGGTTTCACAAGTATTATTTTCACAACAGACGCATTTTAACGGAAATTAATCACCAAGCTATAGCTTTTTTAATTTGAAAATGAAATCGCACAGTATGCTACTTTTTTGTTTGAGAGACGTTTGGCACGCATACAAATACGTTTTTATTTTTTTAATCTCGATTCGTGTGGGGTATACCGTCTGCTATTTGCAAAGATCGTTCTCTTATAATATTCAGGCAGGAGTCTGAGGCTTAAATTTCATCCATAACAGCAAGGGGCCATATATTTTCTCCAAGTATACTTTAAAAAATAAAATCGCGATATTAAAGAAAGATTTTATTTAGTTAAAGCAGTGATCAAGATAAAAATTAAAAATTGGTGTTATGCACAAGGTGCACCCGAGTGAAACACAAAGCTTGTGTTACTTAAATAAAAAACTTACAACGTAATAATAGGTTTTTTATTAGATTGATTCTAAAGCGACACTTTTTGTTTATGTTTTACGGGCGAAAAGTTGAACTTTATGGCCCTAGGGCCGAAAAGTTTCTTTCGCCCGCTAACTAAAACTTGTTATTTTTAAGCTTTTTAAAAGAAGATGCTTTACCTTTACTGTAATACTTATAACGAAATATGACCTTTTGGTC